>CM051258.1:35277273-35642273 GCA_027921565.1 Artemia sinica
CACACACACACACACACACACACACACACACACACACCACACACACACACACACACACACACACACACACACACACACACACACACACACACACACACACACACACACACACACACACACACACACACACACACACACACACACCACACACACACACACACACACACACACACACACACACACACACACACACACACACACACACACAGAGACAATTTAAATATTCTTTTTCTGGTAAATGAAAAAATAACTTCACATTCATTTTTTAGATAAATGTCGAATCACAAGAATGGATTAAAAATTTGTTAAGTGATTGGTTTGGTGATGATTGTAGTAATAGTAGTAGTAGTATGCTTCTCAGTCCAGATACACTCGATGGGTTGCTGAGTGAGTTTGGGGATTCCACACCACGCAACATCCAACATCCAATGGCTTTCTCGAAACTTGTTTCATTTTATTTACGAACGTTTTTATTAGTAATAAACATACGTAACTTACGAATTAACTTACGTAACGAACTTCTATATTCATATATTTTTATTACGTATATTAGGGGGTTCGCCCCCTAGTCAATACCTTGCTCTTTAAGCGAAAGTTCGAATTTTGTTCCAATTCTTTAAAAATGACCGCTTAATCACAAAGGCCGTTAATTAGAATAAATAGCTCTTATCAAAGTACTAAAAAATCTCTGGCTTAAAGAGTGAGGTATTGACTAGGGGGTGAACCCAATCATATATGTAATATTTTCTGTTCGTTTAAAGTTTTGATGTTGCTGCTGTTGCAGTTGAAAAACTTGTTTTTTTATACTTAATTCCTGATCTTTTTTTAAATAATGCTGGGAAGTCCGGCGTCCCCTTCATAGCAATGTCCCTTCCCCCATAAAAACCTCCTTCATGGAAAGATCCTCCTACATAACCCGCGACCACAGGCACGTACGCAGGAATTTTTTTTCGGGGGGGGGGGCAATCTGTTTCGGGGGGGGGGGGGGCAAATCCTTCAAACGCATTATTCTGTGAGAAAAATCAGAAAATTATTGGAAAATGAAAAAAATCGTGAGATTTCGGGGGGACCGGGCCCGGAGGCCCCCCTGCGTACGTCCCTGCCCGACCCCCCCTCCACTACCAGGAAAAATCTCCCCTGAAAACGTCTGTACTGTATACTTCCCAATAACCAATACTATATGTTAACATTGGGTAAAGTTCATAATTTTCAGCCCTCCTCCCGGGAACTTCGGGGGATTAAGTCATCCTAAAGGACATACTTATAATATTTTCGAACATGTTGAACAAAATGGCTATCTCAAAATTTTGATCAGGTGCCTTTGGGAAAACAATGAGCGTGGGAGGGGGCCTAGTTGCCCTCCATTTTTTTTGTCACTTAAAAAGGGCACTAGAACTTTTAATTTCCATTCCAATGAGCCCTCCCACGATATTCTAGGACCACTGGGTCGATACGATCATCCCTGGGGGAAAAAAAATAAATAAATACGCACCCGTGATCTTTCTTCTGGCAAAAAATGTAAAATCCAACATTTTTGTAGATAGGAGCTTGAAACCTCTACAGTAGGGTTCTCTGATACGTGGAATATGATGGTGTGATTTTCATTAAGGTTCTATAACTTTTAGGGGGTCTTTCCCTCTTTTTTCGAAAATCAGCCAAATTTTCTCAGGCGCGTAACTTTTGATGGGTAGGATTAAACTTGATGAAATTTATATATTTGAAATCAGCATTAAAATCAGATTCTTTTGATGTATCTATTTGTATCAAAATACCGTTTTCTAGAGTTTCGGTTACCATTGAGCCGGGTCCCAATAACCAATACTATATGTTAACATTGGGTAAAGTTCATAACTTTCAGCCCTCCTCCTGGGGGCTTCGAGGGATTAAGTCATCCTAAAAGACATAGTTATAATATTTTCGACCATGCTGAACAAAATATCTATCTCAAAATTTTGATCGGGTGACTTTGCGGAAAAAATGAGCGTGGGAGGGGGCCTAGTTGCCCTCCATTTTTTTTGGTCACTTAAAAAGGGCACTAGAACTTTTAATTTCTGTTCCAATGAGCCCTTCCACGATATTCTAGGACCACTGGATCGATACGATCACCCCTGGGGAAAAAGAACAACAAAAGAACAAAAAAACAAAATACAAATAAACACGCATCCGTGATCTTTCTTCTGGCAAAAAATGGAAAATTCCACATTTTTGTAGATAGGAGCTTGAAACCTCTACAGTAGGGTTCTCTGATACGCTGAATATGATGGTGTGATTTTCATTAAGGTTCTATAATTTTTAGGGGGTCTTTCCCCCTTTTTCAAAAATCAGCCAAATTTTTTCAGGCGCGTAACTTTTGATAGGTAAAATTAAACTTGATGAAACTTATATATTTGAAATCATAATTAAAATCTGATTCTTTTGATGTATCTATTTGTATCAAAATTCCGTTTTTTAGAGTTTCGGTTACCATTGAGCCGGGTCGCTCCTTACTTACAGTTCGTTACCACGAACTGTTTGATCTAAATTCACAAAATGCAAAGATTTTCAAACAGAGGTGTTTATTCTTTAAAGTTCAGGAAAGGTCTGCCCATTTCATACGAAAACATTGATTGAAAAAGAAACTAGTCTAATCTCGGCTCTCCGCCAAAACAGGTAAATAGCCTTTTTCAAGTTTCACAAGAACTACAATCTGAGAAAATAAATATCACGAAGTGAAAAAAATGATAAACCATCCAGTGGCGGATCCAGAGGGGGTGCCCCCTCCTAACGTAGTCTAAAGTAGTGTAATTTACCTAATTAACGCAAGTTTGCATTAATTAAACTTGCTCCTAACGTAAGTTTATCGGATCAACCTATATTGCGCCCCCCTAAGAAAATCCTGGATCCGCCCCTGAAACCATCACATCTATTCCACCAGTTATTAGAAGAAACAAAATTTCCTTATTTTCACATATTTCATGAACCCCCGCCCCCTTTTTAGAAATCATACATAGGCCAATCAGTTAAGTCCACTGTATATAAATAATAAACTAAGTCAAAATTTATATATAAATTAAGTCATACCTGTAAGACGGGACAGTTGCGAACCGCTTGGTCGCCTCACCAAGTTTCTTTCTGCTTTCGCAATTACGAATAATACAATTTCGAACCATTTCTCATTGATTGACGCATGCAAACTAACCTGCTAATGCATCAATAAGTGGGAGGAGCTTTTTGTTCGCACCGAGAATGAAGAGCCAGAAATCATTTGCGGTAAGCTTACTGCCTAATTATATATACAGTGGTTCTTATCGACCAATTACGTTTCGTGCAATCTTAGCAGAATGTTGGAGTATATTTTTCTCCGTTTCACTTCAGAAAATATAGATTTTGCTGAAAACCAATTTGGCTTTCAAAAAAGGCTGGGATGTCATCACGCCCATCGTGTTCTAGATTCCCCCCTGTTGCAATCTGTTAATAATAAATGTCCTTTTCATATCTGTGCTCTTGATCTTTCGAAAGCTTTCGATAGTATAGTCCACTCACATGCACTCTATTCACTTTTTTCCAAAAATATTAACCTTTCTATTGTTGTTTTGTTACGGTACTGGTATTCTAACTCTTTTATTTGGGTAAAACGTAATGGAGTAGTTTCTGATTCAAAGGTGTTTCTTCGGCGTGGGGTCCGTCAAGGTGGTGTGCTTTCTCCAACTATTTTTAAGTTATGTATTGCTCCTATCCTTTCATCTTTGCCTTTGACTTCCATTTCTGATGGAATGGATGTCTCGTATCTTGCTTATGCGGACGACGTTCTCCTTGTCAGTCGTTCTAGGGCTGGGCTGTCACATTCTGTCAGTTGGATCTCAGACCAGTTCAGATGGATTGGGCTTATGTTGAACGTTGATAAGTGCGAATATACTTCATTTAATTCGAGTGCGAAATTCCATCTTAACTGTGTTTTTTCTCTATTCCCTGTGTCTCTTCTTTTCGGGAGCTTGGTCTTCATATTACAAATAATATCAAAACACTTCAGGCTCTGACAGTTTCTAATGCAAAAAAAAAAAAAAAAAAAAAAAAAAAATCAAAATAGTATATTCAAAAATTATTGCAGATAGAGGGAGGTACAATACAAAAGTGCTTGGGAATTATAATTATAAATTATTGCCGATACACCAGTATCAGCAATCTGTATGTTATTGAAAGCTACCAATTGTTAAAATTCAAGGTTTTTATAGAAGGGATGGTCATAAAAACTTTGAAGGAGGCTCATTCGATTGGAAATTGAAAGTTCAAGTTCAATTTTGAAGAATCAAAGGTAATCAGAGGACAATCAGCCTTTCCCTCTTAATCGAAATTCCCCCCCCCCCCCGAAATACATCCAACCAAAATAAAAATTAACATTTTGTTCAAAACAGTCTAAAGGTCAAATAACCATGCCTTTGGGGTTAACAACCCCACCAGCAGCATCTAGGGCAAGGGCTGCAAGTTAAGCTAGTTGCTCATTTCTAACACATAAGGTTTTTGTAAAAAAAAATTGTTTGAACTTTGGGGGGGGGGGTTCATTCAATTAGATGTCAAAATTTTCAGTGCACTTTTTCAGAGTTAAAAGTGATCGGAGGGTTTCCACCCTACCCTGTTTGTTCCCAAAATACATCCGATCTAAATTTTGAGACGGTCATTTTATTTAAAACAATTCAAAGGTTAAGTAACTATGCAAGGCTGTATCCAGGGAGGGGGATAGGGGAACTGCAATGTGTCGAGAACAGCTAAGGGTATAAACCTGAGGGTATGAAGTTAAAACTTTCAGGGCAAGTTGATAGAATGTTGAAAAAACTGCTGGAGTGCAACCAGTCCCCCTCCCATGACCTTTTTAGCTACAATCTCCTCAAAGACATCTGATCAAAATTTGTTATTTAGATTCACAAAGGTCAAATATTTTCAACACATATGTTTATTACTTAACGTCCAGAAAGGTCCTATTCATCTTAAAAAAAGAGTCATAAATCAGCTTTAATGATTTGTGACATCGGATCTTCTTTTTCTTTTGCAAAAATAAAACAAAGCTTTTTCATGAATACTTTTGACAGGCGTTTGTATCATGAATTTGAGAAACAAACAATTTCAACAAGGTTGAAAATGTAAAAGTTCTAACTTGTGTTTTACCCAATGATATTGCCTAATATTTTTAAAGAACTGAAAATCTGAGTTAAGTGGTTCAGTTTTACGATGGTTTAGTTACACGAGGTTCAGTTTCACGGTGGTTCAGTTGTACGATGGTTCAGTTACACGGGGGTTTAATTACATGAGGGTTCAGTTAAATGGGGTTGAGTTGCACGGGGGTTTAGTTACACGAGGGTTTAGTTAAATTGGGTTCAGTTGCCTGGTGGTTCAGTTACACAAGGGTTCAGTTGCATGGGGGTTCGTTTATACGGGGGCTCAGCTGCACGGTGGTTCAGTTGTACGGTGGCTAAGTTGCACGGGAGTAGTGATGTAGTAATATAAGAGAGAGGGGTGGTAGGAGATTACTGTATTAATATAAGAGAGGGGGCAGGTGGGACAATACTGTAGTAATATAAGAGAGAGGGGTGTTAGGAAATTAATGTAGTAATATAAGGTACGAGGGTGGTAGGAAATTACTGTACCAATGAAAGGAAGCGCACAGTCCCCCCCACCATGCAAGCAGACAGTAATCCTTTATATTGTTAATTAAAGGAAGCGCACAGTACTCCCTTACTATGTCAATGAAAGAGAGCGCACAGTACTTCCTTACTATGTCAATGAAAGGTAGCGCACAGTACCCCCTTACTGTGTTAGTCTAAGGTAGCAGACAGATAGAAATCACCACGCATTAAAAGTCATGTCTTTGGTTGGTTTTTTATGTTGTAATTATAATCAGCACACACACACACACACACACACACACACACACACACACACACACACACACATACACACACACACACACACACACACACACACACACACACACACACACACACACACACACACACACACACACACACACACACACACACACACACACACACACACACACACACACCACACACACACACACACACACACACACACACACACACACCACACACACACACACACACACACACCACACACACACACACACACACACACACACACACACACACACACACCACACACACACACACACACACACACACACACACACACCACACACACACACACACACACACACACACACACACCACACACACACACACACACACACACACACACACACACACACACACCCACACACACACACACCACACACACACACACACACACACACACACACACACACACACACACACACACACACACACACACACACCACACACCACACCACACACACACACACACACACACACACACACACACACACACACACACACACCACACACACACACACACACACCACACACACACACACACACCACACACACACACACACACACACACACACACACACACACACCACACACACACACACACACACACACACACACACACACACACACACACCACACACACACACACACACACACACACACACACACACACACACACACACACACACACACACCACACACACACACACACACACACACACACACACACACACACACACACACACACACACACACCACACACACACACACACACACACACACACACACACACACACACACACCACACACACACACACACACACACACACACCACACACACACACACACACACACACACACACACACACACACACACACACACACACACACACACACACACACACACACCACACACACACACACACACACACACCACACACACACACACACACACACACACACACACACACACACACACACACACACACACACACACACACACACACACACCACACACACACACACACACACACACACACACACACACACCACACACACACACACACACACACACACACACACACACACACACACACACACACACCACACACACACACACCACACACACACACACACACACACACACACACACACACACACACACACACACACACACACACACACACACACACACACCACACACACACACACACACACACACACACACACACCACACACACACACACACACACACACACACACACACACCACACACACACACACACACACACACACACACACACACACACACACACACACACACACACACACACACACACACACACACACACACACACACACACACACACACACACACACACACACACACACACACACACACACACACACACACCACACACACACACACACACACACACACACACACACACACACACACACACACACACACACACACACACACACACACACACACACACACACACACCACACACACACACACACACACCACACACACACACACACACACACACACACACACACACACACACACACACACACACACACACACACACACACACACACACACACACACACACACACACACACACACCACACACACACACACACACACACACACACACACACACACACCACACACACACACACACACACACACACACACACACACACACACACACACACACACACCACACACACACACACACACACACACACACACACACACACACACACACACACACACCACACACACACACACCACACACACACACACACACACACCACACACACACACACACACACACACACACACACACACACACACACACACACACACACACACACACACACACACACACCACACACACACACACACACACACACACACACACACACACACACACACACCACACACACACACACACACACACACACACACACACACACACACACACACACACACACACCACACACACACACACACACACACACCACACACACACACACACACACACACACACACACACACACACACACACACACACACACACACACACACACACACACACACACCACACACACACACACACACACACACACACACACACACACACCACACACACACACACACACACACACACACACACACACACACACACACACACACACACACACACACACACACACACACACACACACACACACACACCACACACACACACACACACACACACACACCACACACACACACACACACACACACACACACACACCACACACACACACACACACACACACACACACCACACACACACACACACACACCACACACACACACACACACACACACACACACACACACACACACACACACACCACACACACACACACACACACACACACACACCACACCACACACACACACACACACACCACACACACCACACACACACACACACACACACACACACACACACACACACACACACACACACACACACACACCACACACACACACCCACACACACACACACACCACACACACACACACACACACACACACACACCACACACACACACACACACACACACACACACCACACACACACACACACACACACACACACACACACACCACACACACACACACACACACACACACACACACACACACACACACACCACACACACACACACACACACACACACACACACACACACACACACACACACCACACACACACACACACACCACACACACACACACACACACACACACACACACACACACACACACACACACACACACACACACACACACAACACACACACACACACACACACACACACACACACACACCACACACACACACACACACACACACACACACACACACACCACACACACACACACACACACACACACACACACACACACACACCACACACACACACACACACACACACACACACACCACACACACACACACACACACACACACACACACACACACCACACACACACACACACACACACCACACACACACACACACACACACACACACACACACACACACACACACACACACACACACACACACACACACACACACACACACACACACACACACACACACACACACACACACACCACACACACACACACACACACACACACACACCACACACACACACACACACACACACACACACACACACACACACACACACACACACACACACACACACACACACACACACACACACACACACACACACCACACACACACACACACACACACACACACACACACACACACACACACACACACACACACACACACACACACACACACACACACACACACACAACACACACACACACACACACACACACACACACACACACACACACACACATACACACACATACACACACACACAGACAATTTAAATATTCTTTTTCTGGTAAATGAAAAAATAACTTCACATTCATTTTTTAGATAAATGTCGAATCACAAGAATGGATTAAAAATTTGTTAAGTGATTGGTTTGGTGATGATTGTAGTAATAGTAGTAGTAGTATGCTTCTCAGTCCTGATACACTCGATGGGTTGTTGAGTGAGTTTGGGGATTCCACACCACGCAACATCCCCACCATTGAGCAAATTAGTGCAGGACATGAAATTCCCGTAACACCCCCGTCATATCCGATTTTAATTGTAGTATGCTTCTTCCGGATAATGGAGATAGTTACATTAATGTACCAAGTACTTCTACAGGGGGTATGGTTCAACCAACTACCCTCGAATGGGCTGATCGTCTCAGTCCTGATATACTCGGGGGTTTGTTGAGTGAGTTGGGGGATTTCACACCACGCAACATCCCCATCATTGAGCAAATTGGTGGTGGACATGAAATCCTCGTAACGACCCCTGTTATGCCCGATTTTAATTTAGCTGGCTCTGCCTTGCACAATGTGTATGTTTATAGGGCTGAGTTTGGGGATCAATTTAAATCACTAACATCAGGTAGCATCATAACGGATCTGGTAGACATAGTACACTCCTATGTGGGCAAGATTCGAGCCCTTCTTGAAAGAGTGATTCGGGATAGGGGTGGGAGGGATGGGATTAAGGCTGCCTTCGCAAAAAATATATTTATTTAAATAAAAAGACGGATGAGGTGTATGAGCGTTATTGACGTACTGAAATGCTACCACTTCATCCGAACCTGAATGATTCGAGGGTGTTTTTATAGAATGGGTTCAGAATATAGTAACAAAATTGGTTAATTATACTGAGGTGGGTTGTGGGTCGGTGGTTTTATTTATTGGGAGTTTGGATATTAATGTGGGTAAATTAAAAAAAAAAAATTTTAAGGGGAGGCCGCGGGAGTGGGGCGGCGGGGAAAATATAATGAAGATTTAAAAGGGTGTAATGGTGTACAACGATTTCGTTTCGATACAGGGCTTCAATGCTTCAAATATGTATTTCTTGAGGCAGCTCACAAGCCTCTGCAAAAGGAAGCTAGTAAGGCACTGTTGGACGATTATGCAGTTAATGGGAGTCCAAATTTCCCTATTGTAGATTTTAATTGTTTAAATGATCAATATCCAGTAATACTTAATGGAATAACTATTTTTGAGCGGGATAATGCAAATTTAAAGACTGGTGTTACTGCTTTACAATAAGATACCGAATTTGAGGGGGGTGAGCTTAAAAAGGGGGTTATATTTCCGGTGAGGACTCCGTCCATTGAATCAGCGGAACATTGGGTTTGGCTTCTTTACAAGCCAGCCAGTGATCCCGATTCAATTAGAAATTTTTTTCCAATACCAAAAATTAATCTGGTTTTAAGTGAGGGTTAAAAGGGGAAGTGGGAATGTTACTATTGTCTGACATGTCTTTCTAGATTCCGATAAGAAATTAAGTAAAATAATCATATGAAGCATTGCAAGCGTCACTGATGTCAATCTGTGCAAACAGTTAGCGGTGACAGGGCCATCTTGCGATTTAAGAACGTTCAAAATTCACTCCAACAGAGTGACAAAGTGGCCTTAGACTGCGAAGCCGTTCTCAAAGATGTGTTTGAACCATTGAATTCAAATCGTGTAAAAAAACATTAGGTCATTGCAGTCTCTTATGCTCACGCACAAAGAGACTCGTGTAATTCCATGCAATTGGTAGAGGTAGTTGAGAGATTGGTTGGTGAGGATTGTATGCTTTCAGCCTTGACAGCACTCATTAAAACAGCAAATAAATCGATATCACGGTTGCGAAATACGTTCTATCCAATGACTCTATCACCAGAGGACGAGTTGGCCATTAAAACTGAAAAAAATATGTTGGGTTCGTAAGGGGGAATTTGTTGAGGGTAATGGGAAAAAGGGAAAGGGGAATGGGGGTAAGGGGAAAGGGGATAATGGGATGGTCCGCGACCACGATTACTTGGGCAACCCGATTGTATTGGGATTGAGAAACTTTCGTGGAGTGGCCCATCAATCGTGTAATTTAAACGTTAGTCAACAATATTTTCTACCTGTTTATATACACAATTCCAGCTATGATCTGAAATTTAATTACCGGCGCTGGCACGATTGCAACGAGGTGGAGTTGTAGATGGCGCATGGGTAGATGGTTCTTTTTTTATAATATCTTACCCAAATCGTCTGAAAAGCTGCTGCTCTTAGAAGTCAAATGGCAATAGATAATGATAAATTGTGCATGAATAAGATTCGTTTTTTAGACTCCTTTAGCTTCTTCCCCAAATCCCTAAGACAACTCATTGAAGTACAGAAAAGTGAAGATTTTAATAGTTCCCCCTCCTTAAGCAACACCTCCTTAAACAGCACTTTCTAGACGGTGAAATGTATGATTTATTAACGTGTAAGGGCATATACCCGTATGAGTACTACAACTCCACCGCGAGGCTTTCTGAGGAACAATTGCCGTCCATCACCTCGTTCTACGATTCACTTTACGAGCGTTAATGCACCACTGTCGACTATGAATTTGCCAAGAGGGTTTGGACTAGGGGAGGGTGTAAAAATGGGTGGGATTATTGTAGATTGTACCTGGCAGTTATGTATTGACATTGCTGGATATTGTGTGTAAGAACACGGATAAAATCTATGTGGAATTTGGGTTGGATTTAGGTTATTATTTTTCTACTCCTCATTTGGTGATGGATTTAATTCTTAAAATCAGTAAAGAGGAAATAGGCTTGATCACCGACGTGGATCAGCATCTATTTGTAGAGAGATCAGTGAGGGGAGGGAATGTTTTTCATGGAGACCGTATCCTTGAAACTGATCTGACTGGACAAGACACCGGTGTAAAGTCGGATGCAGTTTTCTTAGATATGAACCTCCCTCTATCCGTCGGTAATGACTCACTACTCTTTGCCGTGTGGAAATTATAAATGGCTTAACGATCTTCGTGCTTCAGATTTCCCCAACATTGCCAATGTTGAGGAGAATGGACCGCGGGGATGGTTTTTTGAAATCGATGGTGAAATACCTGTGGAGCATCATGACTCGGTGAAGGATTTTGTTTTCCCGTGCATAAGCAGAGCGGTGACTAGGGACTCTTTGAGTCCATACAATATTTCTAAGGTAGAGGATGGTGGTGTGCACTGTACACCTTCAAAACAAAAACTTATCGCAGACCTTCATCCGAAAGAGAATATCGTCGTACATCACGTTCTTCTGCGGTGGATGGTAGCCAACGGTTTAAAACGTCACAAGGATACATAGAGCCCCCAACTTGACCAGGAACCCTATTTGAAAACGTTTATTGACAGTTTTGTCGGTAAACGTTCCGAAGCGAAAACGAAGGTTCAAAAGGAAATCTTTAAACTCATTTTGAACTCAGCCTTCGGTAAAATGTGTGAGAGAGTACGTAATCGGAGTCGTTGTGACGTTGTGAATGACCCAAAAGAATGTGCTCGAATCGTTGCCGATCCAAACTTCACATCATTCACCACCATAGACTCGAATATGGTCCTCTTGAATCGAAAAAAAAGAAATGTAATTCTAAATAAAAATATTGTAGGTATACAGCGCAATAACCGAAATATAAAAAAACTCATGTTGTCATTCTTTTACGATATGTGTAGGCGTCCATGGCCGGGGGAGGGAGAAGTTCAAGTATATTACGGGGATACCGATTCACTTTTGCTAAAAGTTAGAACCGCGAATTTATTGGAAGATTTGGAAAAAGGCGCGCACATTAGCTCTCGAAAGGACTTTATCAATTGGGACGAGTCCATTTACCCGGAGCTAGTGAAGCGTCAGGCCCCAAATCAGTTATTAATGTTAAAATCAGAGACGGGAAGTGACTTGATTTCCAGTGGTGTGCTTGCAGGTCCGAAGGTGTACTGTGTGCAAACACAAAACGAGGTAATCAAAACAGTCTGCAAGGGGGTGCCTAGACACTACGCAAATAAGAATTTCGACATGAATGTATATAGAAACTGTGTGGAAAATAGTATAGTTTCAAGGGCGAAAGTCATGGCGATTCGCTCTTTAAAATTTAAAAACCACACAGTTTTAGTTGATAAAATAGCCATGTGTCCCGTGTCGGATAAAGTCTATGTGTGTGCGGATGGTGTG
This sequence comes from Artemia sinica, assembly GCA_027921565.1. NCBI lineage: Eukaryota > Metazoa > Arthropoda > Branchiopoda > Anostraca > Artemiidae > Artemia > Artemia sinica. The sequence continues at coordinate 35,290,835 of CM051258.1, forward strand.
ACGGTGCTACCCCATGGACATTATCTAACTTTTGACCGAAGTGTTTGTCGAGATTATAGACATCGCCTCGGTCAGGAAAAAATTCAATAGTAAATGGTTGGATGGTAGGACTCTTTTTAATAGATTTTTTTCCCAACTCAACACTGTTTTTTTCCCCCAACTCAGCAGTAGTTTTTTTCCCCCAACTCAGCAGTTTTTTTTATAGCAAGGTAGAGTCATTTTTGTTTTTGTAAATGGTAAAATGTGATAAAAATCGTTGTTTTTTGTCCCCGCGGCCGGCCCGGGTGGAGGGGGGGGGCCGCCCTTCGGCCACCCGCCGCCAGCGGCCGCCGCGCCCTTCCGGCGGAGGGGCCCCTTTCCAACTATGATAAGTCCTTTTTAGTGTCTTGTTTTGAATTTATTACGTGATAGTGCCTTATTCATTTTTTTATGTGTTAGTGTGTTAATTAAACATGTAGTATTTTTTGTAGTGATGTTTTTATTCTATCAATAAAAAAGATGTATCATTCTTAAAAATGTTTTCTTCTTCTCGAATCTGATTAGGGAAATTACTATTATTATTTATTCAAGGGAATGATGCGATCTACAGTCAGTTGTGTTTTGACATCGATGCAAGTGGGGACTATGTATCAATTTAAAACTCCATTTAGATCGTTTCTTTGCGGACCATCAATATCCGGCAAAACGACACTTTTAACAAAAATAATTCAAAATCGTGATAATATGTTTTTAGAAAATCCAGCAAAAGTTTGCTATTGCTACAGTATTTGGCAAGAATCCTATGATAGAATAAAACTATTGCTTCAGACACGAAATTTATACATGGACTTGACATTTTCAACTGTATTGAATCAAACTCTTGGTTGTTTATTGACGATCTGGCTGAGTCCATTGAAGAATGGTCTCAGGAGATGATACAATTATTTACTGACCAATTTCATCAACAACGGATCTCCGTAACCCTAGTTCTACACAATCTGTTTCACCAGAGCAAGTGTATGAGAACACTTGCTTTGAATTGCACCTACTATATCATCTACAGGGTTGTTCGTGATTCCAGTTCCCTCATAACATTAAACAGACAGGTGTATCCAGGTGAACCGAAATTCCTACTCTCGACCTACAATCAAGCTACCAACAAACCCTATGGATATATTCTATTGGACCTGAATCAGAACACACCCGAGAATCTGCCTGTAGTCACCGATATTTTTGACAATGAAATTACTGTATATCTGCCTGTGAATATTAAAAAAGTTCGTTAGTTGCAATCATTTCACTGAAGAAACTACATGAACATTGACATTTATTCACCGTCCTAGGTATTTCAAAACCACGACTTAGGAAGGCCATACTCAAACATGGTGTCGACAGAGAATTCATTATCTTATATTCATTATATTCATTATTCATTATCAATTCATATGATTCTCATATCTGAACTTTGTTTAAATCTAACTGAAGGCAATGTTCAACTGCCAGAAGGTTTTAAGCAACAGACAAAGCAACATCCTTCTCTTGTATGCTCCCTAGCATCAGCGGCAAGCAAAAATAAAGGAAACGATTTTAAAAGAAAATGACTTCTTCAAGCGAGCAGTAACTTCTTTATACTTTTACTGCCAATCATTGCAGGACTTGTAAACAGTTTTCTATAGAGAGGGGATGGCCAAATCCTATAAATTGACTCCAATTGAACTCGCCCTTTCGCCAAAGGAACATTTCGAGGATAATCTCAGTAAATTCATTATCAATGAGACAATTGCCGACGATATAAAATTGATTCTGCTTCAAAATGCACTTTGCCGAGTCGACAAACATAAACCCTATCGTGAGAGACCACTCAAAGTAAATGTTATTGATCACAATAAGGAAATGACTCCAACAAAATCATCATCAACAACAATAATACCAAAAGAAGAAGAAGAAGATTTGTCTAAGGTTATGGCAAGTGTTGCAGATCTAATGCCATATTCCTATCGTGAACAGTGTAAAAGACTCTTGACATATCTCAATGACAGTGAACATGCTCAAATTGATGCTAATGGGAATCAAGTTGTAATCCATGGCAAGACCTATATTCTAATTGATTTATTATCAGATTCGGTCACGAATCGTAAAAGACTTGTATAATTTGACAGTCATCTGCATAAATTTTTAAACTCATCAAACTTTCCCAAAAGTCTTATTGCCAATAAACATATTTTAAAACGATTAAAGGAATTTAGTCAAATATCAGAAGATGTTTTTAAATCATTTTCGGTAAATACCAGCACGCCAAGTGGAAATTATTTCACAAGAGTTATGAGTGGGGTAGTCAAGCGAAGACGTCTTAATATCACTGCATCCCCCTCACCATCACCTGTTAGTATGCCAATGGGCAGTGAACACTTCACTACGTGTTTATGTTTAAAATGGTTGAAGCATTGAAACATGTTTATGAGAATATTGGTCCAGTGGAAAGTTTAAGTTCACCCACCACAGTTGCTCAAGTCACTGGACCTGAAAAGAATCAGACGGCAGAGTATCTAAAGAATGAATCAAGTTACACTCTACATCGTAATCGTAGAGTTCGTGGTAATCACTATCGAAAAACTAAAGCCTTTTTCCCATTACAAATACTACAAACAGATCTTTTGACTCTGGATGAGATTCAACGGCTTCACAATCACCCATACAAGTACATTCTACTGGCAATCAGTGTTTTTAGCCGCTATGCATATGCCGTTCCACTGCGGTCAAAGAGCGGCGATGAAATTGCTAAAGCTCTTGAACCCATCCTTGAACAGGATTGTTATAAGAAGATTCAAATGGATCGGGGTAGTGAATTTGTTAATCCCCATGCAAAGAAGGTTCTACTGAAATATAATACAATCCTTTATCATCGTCATAGTCCAATAAAGGCAGCATTGGCCGAACGGCTGACAAGAACTATTCGACTTTTAATTTCTAGATATTGCACTTTGAAAAATACTGCTGCTTTTATTCATGATTTGGATAAAATCATGTTGATTTACAATCAACATCCACATCGATCCCTGTCCAGCTCAACCTCAACAGAAGTTCATTATGATGGCAATACACTTGACACTTTTCTTAAACGATATTTCAATAGTGGTGGTGGTGGTAATGAGAAGAAAACGAAGCAATTTAATGTTGGTGATACTGTTCGAATCAATCAAACTGAGAAATTCAATTTTGGTGATACTGTTCGAATCAATCGAACTACTAATGTTTCTGAAAAGGGTAATTACTTATGGTCCACTGAACTTTATAAAGTCTCCAAACTCTTGGACACTACACCCATAACGTACCTTCTACGTGACATGAAAGATGATGAGATTCTTGGCGGCTTTTATGGCTATGAATTACAAAAAGTTAAAAACACCGGAATCTATCAGATTGAAAAGATATTAAAGACTCGTACTCACAGGGGCATGAAACAGTTGCTTGTTCGTTGGCTAGGATACAATTCTAATTTTGATTTTTGGGTCGGTGTTGAAGATATTGACAATGCCCAATGATTTTTATGTAGTATTTATGTCCAACGTCTCAGATCCTCTCTATAATGATTTGAATAAAACAAGTGATTTTTGGACGAAACTCTCCCCCACCATCAAATGAAGTGGCTCTTGTCGACTGCATTCTTAAAAATACTCATGACATCCTGAGAAAGGATCGTGTGTATGAGATAAAAGTCATACCATTCGATTGGTCAATCTTTGTCGAGTATGAATGGGTTGAATAAATTAAATCTAGTGACTATCCGGATGTTACATTGAGATATAAAGAATATGGAACTATGACGGATTTGTGTTGTGCAATCAATAGAAAAATCTCATATCTTAGGAATGGTACGTTCCATTTTAATTATTCAATGGAACACGATAGGATTTACATTACCTCACCTGTTGACACTGAAATGATTCATCTCAATGATAATCTGAGAGATGTTCTTAGCTTTAAACAGAATATGATCAATGGTAAAAACGCAGGCACAGTTAGCGGTATGGATCAAGTTATTTTTGCTGATTATCCACCTGGTCTCGCTTCGGACTCTTGCATATTTCTTTATTCATCCTTTGTGGAAACATCGAGAGTTGGTAATTCAAATGTCCCCCTCCTACGTGTTCTTGAACTAAAAACAACCCGTGAACATGTTCATCACTATAATATAAAGCATCTTCAGTATATTCCTGTAAACACTTCGTATTTGGAACTCTGTCAGTTAACACTAAGAAGTGAATTAGGTGATCCTCTAGCAATAATAGAAGGTTTGGCCGTGATTACATGTCATTTTCGACCCATTCGGCAACAGCAAAATGGCAAATAGAAAAAATATATTTGTATGTCCTGATATTGATTGCTATATTACTACTCTCCAACAACGACATTTGGGTCTTGGAATGGACTATTATAAAGGCCGTTCGTCAATGTCGGGATATGGTCTTGGCAGTTGGTTTGCTAAGCTGTTTCGCTCTGCAATATCGCTAGCTAAAAAATATAGTGCGCCGGTTGCTGCAGATTTTGCATCCTCTACACTACACGATTGGGGGTATGGTAAAGATTTTCAAGAAAGTGTTTCGCAAAATTTCAGGTCCAATGCACGATCCCTTGGTGAGCGATTGGAATCACTACAAAGTGGAAAAGGTTTTAAGAGGAGGAGAAACATTTCATCACTCATCAGTCTCTACTCAGGTCAGAAGCAAAAGACATCATCACTCTTGTCAAAAAAAGTAAGAATAAGAAAAAGAAACCAAGAAGAAAAATTTTTAGATCGAAAAGGGATTTCTTTTCCTAGATGGCATATCTACTACACAAGGAGTCTCATCCCACTGTCACCACATCTCTAAATCTTTTCAATGCAGAAAGTGTGGATGTCCGTGTAAAACACGGGTAATATGAACAATTCTAGCCACAGCAACCCCTCTCTGAAAACATACATTTTCAAATTTATTCCAATTAAGACTACTTCATAGATTTATCATCCACAATTATCGATTTAAAAGTTGTGGTGAGAAAAAAGTCTGACAATTTACCTCCCTCCAACGTCAATGGACTATCCTATGAAAATGGTATACTACACAATTTATTTAAACAAATATGTGTCTACATAAATGGAACATTGGTGAGCGCTAGCAATAATCTATCCAACTATGCTAGTTAAATACAATTTATGTTGATGACTGCAATCGCCTATAAGACATTTAGAGGTCTGCCAATGGGCTATGACTATAGATCAAATGTTGATACTGACGGTGAACTCACTTGGGCAGTGAGCAAGGAGTAACATTTAGTTAGTAGAATCAATCATGAAATATTCAATATATCCCAATGGATGCCCCCAATGTTAAAATTGATATAAAGTTACAACTTGCACCGTCCAATTTCATATTGAGAAAAAACACTTGATGCAGCACCCGATGCTAATTTCAATCTCACCTCGGCAATACTTCATTAGCGAAAACAACAGATTATGAGTTCTGTTGCTTTGGCAATTGAAAAACTAAGAGCCTCTGGGAATAATATCAAACTGCTCGTTCCTCACACAATCGCCAATCAACGTCATATTGCCACTGGATCAAGTACCTACACCGATTCTTCATTTATCAATGGTGAAATTCCTTCGAAACTAGCCTTGGCTTTTGTAAAAAGTGCCAGTGCCAGAGGATGGTGGACAAGTTCACCACATGAATTTTAACTATTTGGACTTTCCTCTCTTGTATGTAAAGTAAATGGAATTCCTCTGTACAATTTGTCCTTTGATAAATCCTATAGGACCCTATATGAATTGACAATGCAATCCTTAGATCGATATTCTCAACTATATGAAAATGGTATAACCGATTCAGTGTTCGCAAAAAGTCATGGTACCATTGTTTCGGACTTGTCTGGTACTTAAGATATGAGTATTGTCCGAACGGGTACTGTGCGTTTAGAGTGTACCTTTGACAAACCATTGACAGAGAGTGTAGCATTAATCTCACTCAATCAATTAGAAACCTATTGGGAAATTACCCCCGACGGTAGTCTTCTATTAGACTTGGCACCATGAACACCAATCAAATAATCGATGTATTTAACATGGATCCTTTTATGTCCAAGTACAAATCCTATTGTATACCCTCAGATTTCCTTGATTATATTCATACTGTTAACAAAACCATTATCATTGTTAATAGTAGTCCATCGACTGTGCAGACGGGTCATTGGCTATGCATCTTTCAAACAGCGAAGAATATACAATTTTTTGATCATCTTGGTCTAACATATGCATTCTACACACCAAACATCAAAAACTACCTTGAAGGAAGTGGGAAAACAATTATTAAAAATCGGATGTGAGTACAAGATTTATCAACCAAAAGCTGTGATTTCGTGCATTACTTTATTTCATTTTTCGATGTCGTGACCATACTTTTAGTGAATTTCTCAACATCTATGCACACAGACCACGTTTGAATGACTTTCTAGTAGAAAATACCCTCTCAGACCTGTATAACATTGACTTCAGTGCCCTAAAAATAAAGTGTTTGAAAAAATATGTGAATTTGTTTATTAATAAAATATATAAGCACTATAAAAAAAGTCTTTTGTCTTCATTGTTTAAACTTCTCCTTTTTCATAGTCATTTAGATTGTCATCATCATAGTCATCGTCGTCGACAACGATTAGTGGTGGCAGATCATTGAGATTCAACTTGTACTGATCCTGGCGTGCAAAGTCAGGGTCACATTTTCCATAATATATTGTAACTTCATTTTTATTAAATCTTTTTGTGAAGTCAATGATACTGTTCCGATTCATATTGAAAAATTAACCTGTTTTTAACTGATTATTTGAAGTAATGTCGCACGCAATATTCTCATATGACGAATCACTTTCTGTCACAACCAAATAAAAATCACTAGGTTTATAATCATTACTAGCATAGTTGTCACAACGATGACGCAGGAACCATACTCTCTTCATGTTTTTACAATTGAATCGTGCTCCAAATGCTTCTTCCCAATACAATTTAAATTCACGACGATACCAATCCCTTAGAAATAAACTGAAGTCACGTTTAGGGTTTTTTCCAATCATACCAGGGTAAGTATTTTCCCACTGGTCACACTTATCATTATAACAATTCGAGCATAGATATCCATTAGAATGAAAGTCACAAGTCTCTTCAAGACAAGTATTACAGTCCTTAATTGGTACAGCATATCCTTTATGCAATTTACACGGATTGCATAGTCTACACTTTTCATTATAGTCATCAACTGTAATACAGTTCTCACATGATGACCAGCTGCCCAATGTATATAAACATAGTGAACATGTATGATACATTTTTTAGATATTTTCTATCTCACTGCCAAAAAGAAACTGACTCAAAATTAATAAAAAAAAATATTGTCTTTTAGGAGGAGGTGGAGGAGGAGAAGTAATCAAGTATCGTCATAAAAACCTATTTCCTACTGTTTTAAAGAATGAATTTCTAGGTAGTGGTTTAAAAGCAGAATCACAATGTCATTTTGCTTCGTTTCAATTAATATATCAATAAATTGAGTAAATGCATTTGATTTACAACGCATAAGCTTCATACAATAATCCAAAGATGGGGAATAAGTTCCCATTATACTGTTAAGCATTTCTAGAGAAAATATTTTCCGTTGAAGAGATAATTCTAGAAAGTCATCATCTAACACAAAACATTTTTCCAATTTGACTAGATCCCGTAAGATCTTCTGTTTCTCAAATCCAAACATTTTCGTTCTTGATACTCCCACTACCAACTATAGACTAAAATAACAATTGCAAGTTTCTACTTTGTGCACAATCTCAATACCTTTTTGGTCATCCCCCCCACCATAGAGAGAGAGAGAGAGAAATTGGAGTAAACGATCATCTAGAGTGTCTAATCAAAAAGAGCATGATAAAAAAAAAATTTGATTGGCAGAAATGTAATAAAAGAATATATTTTCACTCTCTTTGCGTTAGGTGAGTCAACCCATTTTCCTCAATGTGCTTCATAATAGCATTCAAGCCATGTTGTAGTCGTGATAAATACATTATATTCACTTTTGTGGTAAAGCATAATTGTTCATCTGACTTAAATTTACTCAATGATATAACTTATCTGCAAAACATCTCATCCCACTCAAATGTTAGTCGGGAATCCTTTCCAATTTCAACTGCTACATTGGGAACCCTTGTCTTCACAAGATTACTGTCAGCTCCCTTGAGGTGTAATAGTGTGAAACTACTCATTTTCATAATATTTGAACGTTTATTTCTCCAATTTGAAATAATGTAAACTAATCAAATTCAACTTATTGACTGAGATACTAACTCGATATTTAACTTTTTATATCCACGCTCAATGTCAGAGTAAAAGTGTCAACTCCTATAATCATGCTACAATGAAGAATCATGTCTAACATTAAAACATCCATAACAGCATGAAAAACTATTAAAAACCATATATCCATACAAAAAAACAAATAAAACATTCATACAAAAAAACATTAAATAAAACACCAACCATATAACAAAACGTATAATCAATCATAAAGTAAAACACATATTCAACCATATATCAAAAACCATCTCTCTAATAAAAATCAGACTCCCATACAATAAAACACCAAATATAACACCAATACAACAATAAAAAACAACAAACATAAAACATCCATATGCTTGTCTTGTCTCTTTAATTGATACAGTAATTTTTTATCTGTCTGCTACCTTTAATTGACACACTAATGTCCTATCTGTCTTCTCTCTATCATTAATACCGTAATGTCCCACCTGCCCTCTCTCTTATATTACTACAGTAATCTCCTACCACCTCTCTCTCTTATATTACTACAGTAATCTCCTACCATCCCTCTCTCTCTTATATTACTACAGTATTGTCCCACCTGCCCTCTCTCTTATATTACTACAGTAATCTCCTACCACCCCTCTCTCTATATTACTACAGTAATCTCCTACCACCCCTCTCTCTTATATTACTACAGTAATCTCCTACCACCCCTCTCTCTTATCATACTACATCACTACTCACGGGGGTTCAGTTCAAGGAGGTTAGTTACATGGGGGCTCGGTTAAATGGGGTTGAGTTGCGCGGGGGAGAAGTTAAACGAGGGTTTAGTTAAATGGGGTTCAGTTGCCCGGTGGTTCAGTTAGACGAGGATTCGGTTGCACGGGGGTTCGGTTATACGGGGGTCCAGTTGCACGGTGGTTCAGTTGCACGGTGATTCAGTTACACGGTGGTTCAGTTATAGGGATCCAGTTGCTTGTGGTTCAGTTACACGGTGATTCAGTTACACGCACACCTTGTATTCCACCTCTGCTAAATAGAAAATGGTGAAGCTGAAAAGCAAGCCGTCGGGAGGAGTCAAAATAAGAGCGTTTAGTAATAAGCTAAAGAGCTTTTAGTACTTCTACGCATAGACTTAGACAGCCACTTGGGCGGTTTTCATAGATTTGATACTGACCTTATCGTCAGGGCAAATAAAGCAATACATGAATTAATGTTTAAAAACACAGGATATTCTTCTCACTAAAGAAATATGCAACCAGAACACGGTGTTGCGCACTCAGCAACCATAATAAAACCCAGTATAAATAAACTCCAATTAGAACTGAAAAAATACTGAGGACTGTGACTTTTTGCATATTCCCTTACTGTCAAACATTCCTCGTTTCCAACTATTTTTCCTTTTATTGATTTTTTTATAGATAGCCTATGACGACTAGGCTAAATCACCCCTTGTTTGACGGTCCTATGCGGAAGCTCTTTTTGTAACTTATTATTTTGGCTGTAGGTACATTGAATAGAAAGTCCTTTACTTAGAGTTGGTAAAAAGACTAAATTTTTGTATATTTTAAAATAACCTATCATTATCCTTTAACTATTGAACTATTCACATATTCAGGTTCGTTATAATTTTTACTAAATATTTTAAAAGAACTATTGTTGTAAAGCTTTCTAATTTAGTTAATTATGAATTTAGTAAAAATATATTAAGACGCAAATACAAAGTTTAGAAATACCACTTTGTATTAAGATAAGGAATATATTCTGCAAAGTTTCTGCTTAACGGGAAATTGAGAAATCACCACTTCCTAGCTATTGCGTCGGTTGGTTAAAGGAAGGTGTGGTTGATAAAAATGTATAAAAGATACATTTTATAGGAAGGGGTAGACTGATACTAATTTTATGCCGAACTGACCTCTGGTCCGTTGTTTTAGGAATACCTTGGAATCTTGTCGGATCATTGTAAGTGTCTAAGTATCCTATTATATATTATTGTAGTTTTCCGAGACTTGTGGTCTACTTGGGACAGCCAGTCCCAGTAGAAAATATATATCTGTTATTATTATATGTTAACTGAATAAAATTATTGTGTTATAGACAACCTCGATACAATCTACCTTTAGCCCCTCGAACATACCCAGCTGGTACGCCTCATTAGTTCGGTCATAGGCTAAGGCACGCTACCAAAGTTTAATTACCTCTGGGCCATAGTTTACCTCCCCTATAAAGGGATAAATAAAGGCATCTACGACTACACCACTCAAATATTATAAAATACACTTTACAACAACTGGTGGCCACTGGAAAAACTGGGTCGAGAGGGCTAGATAAAAATACTAGATTGAAATAAAATGGCTTTACCAGAGAAAAAAATGACTTCCCTATCAACAGTACTTGAAATTGCAAAAATTATACCAGAATTTGCAGGAAATTCAGATGTAGATGAGTTTATCAAAGAATTAAAAATTTTCGACGCACTAACTGAATCGTTTGAGGATAAGGTCAAAGAGCAATGCGTTGCAGCCAGATTTAAGGGAAGCGCCCTTAAACAGTTTGAGGCAATTAAGGAAAAAGAGCCCAAGGACATCAGTACTCTAATTGAATCTTTTAAAACAAGATTCATAGAGACAAGCATCTCCGAGAGGCTAAGAACAGAGGTAGTGACATTCAATACCTCAACCAGTATCAGGATATATGCAGACAAAATTTGTAGATCCGTATGCTTACAATTAGAGAAAGGCGGAAATGACGAGACAGTACAGAAAGTACAACTACATACCTTTACCCAAGGGTTACCAAAAAAGTTATTAAGACTAATATTATCACGGAAACCTTAAAATTTAGAGCAGGCTATAATACTAGTCAAAACAGAGGTAAAAATTGACGAAGCTATGAAAAAGTTTGATCAGATGTCAATAAATAACACAGGAGCCAAAGAAAGTATAAAATATGAAAGGGGTATAAAATTGAAAATGGTTTAACATACTTAAAACTATCAAATCTAAGTAATAATAAAGTAAGACTGAATCAGATAGAACTTGGATCAGTGGAAAAGATTTCAAAATCAGAAATAAAATCTCTAAACAGTCCAGAATTAAGCCTAAATTTCACTAGCCACGAACAATTATCCTCATTAAAACCGCAACCACAAGAAAAGTATGGAATGTTGAAAACGGATTTTGTACAACAATTTGATTTGAAACATTTACCCGAAAACGTAAAAACTAGGGTGGAAAATATTCTTTGGGATTTCAAATGGACTTTTGCAAGACACAAAGCGGATTACGGATTTAAACACTTGATCACGCACAAGATATCAACAGACTGCCCTCCAATCAAAAAGTCACCGTATAAAACACCTTATCATTTAAAACCATGGCTAGAAAGCCAAATAAAGGAAATGGAAAATCAGGGAATAATTAAAGAAAGTGTTAGTGATTGGTGTTTTCCACTAGTAATAGTCAGGAAAAAAGATAACACCTGGAGATTATGTATAGATTTTAGAGCACTAAATGCTGTCACGGTAAAAGACGTGATGAAGTTACCAAGAATTGATACGATTTTAGATTCGCTAGGAGGTACAAAATATTACACTAGTTTTGACTTAATAGCAGGATATTGGCAAATCGCTTTAGATGCAGAAACAAAGCATAAAGCTACAGTAATCTTAGACGATGGAAGAACGTTCACATTTGCACGTATGCCTTTTGGCTTATCATTTAGTCCAAATTGTTTTAGTCGACTAATGAATTTGGTGTTATAAGATAACGAACCAGGAAGAAAAAAAGATACCTTGGCTTATTTAGATGATGTAATTTTGTTTAATGAAAACCTGGAAGACCACTGTGTCGGACCTAGAAAAATACTTTAAAAGTTTGAAAAAGCAGGCTTAAAATCAAAAACAGAAAAGTTAAAAATAGTAGTACCAAAATCAGTTTTTCTTGGACACCTGATAAACCAAGGTACTATTTCACCAAATCCAGAAAAATTTACAGTCATAGAAAATTTACAGCCTCCTAAAGATCAAAAAAGCTGCAGATCAGTTTGTGGATTGTTAAACTATTTCAGACGATATATTAAAAATTATGCAACAATAGCGCAACCTTTGACAAACCTTCTGAAAAAATCAGGTAAATTCGAATGTCCAGCGGAGGCAAAACAAGCGCTAAATGAAATAAAAAGGCAATTATTACTGGCACCAATACTTAAACTACCAGATTTGTCACAAGACTCCTGTATGCAAACAGGTGCTTCGGGGTACGGTATACGAGCCATATTATTAAACATAAATTTCGAAGGAGTAGAGTCAATAGTCCAATACGCCAGCAGGTCACTGTCGGAGGCAGAAAGAAAATATTCGACAGTTGAAAGGGAATGTTTAGCAGTTGCTGTTTTTACAAAACATTTTTGACAATTTTTACTTGGAAAAAAGTTCATTTTACGCGTAGACCGAAAATCATTAATTTGGCTATATAGGATGCAAAATACTTCAGCCCGGCTGACACGGTGGATACTACGTCTGCAAGCATATTCATATACCCCAATATATATAAAGGGCCGTACAAACATTTTACCAGACTATTTGTCATGAAATCCAGATGCGGAAGGAAATTTGATAACAACCATCCAGAATGAACTGGAAGGACTAGAAATACTATCTAATGAAAAAATTTCGAATCATCAAGATAAAGAAGATTTTTGTTTAGTGATGAAATCCTTTTTATCAAAAGGAACGGAACTGCCAGAGCACTTTAAACATTTTTTAAAGACTTAGATAATTTTGATCTAGACGAAAGTAAAAATCTTTTGGTAAGATATCATAGACCATCGCAAGAATATAGAAAAAATGACTTAAAAATTATTCCAGTAATTCCAAAATCAATGGAAGGAGAAATTTTACAGATGGCACATACAACGATTGGCTGTCACAAGGGAGAAGCAAAAACTATGGGGAGAATGAAAGGAAATTCTTATTTTCCAAAAATGTATTCAAAAGTAAAAGCTTTCATACAAAGCTGCCTAGAGTGCGCCAAACAAAAGTCGCCACCAAGGACCCCTAGGGCTGAATTAAGTCTTTACCCCACCCCTTCAGGGGTAGGATAATTATTGTCAATAGATATTTGGGGAACAGGAGGAAGTTTACCAGTTTCCAGGAAAGGAAACAGGTGTGTACTAACCGTAGTTGACCATTTTAACTCATACTTATACGCTTTTCCAATTAAAGACGAAAACACAAAAACCATTGCAAAAGTTTTGGTCAATCGCCTATTTTTGGAACACGGAATTTTTCCTAGAATTTTACTTAGCGACAATGGTCAATGTTTTAGAGCCAAATTATTAGACGAAATTACAGAATATCTGGATGTGAAACGATGGTTTACATCGTCTTATATGGCAGCCGCTAATGGAAAGGTTGAACGCAAACATAGGAAATTAGCTTACATGCTGGGAATACATGCAAGAGAGGAAAATAAAAATTGGGATGAACATTTACCATTTGTAGTCTTTGCAATAAATACGGCTTTTTCACGTTCCTTAAAAGAAACAACATGTATTGCAACATTTAAGAGATCCCAGAATTTGTTTAGATGAACTACAAAATGATAGAATTTATTACAACCTAGACCAATATAAGTAAGAAATGGTGATGCGAATGAAAAAAGCTATGGAACAAGTTAAAGACAATCTGGAAGATGCGAAAACAGAACAAAAAGAAAAATATGACCGAACAAGCAAAAATAAAGCAAATTACTGTTTAGGAGACTTGGTTTACGTATACAAAACCAACCTGGAAGGGACAAAAAAGTTAAAACCGAAATGGGTTGGGCCCTAAAGGATTATAAAAATTCTACCAAATAACTTAACATATGTTCTAAAGCATCAGTATAAGGAAAAGGAAGAAATAGTACACCATAATAGAATAAAAAAGGGATGTTTTTCAAAACCGTGGAAAACAGAGCCTATTCCTTCAGACGAAGAAATAGAGGAAACAATTTCACCAGTATATATCAAAAGATCATATGAATTTTATGACCTTTTTAATGACCACAAAGGTTAGGAGGAGTGGAAGGAGTATTTAGCCCAGTCTTGGCTACAAACTCTCCAAAACAAACAAGAGAAAAAGGGAAATATTCGATGCTCATCGGATACTACCGATGAAGAACATCAAACACAACATAAGGGTTTAAAACGTGATAAACCATAGGTAAAATCCACAGAGGAAGAAAAATTGGAAGGAACCATGAATTATCTGATTTTTATACACTAGACTCACCTACAGTCTTAACGCAAAAATGGCTTTTGGAACAAACGCCATCTACCAGACGCGAGCTGACAGAATGTGACACCAATAATTCTTCTACAGAAACGGATATCACTAAACCTGGGCCATCGTTAAGAAAACCCTCCTTAAGAGAGAAATTATGGAGAAAAGTAAAGAAACCAGAAGGACAGAAACAAGTTCCTTTGTCAGCAGCACAAGTAGCTAAATCACTTATGAAAAGGGCCAAACATCAGGAGAAACAAAGATTAAAGATATTTGACAAGGCAACAAAACCGCGCTCGAATTCAGAGCCTTGTAAACCACACCATAGAGACCACGGAAAAACTTGCAAGTATTATAAAAAAGAGAAGCAAAAATTTGGAGTCCAAAATTCAGACCAGGAAACGGAGAAAGGCAAAACAAGCGTAGCCCCCAGCAGATTGATATTTGAATAAAACAATTATAACGGGAAAAAAAATAATAAATAAAAACAAAACGAGTAGAAAGCCTCTAAACATATATCTATATTTTTTTTAATCAGTATGTAAATAACATCAAAGTTTTCCTTCAAATATATATCGACAGTAAAAATTATTACTGTCACGTAGAAAAAAAATTCAAAAATTTTTAGCCTAAATACTCGTAAGTTCCCAGAAAAGAAATAAGCTCCGATCTAAAGTGACATCATAGCTTCTTGCAAAAATTTGGTCTCCGAGACGAAATAAAACTTCGCGAATGGTGTAATGACAAGACTTGTCAAAACGAATTAGGCTACGTTTCATAAGAGAAATTAAGTAAGGCCACCTAACTTTTAAATAGGTGTAGTGAAACTAATTAAATTATACATATTTAGAGTCAGCATTAAAAGGCGATTCTTTTGATATGTATATTGAAAAAAAATATATTTTGCGGGGATAATTTAAAAAAAACGAAGGAGGGTAGCTTACTGAAATAGGGTCATTGGAAGCTAGCAAATTTGGAGTGAGCTCAATCACTGCTGATCTCTCGTTGTTAAGTAAATGCGAATTATCTACTAACCTTGGACTCTCTGAGGTGACACTTTCAGTCGAATTGGAAAAAAAATTATTTTTGAAGAATTTTAAAATTATATAATGGGAAAAACAGCAAGAGTTTACATTAAGTCGCGACATGTATAAGCTAGCTGTAATCTTGTTATAAATAGTAGAAGATATAATAAATTAAACACTTACCAATAAGGATGGTATATATAAACAAGAAGCAGTAAATAAAATGGGTCACAATTTAAAAAGTATAGCACAGTGTAAAACAAAGTTTTCTCGGGTATAAATAATTTCACACATTAAATAAATTCATGACACACCATTAACAGAAATAACCATGGCGAGGACATTGCAGGTGAAAGACACCAATGACAGGACAATTGGCATTTAAAAACGAAACTGCTAAACGTCTTGTCATTGGGGGGATCCACCAAGCTAACCAAATTGATATTAGAAATATCGGTCAAACTGGAGAAGGTTTGGGCTGAATGTTCGTATGAAATCCTACATACTAAAATAAATAGCATGTGGGTAATTTTACACGGCCACTAAACCCATAAACTTGTAGAACAGGGTAATAGTCAAAATATCACGAAAGGGACAAATTGCACTCAATGACTATATAAAACTAAAGCGCAAATTAAACTGAGGATAAATACCAGACGCGAATAAATTAAAAGATTATAGGAAAACCACAGTGGGTACTGATAACCCCTATCACTAAACAAAATTTGGCACGAACTAGGCATTATTTTTTGTAAAGTACCGTAGATAAAGAATATGAGTTTGCGATGAAAACCACGTAAAATTTGCGGAAATCAGGATATCGTAAAAACGTACATTCTTATGAAGAAATGAAAACTAGCAAAAGCAGGGCAAAACTCAATTAAAAATGTTCTACAAAAATCAGCTGAAAAAATACAGTACTTTTCTAACACAAACACTTTTGGACAGAAAAAATTGAATTAGGTCAAAAAAATACAGGTGGCAAAAATTAGACACCCCCCACCTCTCAAAAATAAGGAGATAATGAATTTGAAAATAGAAGGGCAATTAGCATAAACACTTGTAAAAGTTATTGAATAAAACGTGAAACATATAAATATAGGCTTAGAAAAGACCTATCTTACTGAAAAAAAACGGAATAAAAACTTGAAAAAACCCTTAGGCTTCATTGAAGTAAAGAATAAAAAAAAGAGAAGGGCTCAAGTTGAAAATATAGCCAGACGAAATTAAAAGGAAAAGAAACTGAATGAAGTCAGTTAAACTCTGTTATACGCACTTATTGAACTTGCCGAACGAAACTAGTATGAAAATTGTACTAAATAAGTACAAAATAAGTAGCATTAATACTACAGAGCCACCGTTACAGTGGTTAACGCGGGCAGAGATTAATAGAAATATTGGATAAATGCTCCAAGTAGACAGGAAAAAAAAATTTGCTCTTTTATGTGGGAGTCGTTTTCGAAAAAAATGACTAGCATGGCATAGAAAATTAAAAGTAAGGCACATAATAGCCTTAAGAACCTAAGCTGTAGTCGACACCTAAGACAAGACCACTAAAAGTTGGGAAGTTAAAGTGAAAATAGTCATTGTCACTTGTATGTCTAAAAATAGATTACTGTGTGCCATGAAGGCCAGGTATATTTTTTTGCAGAAGGGCCACTTTGTTTGATAAAAGAATAGCCCAAGAGAAAACTGTGGCCACAAATCAAAAAGTTTAGCAATGCTATAAATAATTAATTATTGTGTGTGCAGGCTCATAATAGTCCTTTTAACTGTAGCTGATGACAAGAGGACCTGGAAAAGTTATATGGAGCTACCAGAAGGCAGCCCTGATAAGCAAACCTTCAGAGTACAGGAACGAGTCAATTGATAATGGCTAACAGGTATAAGGTGAACAGCAAAAATTTTTAGCTTATCAGATCTAAGCTGTTAAATGGAGCCTTATCCCAAAAGGACATTAAAGGTTAAAAAAAGAGAGATTACAGACAAAAACGTTATAAAACTGTCTCAATCACTTGAAAATTCAAAAAAATTAAATGCTCAAAAGTTTGAATAAACAAACAGGCATATAGTAAGCTAATGACAGTTAATGACACAAGGGATTCGATATAGAACCAAAGTTATAAAACAAAGATAAGACAATGTATATAGTCGTATATGGAAAAGTTATATAGTTTTATTAATGCAATTGGGAAAATATATACAGTTATAAATGTATATTGAAAACTTTAATAAATATGGCATTGTGATCGTAAAAAAAAAAATTATAGAAATGTAAATAGCAAAGTTATATGAAATATTTCCAAGCCCTTATATGGAGGCTAATCACAGTGATCAATTATAGCGTATAAATCTATTAGTTAGGGAAGATTTTTTTTATATTTTAAATTGCAGTTAAGACTTATCAGATAAAAGTCTTGACGCGCTTATTTAAAAGTTGTACAAAGAATAAATATTGCAGTGATTAAATAAATTATTAGAGTACATAATTATTACTTGTTTTTTAACAATTAAGTTATGTATCAACATAACTTCTGTTAATATATATATATATATATATATATATATATATATATATATATATATATATATATATATATATATATATATATATTATATATATATATATATATATATATATATATATATATATATATATATATATATATATATATATTATATATATATATATATATATATAACCTAAACTATCCATGTAAATATAGTGAATTAAATGTTGAGTATTTGTGTTTTTTTTATTTTTATATAATTGAAGAAGTATTCTAGATTAATACTTCATAAGCAATTAACAAAACAATAATCGGAATTAATTTCAATGCTAGTTTATACGGTGATTTATTTTTTAAATGCTTTGAGTTTTAAACAGTAGTTAAATATCCTATCTAGTTTTGCGAATTAAAAAAATATACCTGTGTAAGCTATTACACAATATTTGTATATATATATATATATATATATATATATATATATATATATATATATATATATATATATATATATATATATATATATATATATATATATATATATATACCATGTTTTTATTTACTTTAAGTTTTAACTAGTGATTTAATGTTACATGTAAATGTTTGACTTGGAGTCAACGTATAAATATTTTTATTGTGAAACAATCCGTTAAGTATTAAGTTTGAAAAGAATAATCCAGCAAGAAATATAACGTTTCGATTTAAGCAAGATATTATTTTTGGAGTAATTAAAAGAGAGAAAAGTAATTAAAAGTAATTAAACTTTACAAAATTGATTGTTTCTTTCTACTATATATGTAAAACTTTATGCTTTATATGTATTCTAATGTGAATATTTATTTTAGATACAGCCCTAGCTTTTTTTTTGGAAATCAAATTTTTCGTAGCATCCTTTCGGATCCATTTTTTTCAATCATTTTTTGACGCAATGTATGGAAAGTAACAAATTTTGAAACCACTTCAAATTTATCCTGATACTAACATCTCGTACCATCAGAAACCAAACCATACCTGATCAACTGATATTTTGGAAACTATAGCAGTATTACAGACTTTACTACAAGTTCATCAGAAAGTGAGATAAAATCAGAACTTAATTTAGGCCTAGAGAATGTGATACATAGCCCAAATGGCTTATATTATTGAAATATGTGAAAATGCTTTGTGCTGGAAAAATATGTGAAAATTTAAAAACCAAAAATATTATATGTAACTTATCCAAGGCATTTCTAAACCTGAAAAATAAACGGTATATCAACCACATCGCACAGATAAATTAAATTATTAATGGGTATTAAATTTAAATTCAAAGAATTCATAAACATTTCTAATATAACTTGAAATCTAATTTAAGCAGAACCAATAATATAATGCTTAAGCCGCTTGGGGTCAAGTTAAAACAGAAGATGCATATGAAGAAAGGTAAAAATAGTATTTTTAGTCCTAGAGACAGAGAAAAAGAGAAACAAGGATGAATTTCAAATTGAAATCCTTCGACAGAAAAAAGAACATGACCTATAGTGGACCAGAAACATAACCCTAAGGAAACCAATGAGGGTATGTGCACATAATGACTAAAAGATGGCAGCATAATAGCTGTAAACAAAATTAAGTTGTTTTAAAAGTAAAATATTGAGAATTGGGACAATTCTTCCTTAAATGGGGAGTATTATGGTAAAGCTTTCTAATTTAGTTAATTATGAATTTAGTAAAAATATATTAAGACGCACATACAAAGTTTAGAAATACCACTTTGTATTAAGATAAGGAATATATCCTGCCAAGTTTCTGCTTAACGGGAAATTGAGAAATCACCACTTCCTAGCTATTGGGTCGGTTGGTTAAAGGAAGGTGTGGTTGATAAAAATGTATAAAAGATACATTTTATGGGAAGGGGCAGACTGATACTAATAATATTCCGGACTGACCTCTGGTCCGCTGTTTTAGAAATACCTTGGAATCTTGTCGGATCATTGTAAGTGTCTAAGTATCCTATTATATATTATTGTAGTTTTCCGAGACTTGTGGTCTACTTGGGACAGCCAGTCCCAGTAGAAAATATATATCTATTATTATTATATGTTAACTGAATACAAGTTTTGTGTTATAGACAACCTCGATACAATCTACCTTTAGCCCCTCGAACATACCCAGCTGGTACGCCTAATTAGTTTGGTCATAGCCTAAGGCACGTTACGAAAGTTTAATTATCTTAGGGCCATAGTTTACCTCCCTTATAAAGGGAGAAATAAAGGCATCTACGACTACACCACTCAAATACCATAAAATACACTTTACAACACTATTGGTATTATGATTAATGTGTCATATTTAAAATTTCACATACTTCCTAGCCAATAGACTTCATTGTAGGCTTATAAAACATGAATTTATACTCTACATTATTGGAAGCGTTCCCAATCGGTAATTATCGGCTGATTAACGGCAGAACTACAGCTTTGATAGTTTAGCATAAAAGCTTCCAGATTGGAACCAGATTAGAATAGGGTACCTTGTAGCCCACTGTAGAGAAATTTATGTCTCTCTACAGTGAGATAGCCCGACCCACAGAACATGACTTCACGGACAAATGTAGTTAATACTTGCGATAAGAGCTTCTTTTCCGATGCCCATGTAACATTAAAGAACGCAACTTTACCGACAAAGGGAATTACTGTGTGCGATAATAGCTTCTTTTCCGATGCTCATGTACTATTAAAACATGTTGTGTTACCGAAAAATTCAGTAGATGCTTGGCGATAATGAATTCATCTTCGAAGCTTATGTACTTTTCAAGAACTTAACTTAAACTGACGAATGCAGTTAATACTTGCGATAATAGTTTTTTATCCGATGTCCATGTTTTATTAAAGAACGTAACTTTACCGATCATTGGGATTAAACGTATATTGATCGTGGAGTGCAAAGTCAGGATCACTTTTTCTACTGTACATTGTAATTTCCCTCTTATTATATCTCTTTGTGAAGTCAGTGATACATTTTTCATTCATACCGTAAAATTCACGTAAATCAATTTTCTTCTTTCAAGCAATATCACACACAGTATTATCAAATGAGGATTCGCTCTCTATAGCAGACAAATAAAAATCAGTAGACTTATAATCATAATAGCCATTGTCTTCACAATGATGATTTAGAAGCCAGATTCTATTATTATTACAGCAATTGAAGCATGTAACAGGTTCTTCCTTACAGTTTAAAACACAACAATACCAATCCTCTAGAAATAAACTGAAATCTCGTTTAGGGTTTTCTCACTATTCACACTTATTATAAACGTATAGAGTTGTCTTATTAAGTCTTTTTTTGAAAAGAAACAAATTGAAGCAGAGAAATCCTCTATTCTGAGAGTCAGGAACCTCTGCAATACATGAAGTACAATCTCTAAGTTTTACTTCATACCCCTTATATAGTCTACATGGTTGAATAATCTACACTTTTTATCATAATCGTCAACAATAGTATAGTTTTCACAGAATGACAAGCTACCCAACATATACAAACATAGTGGGCATATGTAGGACATGTTTACTGTTGACTCTCACACTTCTGATGACAAACTAGCTTTGGTACGCTTGTATTTGTATGGTCCTAGGCAACGGCGCCATAGTACCTGTAACTGCTGCAGATTGGAATGGTCGTCAGGATGTATTATGGATTAAAATAGGAGTGATCATAGTACCTATAACGACTACAGATATGGGATGGCCGGAAGTATCAGTGTAGGCATGGGATGAACGGTAGTATCAATTTAGGCATGAGATGACCGGAGTATCAACGTAGGCATCGAATGACTTGTAGTACCCTATATTGGAAAAGATGGCAACACTAGGGAGTGATGGTAGTTGGGATGGAGGGGATGGGAGGCGACAGTATAACCTGGAACGCTCCCTGGCTAGGGTGCCATTGTACCTGGAATTTCCTCCCGAGGTAGGGCGTCATCGTACCTGAAACGCCCTCCTTACTGCCTAAGCCGTTGGTGGTATATTACTATGTTGTTTTGATAGCCCAGATGTACACAGTGTATTTTTACTCAGGTCATCATCGCCCTCACCATTCTCTGAAAATTTAACTAATACTGGTATTGGTATTTTTAATAGCAGTAGAAGTATTAGTAGCAAGCGGTAATAGTATTCGCATTGAGATTTCTTTGTTTAGTTCAACATTCCCTCCTCAGGCAATGATAATTTCAACTTGCATAATTACCTACGTAGCTTATTAATTACCTGCTTAGGTTAGCTACCTAGCTGGCAGCAGACAATCACACCCATGATATCGCTCTATCATCTCAGTGCACAAATGAACTCTTAAAGCAAAACAGGAGGGAAAGGCCAGAAGCTACTAAAAATGAGTAACTATGCTTGATAAAACACTCGGGTATTACAATTGAGATAATTTCTAATTTTAAATTATATCTTTTCAGGAAGTTATTTTTTTATAGTTTTAATATTTAGTTTGTTTTGTCCCACCCCCGGTGGGCTAGCCGGGGTGTTTGCCCCCTCTTGCCTCACTAGATTCGACTCTGCTCGACAACAGGCCAAAAATCATTTGGTTCTGATTGGTTTAATGTAAAATCGTTTGCAATGTTTTTACTTTTATTAAAGTGTAAATGACACACTTGTCGTTAGAGGGTGTGATACCACCAACACCACTATTAATGGTGGCAGTTTTGTTCATTTTGGGTGTAACCTTGTTATGTGATCTGCTCGTTTTATGTTTTAATATGGCCTTTTACTTATCTTTGAAAACTTTTCTAAGGCTTATTTGTCGAAAAACCAGCTTGTCCTGCATAAGCCCTGTTAATTGCTGCGTCATCTCATTGCTGAGTCAGATCATTCAATTGACTACTACAAGGCAGTCCAAATAAAATACTTTTGTCAATCAGGTTTTGCATCAGTAGTTTTTTTGCCTCGATGAATGGCAAAAGCATGAGTTGGTAAACTTGATGTAAAAATAGTTAGAGAAAAGGTGTTGAAATTCAACACTGTTTTAGTGTTGAAAATTCAGGGAATTTAACTCTATTCAACACAGTAAGAAATTAGTTTCATTGCATTATGCCAGTGGTAATTTGGTCATCAAAAAGCCATACTTCAATCAAGGAATTGGGGTATTATCCTAGAGTTAGGACTATGGAGAAAAAAAAGGTTAAGAAAACAATTCTTACTACTTATTTCGCAGAAAAATTGTAGTTAACACATTTTATAAGCCCTTCAATTATGCTCTAATCATCCCCCAAATATGCAAATATATAGCCCAAATTGTATCTTTCCAATGTGTTTTTCTGTTTCTTGAGTTCGTCAGCGTTTGACTGCACATCAGCGGTTTTTTGAGTTTACGAGTACCGGGGTTGAAAAAAGAGTGACGCATAGTAAAATGCATGACAATTACATCATTTGAGCCATTTCCCCTGCATATTTGCACATTATGGGGGTTGGGGGTAAAGTATAGCTGAAGCGCCTTCAAATACGCTAAATACGGTTTTCTGCATATTATAAATTAAGAATTGGGTAATTTTTTCGTTAGTCATATTATTGACTTATGAATAAAGTAAACATACCCCTCGATGCCTTTTTTTATGCTCTGTCCAAATATAATAATTATTTGTGTCTCAAATAAATTTGAACCCCACCCATATATATACCAATTCAGGGTATATATTTGCACATTAAGGGGATGGGGGGAAAGTTTAAACTTAGCTTTCGTTTACATCAGAAATAAAATTTACCTCCACCCCCTAATGTGCAAATACATACCCTGAATTGGTATATATAGGGGTGGGAGTAAAATTCATTTCCGACAAAAATGGTTATTTTATTTGGAAAGAGCATAAAAAAGGCATCGAGTGGTATGTTTACTTTATTCGTAAGTCAATAATATGAATAACGAAAAATTTACCAAGAATGGTTTTTTTTAACACATTTTCTTCTCGATAGCCCAATTATAGGATAATGCCGGGAGATGATGAAGGCTAAAGGTGTCAAACCTTGGCACAACCAGGGGGTGGGGGTATTTGCCCCTCTAAACTTGACATTGTAGTGATTCACCAGAGTTAAAGGAAATATGCGTAAAAATCTAGTTTAATGGCTTCTTGCAATCTTAGAAAGTAGTTGAGTTAGGTGAATGAAACTCTCAGGAATGAATGTAGGGCAAAATATATACCCAGAATAGATATAGGCCTATCCGATCTACTATATCCACCCTTTTATTATTTCTAAGGCCTAGAAAATTGCTTACATGATAGGTCTATTCCCAATGAGAATCCTTAAAACACAGTTTTGCATTCATTCGACTTTTCAATTTCTATTCTTCTGGCTTTAATGTCCTGTTATTTTAGTCAAATTTTAAGCCGGATCAGGTGTTTTTTCTTAATTTAAGAACTACCTATTACAGATGTTTTAAACCTTATAAATTAGGATTGAGCAAATATGTGAGGCCTTTGAAAGGCTCATGAGGCTATGAAAGCTTGTTAAAAGTTGTCTAAGGTCAGTGCCATCTGGAGGGAGAAGAAATGGAGCTAGATGCTTCAAAATATCTTCCCAGGATATTATTAAGGCTCTTGAGTCGTTACACACTCTTAAGAGTTTCATTGGTACTTCCTTGTTAGCTAGTACACGCTCGAGAATTTGTATCGCGAACATGAACAACAACCGGTTTCCACAGCCTTTATACCAGACAATTAGCTTCGACTCGGTTTGAAACTATATTGCAGCTATATTTTAATGAAATATTTAGTTTGTGTTTTGGTTAGGTTAAGTTAGGTTAGTTTAGGCTACGTATTTAATACAATGCGTTGTGGACAGCCCCCCTTCCATAATTCTTTGTTGTAGTTTCCATAATTTTGTTATTAAACTATTATATTTTTATAATATTTTGGTATATTTCATTATGATTAACCTAACTTCAGTTCTTGAGTGTGTACTAGCTAACAAGGAAATACCATTTCATGTACCTAACTCAACTATTTTCCAACATATCAAAAAGCCCCGAAACTAGAATTTTACCGGAAAAATGGTAATAAAATAAATATTGTGCAATTAATATCTTATTTTATGCTGTTTTCAAATATCACCCCTGATCGTATCCCCCCGTTTGAAAGTCTCAGATGTTGCCCTTAATAATGTATTTCTTTGTTGTTGTTTTTTTCATCTCGGGATGCGTCACATCTTCTTTGTACAGCGGTTTTCATTATTGACCCAGTGAAATCTAGTCCGGCTGAGTGAGGGCAAAAGAATTGTCTCAATTCTCTCTCTCATTGCCTCATAATTTTTCTATTCTTCTAAAAACCACCTAAATTGTCTTATGCTAATAGCATTTGGTAGATATGGTAACTTCCAAAGACAAGCACACAACATACAGAGCCTAGATGGAAAGACAATACATAGAATTATTCAAATATTAAATGAACAATAAATAAAAAAAAGTCGCTTATCTTTGTTTAGCGTTTTTAACCATCCATTTTTCGGGTTTGGTTATCATTGACAAGGGTTCATCTTTGTATATCATTCGTTAACGTGAATGGTTTGACAGATCAAACTGTAAAACCCGAGACTGGTCCTAGAATTTCTTAAGTTGGAAAATTAACAACTATTCCGTTTCGAAATTTTTTTCTGTTGTCAATCAAGGCTGGTTGAATTTCTTGATTTTATTTGCATACGTTTTGCTCTATTCAGATTGAAGCTATTTTTCTGGAAAACATAAATTCTAGCTAGAACGGTAGCAACTGAAAGTAAATAAAATAATAAAAAACTAAAGCCATCCAAAGTGCTAGCAATTGTTACCGATTCTGTTTCATTTGATTTTTTTTATATAGAGGACTGTTTTCTAATTCTAGGATGGAGAAATCAGGAGGACCAGAAGAGCTAAGTTCTGAATTCCTTCCTACACCAAAGGCAAAGTCATTGCAGTGTTTGAAAAACCAAATTCTAGCGGTGTTTTCAGGTAAGTCTTTCTCTGAGGCATGTACGAGTGGGTCACAAACCAAATCGCACAGTAATTGTCTCTGGAGAGTATGCAATTGCTGTAATAATATTACAAAACGAAATATCATTGGAATTTCTACCTGTAGTTTTCTTGCATCTTTTGTTTTCTTTGTTTTTATTTTTTTTTGTTTATTTCTTTTTTGTTATTTTTGATGGAGTATTTTTTTTTACTTGATTTTAATTGTTATGAAAATAAACCCAGTATCCAGTTAGCTCTTCCGGAATTTCAAAAGTAGAGCTTTGTGCATTTTAGGCCTCTTATGACGATCTCCTGCACTAAGTCATAAAAAGTATCAAAAAACCTCATATGGAGCTCACTGCCTTGCTATGTGCGTCAGTTGGCCCTTTCTTTCTTCAGTATTTTTTCGATCATTCTAATTGTTTCCTGTTATGTTTGTACATTCTTTCCCTTGATTGTTTTAGTGCCCGAAAATTTTCTTGTAATGGTGATGGCACGCGTTTTACATTGGGTTTCCTGCATTGATTCTGGTTCTCTTCTATAGCATAAGTTGGAGAGCTTGGCTCACTTCATACAAAGATAAAATGGTTTCTTTTCTTATCTTTTCGCCTGATTAGAGTCACTCCTATGGATTTTTTTTATTTGTCTTCGTTTATTTCAATTTGTCATAATTGTCTTCATGTTTTTTTATGTTTTCAAATTCGAAAATCAATACAGTTGTGTTATCAGAATATTTAAAATTATTATAAAATCTATTGCAAATATCACAGTCAAAGTTAAGTTAAAGCTAATTAACTGGAATATTACTTATCAATTATCAAAAGGTACCTTTGACAACTCTGACTTGCTAAAATGTACGCTATGAGTAGTCTAAAACCAGGAAATATAACGTAAGAAAGTATTTGTCAAGTCAAATGTATACAGTAAATTACATATAAGAGCAGAATATGTCAATTGATTGTACCTAATCGACCCCAAAGTTGTATTTAAATCAACTCGAACAGTGAAAAATATTGTAAGATAGACCTCATTTACCAAAATATTGCCGATAAAAATCGGAATTAACAAAATGTCACTTAAGTAAGAGCTAATTATTTAGGATAAATATAGTAGACGGCAAACATAGTTTTAAATTGATTCAAATGAAGTTTGTTTGTCTGTTTATGTCTTGTTTTTTAAGAAAAAAAGTTTTCGAAGTTGAAGCACAAATACTAAGTTTTGTTTTTAAAAAGAATAAAATCGTTATAGAATTTGTAGTTACAAAACATAAAAATAAGAAAATTTCAAATATAAACAGTTTATTTTAAAACACTGAAAAAAGGGAGGGGGATTCAATTTTGAGTGACTACTAAAAAAGGTTCCAAATCGAAAATAATGGGGTAAGAGAAATGTTTGGAGATTCTCGAAGAGTTTATTTAAATTCGTTTCTGGTTTTAATTGTACTCTTCATCTGACTTTTATATCGGAGGGGGGGGGGGGGTATGAGCTCAAGGAATTATTGAAAATATGAGGAGCTTTTCCCCTTTTAAGCCCCCGTTTCTTACTCTAAAGTTGAATTTTTTGTCACAATCGCTTTGAGAACGACCGCTTAAGCAGAATCGCAGTTATGAATTCTTTTCGCATAGCACTATAAAAACTTACCGTAAGGACGGTGGGATTTTGGAGGAAGCCATGTCTCCTCAACGTTAAGTTTTAATGTCACTCTTTACCTTAATCTGAATAAAACGGGTTTTTTATTACTTTCAAGACTAACAAGTTCAAAACCTTTTATCATTATGATGAAGTATTTTGCATCGTCCATGTTCTGCGTGAATTTTGTCCGAGTCTGGTCGTCGAGACGAATTATAAATGTATTATGAAGCTTTTCCGAAGCGTAAAAGATTGACTTTGTTTTAAGTAATGCGTCTCTTATAGCCCCATGTCTTACAAAAGGCTTAAGCAACTGAGAACTTAGCTCTTCCTTCCACCGTGTCAATAAAACTCCGCAGATTGGACTTACCTTGTTTTGAATCGAGTCAGACTTAACTTATGTTTCCATCAATCCATGAATAAACTATTTTTTGTATTGAATCGGAACTCATTTTTGCCCTGAGACCAGTAACTTCTTTTCGTATTGAGTCAGGACGTAGCTCTTCGCTGCAACGAATCAGTCTGCAGCTTCAATTTAGCCCGTTTTTATGATATGTCAAGACCTACCTTTTATTTTTACCCCATCTCGAAAGTTCTGCAGCTGATACTTACCTAGTTTCTTCACCGAGCCAGGACTTACTTCTTTGTTGCACTAGACCCGGACTTTGCTTGATTTGCATTAAATCAGCAGGCAGGTCGTTTTTTACTGAATTGCGAATAGCTTATATTCACACCCAGTCACAAAATTTTCGCAGCTTAGACAAAAATTATTTATAGCAAATCATAACTTAGTTTATTTTGCCAAATATGCACTTATTTCATCTTAGCATCAAATCTAAACTTAGCTCAATTTGGCACAAAGCAAAGGCTTGGCTATGTTTTTGTAGCAATTATAAGACTTGGCCCGTTTTTGTATCGAGTCATTACTTCGCTTCTCTTTACAATATGTCTCCGAAATTTTGCGTACTAGAAGTAGAGATGCCTTATTGAATACAAGGGGGAGTCCTTATATGGGCATAGAACCACGTGGTTTATGGACTTTGTCAGTGAGAATGAAAAAACAGGAATTTTCTCACTTGAAAAACCAGGAATTTTGTCTGTTTTATGGACTTTGTCAGTGAGAATGAAAAAACAGAAAGTTTGTCACATTTATGTCTGTTTTCATGGATGGTTATGTGTGTTGATTATTTGATGGTTTTATGGATTTTGTCAGTGAGAATGGAAAAACAGGAACTTTGACACTTCCTTCTTGTTGTTGTTCAAGCCAGATGTTACGAGTTTCCGGGAAACAGTATTTGTTATTGTTGTTTCCAAGCCAAATGTTACGAGTTCCCGGGAAACAGTTAATTAATGTCTGACAGATGACGTCAAGTTAATTAATGTCTTTGCATTTCCAAAGAGAATCGTCTAGGAGAAACAGTTAGATCACACATGATGTCATGATTGATTGATTGACACGAAAGGGGAATTAATCTGTTGTTCTAAAGAGAATTGATTCACGAAAGGGAAATTAATTTGTTGTTTCTAACAAGAGAATCGTTTCCGAGCAGACGTTTTGATCTTAGCGTGCGAAAAGGTTTCCAAATAATTTGAAATAAGCCAGCGCAGGGATGCCAAACAAATGAAACATGCTGAAATTCCGTTTAGGGATAATTTTGGCGAAACCGTTTTAGCTATTTTATGGAATTATTTCGGCGAAACAGCTAGAGACATTATAAAATATGATTTTAGAAGAGATTTTGGAAGAGAATTTGAGTGTGGTCGTTATAATACACAAGTTTCAATTGGACAGTGTTGTGAGGTCCTCTACCCCAACCCCAAAGGTTCCGATCCCCCTACCACAACCCCGGAGGAAGCCAGCGGTCCTCAAAGGTTCTCTGGGCTTCCAAAGGACCCCCCCCGGACCCCCAAAGACCCTCACCCAGTCCCCAAAGGTCCCCAGGCACCCAAAGGGCCCCAGACCCTAAAAAGGCCATACCCGAGCCCCAAAGGTCCTCCCCGGTCCCCAAAGGTCCACCAGACCCCCAAAAGCCCTCCCCGGTCCCCAAAGGTCCACCAGAACCCCAAAAGCCCTCCCCCGGTCCCCAAAGGCCCTCCCCCGGTCCCCAAAGGCCCTCCCCGGGCTCCCAGGGCTCCCAAAGGGCCCCGATTACTCTACCCCTACCCCGAAGGAAGCCTCCGGTCCTCAAAGGTCCCCCAGGCTCCCAAAGGCCCTCACCCGGTCCCCAAAGGTCCACCGGGCTCCCAAAGGGACCCCAGACCCCCAACGGACCCACCGGGCCCCAAAGGGCCCAATCCGTGCTCAAGGGCCCCCCCGGACCCCCAAAGGTCCTCCACCAGTCCCCAAAGGCCCTCTCCCGGTCCCAAAGGTCCACCAGGCACCCAAAGGGCCCCAGACCCTAAAAAGGCCATACCCGAGCCACCAAAGGTCCTCCACCAGTCCCCAAAGGCCCTCTCCCGGTCCCAAAGGTCCACCAGGCACCCAAAGGGCCCCAGACCCTAAAAAGACCATACCCGAGCCCCCCAAAGGCCCTCACCGGTCCCCAAAGGTCCACCAGACCCCCAAAAGCCCTCCACCGGTCCCCAAAGGCCCTCCCCGGGCTTCCAGGGCTCCCAAAGGGCCCCGATTACTCTACCCCAACCCCGAAGGAAGCCTCCGGTCCTCAAAGGTCCCCCAGGCTCCCAAAGGACCCACTGGACCCCCAAAGGCCCTCACCTGGTCCCCAAAGGTCCCCCAGGCTCCCAACTGGCCCCCCGGACCCCCAAAGGCCTTCCCCCGGCACCCAAAGGTCCACCGGACTCCCAAAGGACCAATCGGCGCTCAAGGGTCCCCAGACCCCCAACGGCTCTCCCCGGGCTCCCAAAGGACCACCCAGCCCGTGCTTTAGTTTTAGTTAAAAGTATAGAATGTTTTAGCTTAGAGTCTTAACTTAGAGTTTTTGTTGAAGTTCTAGTTTAGTTTAATTTTAGTTAAGAGTTTGATGTTTTACCTTTGAATTTCAGTTGGATTTTTAGTTAGTTTAGTAGTTTGGTGTTTTAGCTTAGAGTCCTAGCTTAGAGTTTAAGTTAGAGTTGAAGTTTATTTTAGTATTAGTTAAGAGCATAGAGTTTTTAGCTTAGAGTCTTAGCTTAGAGTTTTTTTTTGTTAGAGTTCTAGTTTAGTTTAATTTTAGTTAAGAGTTTGATGTTTTACCTTTGAGTTTCAGTTAGAGTTCTAGTTTAGTTTAGTTTTAGTTAAGAGTTTAGAGTTTTTAGCTTAGAGTCATAGCTTAGAGTTTTTGTTGAAGTTCTAGTTTAGTTTAGTTTTAGTTAATAGTTTAGAGTATTAGCTTAGAGTCTTAGCTTAGAGTTTTTTGTTGAAGTTCTAGCTTAGTTAAGAGTTTGATGTCTTACCTTTGAGTTTCAGTTAGAGTTCTAGTTTAGTTTAGTTTTAGTTAAGAGTTTAGAGTTTTAGCTTAGAGTCTTAGCTTAGAGTTTTTGTTGAAGTTCTAGTTTAGTTAAGTTTTAGTAAATAGTTTAGAGTTTTAGCTTAGAGTCTTAGCTTAGAGTTTTTGTTAGAGTTCTAGTTTAGTTTAATTTTATTTTAGAGTTTAGAGTTTTAGCTTAGTCCTAGCTTAGAGTTTTTTTTGTTAGAGTTCTAGTTTAGTCTAATTTTAGTTAAGAGTTTGATTTTTTTACCTTTGAGTTTCAGTTAGAGTTTTAGTTTAATTTTAGTTAAGAGTTTGATGTAATACCTTTGAGTTTCAGTTAGAGTTCTAGTTTAGTTTACATATAGTTAAGAGTTTAGAGTTTTTAGCTTAGAGTCATAGCTTAGAGTTTTTGTTGAAGTTCTAGTTTAGTTTAGTTTTAGTTAAGAGTTTAGAGTTTTTAGCTTAGAGTCTTAGCTTAGAGTTTTTGTTAGAGTTCTAGTTTAGTTTAATTTTAGTTAAGAGTTTGATGTCTTACCTTTGAGTTTCAGTTAGAGTTCTAGTTTAGTTTAGTTTTAGTTAAGAGTTTAGAGTTTTTAGCTTAGAGTCTTAGCTTAGAGTTTTTGTTGAAGTTCTAGTTTAGTTTAGTTTTAGTAAATAGTTTAGAGTTTTAGCTTAGAGTCTTAGCTTAAAGTTTTTGTTGAAGTTCTAGTTTAGTTTAGTTTTAGTTTAGAGTTTTAGCTAAGACTTAGAGTTTTTGTTAGAGTTCTAGTTTAGTTTTAGTTAAGAGTTTAGAGTTTTACCTTAGAGTCTTAGCTTAAAGTTTTTGTTAGAGTTCTAATTTAGTTTAATTTTAGTTAAGAATTTGATGTTTTTACCTTTGAGTTTCAGTTAGAGTTCTAGTTTAGTTTACTTTTAGTTAAGAGTTTAGTGTTTTACCTTAGAGTCATAGCTTAGAGTTTTAGTTAGAGTTCTAGTTTAGTTTTAGTTAAGAGTTTAGAGTTTTACCTTAGAGTCTTAGCTTAGAGTTTTTGTTAGAGTTCTAGTTTAGTTTAATTTTAGTTAAGAATTCGATGTTTTACCTTTGAGTTTCAGTTAGAGTTCTAGTTTAGTTTAGTTAAGAGTTTGGTGTTTTAGCTTAGAGTCTTAGCATAGAGTTTTGGTTAGAGTTCTAGTTTATTTTAGTTTTAGTTATGAGTTTAGAGTTTTTAGCTTAGAGTCTTAGCGTAGAGTTTATGTTGAAGTTCTAGTTTAGTTTAGTTTTAGTTAATAGTTTAGAGTTTTAGCTTAGAGACTTAGCTTAGAGTTATAGTTTTAGTTTAGTTTTAGTTAAGAGTTTAGAGTTTTAGCTTAGAGTCTTAGCTTAGAGTTTTTGATAGAGTTCTAGTTTAGTTTAGTTTTAGTTAAGAATTTGATGTTTTACCTTAGAGTTTACCTAACCTAACTAACTAACCTAATTTAATCTAACCTAACCTAACTTACCTAACCTGACTTAACCTAACCTAATCTCGCAGCGCTTCCCGCGGTTCTTCCCGGGCCCACCGGTGCTTCCCGGGTCCCGCGGTGCAAAAAGCTATCTAACCCCCCATGTCGACTTTGTACCAGTTAGATTAGGTTAGATTATCTTGAGTGCTCATGATAAGCTAACCTAATCTAACCTAACTTAAACGTGGAGAAACCTAACCTCTAACTTAAACGTGGAGAAACCTAACCTCTAACCTAACCTAACCTATGGTTTTGGTATTTCTATGCAATATTGTGGAATTTTGTGGTTATGCTAGTTTAGACTAAACTTCAACTCTAACTAAATCTCTAAGCTAAGATTCTAGGCTAAACCTCTAAGCTATAACTCTTAACTAAAACTAAACTAAACAATAACTCTAACTAAAACTCCAAGCTACGACTCTAAGCTAAAACTATAAACTCTTAACTATAACTAAACTAAACGAAAATTCAACCCTAACTAAAACTCTAATCTAAGACTTTAAGGTAAAACTTAAAACTCTTAACTAAAACTAAACTAAACTAGAACTCTAACTAAAACTCTAAGCTAAGACTTTAAGATAAAACTCTAAACTCTTAACTAAAACTAAACTAAGCTAGAACTCTAACTAAAACTCTAATCTAAGACTCCAAGCTGAAACTCTAAACCCTTAACTATAACTAAAATAAACTTCAACTCTAAGTAAAACTCTAAGCTAAAACTCTAAGGTAGAACTCTAAACTCTTAACTAAACTAAACTAGAACTTCAACAAAAACTCTGAGCTAAGACTCTAAGATATAACTCTAAACTCTTAACTAAAACTAAACTAAACTAGAACTCTAAGTAAAACTCTAAGCTAAGACTCTAAGCTAAAAACTCTAAATTCTTAACTGTGACTAAACTAAACTTCAACTTCAACTTCAACAAAAACTCTAAGCTATGACTCTATGATAAAACTCTAAACTCTTAACTAAACTAAACTAGAACTCCAACAAAAACTCTAAACTACGACTCTAAGCTAAAAACTCTAAATTCTTAATTATAACTAAACTAAACTTCAAATCTAACAAAAACTCTAAGCTAAGACTCTAAGGTAAAACTCTAAACTCTTAACTAAAACTAAACTAAACTAGAACTCTAACAAAAACTCTAAGCTAAGACTCTAAGCTAAAACTCTAAACACTTAACTAAAACTTAACCAAACTAGAACTTTAAGTAAAAATCTAAGCTATGACACTAAGCTAAAACTCTAAATTCTTAACTTTAACTAAACTAAACTTTAACTCTAACTATAACTCTAAGCTAAGACTCTAAGCTAAAACTCTAAACTCTTAACTATTACTAAACTAAACTTCAACTCTAACAAAAACTCTAAGCTAAGATTCTAAGCAAAAAACTCTAAACTCTTAACTATTACTAAACTAAACTTCAACTCTAACAAAAACTCTAAGCTAAGACTCTAAACTATTAACTAAAACTAAACTAAACTAGAACTTCAACAAAAACTCTAAGCTAAGACTCTAAGCTAAAAACTCTAAACTCTTAACTAAAACTAAAATAAACTAGAACTCTAACAAAAACTCTAAGCTATGACTCTAAGCTAAAATTCTAAACTCTTAACTAAAACTAAACTAAACTAGAACTCTAACTAAAACTCTAAGCTAAGACTCTAGGGTAAAACACTAAACTCTTAACTAAAAGTAAACTAAACTAGAACCCTAACTGAAACTCAAAGGTAAAACATCAAATTCTTAACTAAATTGAACTAAACTAGAACTCTAACAAAAAAACTCTAAGCTAAGACTCTAAGGTAAAACTCTAAACTCTTAACTAAAACTAAACTAAACTAGAACTCTAACTAAAACTCTAAGCTATGAGTCTAAGGTAAAACACTAAACTCTTAACTAAAAGTAAACTAAACTAGAACTCTAACTGAAACTCAAAGGTAAAACATCAAATTCTTAACTAAAATTAAACTAAACTAGAACTCTAACAAAAACTTTAAGCTAAGACTCTAAGGTAAAACTCTAAACTCTTAACTAAAACTAAACTAGAACTCTAACAAAAACTCTAAGTGTTAGCTAAAACTCTAAACTAAAACTAAACTAAACTAGAACTTCAACAAAAACTCTAAACTAAGACTCTAAGCTAAAACTCTAAACTCTTAACTAAAACTAAACTAAACTAGGACTCTAACAAAAACTCTAAGCTAAGACTCAGCTAAAACTCGAAACTCTTAACTAAAACTTAACCAAACTATCACTTTAAGTAAAAATCTAAGCTATGACACTAAGCTAAAACTCTAAATTCATAACTTTAACTAAACCAAACTAGAACTCTAATTGAAACTCTAAGTCTAAACTAAAACTCTAAACTAAAACTAAACTAAACTAGAACTCTAACAAAAACTCTAAGTTAAGACTCAGCTAAAACTCGAAACTCTTAACTAAAACTAGACTAAACTAGAACTCTAACTAAAACTCTAAGCTATGACTCTAAGGTAAAACATCAAACTCTTAACTAAAACTAAACTAAACTAGAACTCTATCAAAAACTCTAGGCTAAGACTCTAAGCTAAAAACTCTAAACTCTTAACTAAAACTAAAATAAACTAGAACTCTGACAAAAAACTCTAAGCTAAGACTCTAAGCTAAAATTCTAAACTCTTAACTAAAACTAAACTAAACTAGAACTCTAACTAAAACTCTAAGCTATGACTCTAAGGTAAAACATCGAAGTCTTAGCTAAAACTAAACTAAACTAGAACTCTATCACAAACTCTAAGCTAAGACTCTAAGCTAAAACTCTAAGCTCTTAACTAAAACTAAACTAAAACTATAACTCTAAGCTAAGTCTCTAAGCTAAAACTCTAAACTATTAACTAAAACTAAACTAAACTAGAACTTCAACATAAACTCTACGCTAAGACTCTAAGCTAAAAACTCTAAACTCATAACTAAAACTAAAATAAAATAGAACTCTAACCAAAACTCTATGCTAAGACTCTAAGCTAAAACACCAAACTCTTAACTAAACTAAACTAGAACTCTAACTGAAACTCAAAGGTAAAACATCGAATTCTTAACTAAAATTAAACTAAACTAGAACTCTAACAAAAACTCTAAGCTAAGACTCTAAGGTAAAACTCTAAACTCTTAACTAAAACTAAACTAGAACTCTAACTAAAACTCTAAGCTATGACTCTAAGGTAAAACACTAAACTCTTAACTAAAAGTAAACTAAACTAGAACTCTAACTGAAACTCAAAGGTAAAAACATCAAATTCTTAACTGAAATTAAACTAAACTAGAACTCTAACAAAAACTCTAAGCTAAGACTCTAAGGTAAAACTCTAAACTCTTAACTAAAACTAAACTAGAACTCTAACTAAAACTCTAAGTCTTAGCTAAAACTCTAAACTAAAACTAAACTAAACTAGAACTTCAACAAAAACTCTAAACTAAGACTCTAAGCTATAACTCTAAACTCTTAACTAAAACTAAACTAAACAAGAACTCTAACAAAAACTCTAAGCTAAGACTCAGCTAAAACTGGAAACTCTTAACTAAAACTTAACCAAACTATCACTTTAAGTAAAAATCTAAGCTATGACACTAAGCTAAAACTCTAAATTCGTAACTTTAACTAAACCAAACTAGAACTCTAATTGAAACTCTAAGTCTAAACTAAAACTCTAAACTAAAACTAAACTAAACTAGAACTCTAACAAAAACTCTAAGTTAAGACTCAGCTAAAACTCGAAACTCTTAACTAAAACTAAACTAAACTAGAACTCTAACTAAAACTCTAAGCTATGACTCTAAGGTGAAACATCAAACTCTTAACTAAAACTAAACTAAACTAGAACTCTATCAAAAACTCTAGGCTAAGACTCTAAGCTAAAAACTCTAAACTCTTAACTAAAACTAAAATAAACTAGAACTATAACAAAAACTCTAAGCTACGACTCTAAGCTAAAATTCTAAACTCTTAACTAAAACTAAACTAAACTAGAACTCTAACTAAAACTCTAAGCTATGACTCTAAGGTAAAACATTGAAGTCTTAGCTAAAAGTAAACTAAACTAGAACTCTATCACAAACTCTAAGCTAAGACTCTAAGCTAAAAAACTCTAAACTCTTAAATAAAATTAAACTAAACTAGAGCTCTAACAAAAACTCTAAGCTATTAACTAAAACTAAACTAAACTAGAACTTCAACAAAAACTTTAAGCTAAGACTCTAAGCTAAAACTCTAAACTATTTACTAAAACTAAACTAAACTAGAACTTCAACAAAAACTCTAAGCTAAGACTCTAAGCTAAAAACTCTAAACTCTTAACTAAAACTAAACTAAACTAGAACTCTAACTGAAACTCAAAGGTAAGACATCAAACTCTTAACTAAAATTAAACTAAACTAGAACTCTAACAAAAAGCCTAAGCTAAGACTCTAAGCTAAAACTCTAAACTATTAACTAAAACTAAACTAAACTAGAACTTCAACAAAAACTCTAAGCTATGACTCTAAGCTAAAAACTCTAAACTCTTAACTATATGTAAACTAAACTAGAACTCTAACTGAAACTCAAAGGTATTACATCAAACTCTTAACTAAAATTAAACTAAAACTCTAACTGAAACTCAAAGGTAAAAAAATCAAACTCTTAACTAAAATTAGACTAAACTAGAACTCTAACAAAAAAAACTCTAAGCTAGGACTAAGCTAAAACTCTAAACTCTAAAATAAAATTAAACTAAACTAGAACTCTAACAAAAACTCTAAGCTAAGACTCTAAGCTAAAACTCTAAACTATTTACTAAAACTTAACTAAACTAGAACTTCAACAAAAACTCTAAGCTAAGACTCTAAGCTAAAACTCTAAACTCTTAACTAAAACTAAACTAAACTAGAACTCTAACTGAAACTCAAAGGTAAGACATCAAACTCTTAACTAAGCTAGAACTTCAACAAAAAACTCTAAGCTAAGACTCTAAGCTAATACTCTAAACTATTAACTAAAACTAAACTAAACTAGAACTTCAACAAAAACTCTAAGCTATGACTCTAAGCTAAAAACTCTAAACTCTTAACTAAAACTAAACTAAACTAGAACTCTAACTGAAACTCAAAGGTAAAACATCAAACTCTTAACTAAAATTAAACTAAACTAGAACTCTAACAAAAAAAACTCTAAGTTAAGACTCTAAGCTAAAAACTCTATGCTTTTAACTAATACTAAAATAAACTTCAACTCTAACTTAAACTCTAAGCTAGGACTCTAAGCTAAAACACCAAACTACTAAACTAACTAAAAATCCAACTGAAATTCAAAGGTAAAACATCAAACTCTTAACTAAAATTAAACTAAACTAGAACTTCAACAAAAACTCTAAGTTAAGACTCTAAGCTAAAACATTCTATACTTTTAACTAAAACTAAAGCACGGGCTGGGTGGTCCTTTGGGAGCCCGGGGAGAGCCGTTGGGGGTCTGGGGACCCTTGAGCGCCGATTGGTCCTTTGGGAGTCCGGTGGACCTTTGGGTGCCGGGGGAAGGCCTTTGGGGGTCCGGGGGGCCAGTTGGGAGCCTGGGGGACCTTTGGGGACCAGGTGAGGGCCTTTGGGGGTCCAGTGGGTCCTTTGGGAGCCTGGGGGACCTTTGAGGACCGGAGGCTTCCTTCGGGGTTGGGGTAGAGTAATCGGGGCCCTTTGGGAGCCCTGGGAGCCCGGGGAGGGCCTTTGGGGAACGGTGGAGGGCTTTTGGGGGTCTGGTGGACCTTTGGGGACCGGTGAGGGCCTTTGGGGGGCTCGGGTATGGTCTTTTTAGGGTCTGGGGCCCTTTGGGTGCCTGGTGGACCTTTGGGACCGGGAGAGGGCCTTTGGGGACTGGTGGAGGACCTTTGGTGGCTCGGGTATGGCCTTTTTAGGGTCTGGGGCCCTTTGGGTGCCTGGTGGACCTTTGGGACCGGGAGAGGGCCTTTGGGGACTGGTGGAGGACCTTTGGGGGTCCGGGGGGGCCCTTGAGCACGGATTGGGCCCTTTGGGGCCCGGTGGGTCCGTTGGGGGTCTGGGGTCCCTTTGGGAGCCCGGTGGACCTTTGGGGACCGGGTGAGGGCCTTTGGGAGCCTGGGGGACCTTTGAGGACCGGAGGCTTCCTTCGGGGTAGGGGTAGAGTAATCGGGGCCCTTTGGGAGCCCTGGGAGCCCGGGGAGGGCCTTTGGGGACCGGGGGAGGGCCTTTGGGGACCGGGGGAGGGCTTTTGGGGTTCTGGTGGACCTTTGGGGACCGGGGAGGGCTTTTGGGGGTCTGGTGGACCTTTGGGGACCGGGGAGGACCTTTGGGGCTCGGGTATGGCCTTTTTAGGGTCTGGGGCCCTTTGGGTGCCTGGGGACCTTTGGGGACTGGGTGAGGGTCTTTGGGGGTCCGGGGGGGGTCCTTTGGAAGCCCAGAGAACCTTTGAGGACCGCTGGCTTCCTTCGGGGTTGTGGTAGGGGGATTGGAACCTTTGGGGTTGGGGTAGAGGACCTCACAACACTGTCCAATTGAAACTTGTGTATTATAACGACCACACTCAAATTCTCTTCCAAAATCTCTTCTAAAATCATATTTTATAATGTCTCTAGCTGTTTCGCCGAAATAATTCCATAAAATAGCTAAAACGGTTTCGCCAAAATTATCCCTAAACGGAATTTCAGCATGTTCCATTTGTTTGGCATCCCTGCGCTGGCTTATTTCAAATTATTTGGAAACCTTTTCGCACGCTAAGATCAAAACGTCTGCTCGGAAACGATTCTCTTGTTAGAAACAACAAATTAATTTCCCTTTCGTGAATCAATTCTCTTTAGAACAACAAATTAATTCCCCTTTCGTGTCAATCAATCAATCATGACATCATGTGTGATCTAACTGTTTCTCCTAGACAATTCTCTTTGGAAATGCAAAGACATTAATTAACTTGACGTCATCTGTCAGACATTAATTAA
The DNA here is from genome assembly GCA_027921565.1 of Artemia sinica. Taxonomy (NCBI): domain Eukaryota; kingdom Metazoa; phylum Arthropoda; class Branchiopoda; order Anostraca; family Artemiidae; genus Artemia; species Artemia sinica. The sequence continues at coordinate 35,330,407 of CM051258.1, forward strand.
CTGTTTCCCGGGAACTCGTAACATTTGGCTTGGAAACAACAATAACAAATACTGTTTCCCGGAAACTCATAACATCTGGCTTGAACAACAACAAGAAGGAAGTGTCAAAGTTCCTGTTTTTCCATTCTCACTGACAAAATCCATAAAACCATCAAATAATCAACACACATAACCATCCATGAAAACAGACATAAATGTGACAAACTTTCTGTTTTTTCATTCTCACTGACAAAGTCCATAAAACAGACAAAATTCCTGGTTTTTCAAGTGAGAAAATTCCTGTTTTTTCATTCTCACTGACAAAGTCCATAAACCACGTGGTTCTATGCCCATATAAGGACTCCCCCTTGTATTCAATAAGGCATCTCTACTACTAGACTTCAATCATTTTTCCAGTGAGTCAGGACTTACTTCATTTTCGCACTGAATATAAAATACCTTACTTAGTAGCAAATGAAGTAAAAAGGCTAGTGCCTTTGGGACATCCTCGTCTTTATACAAAGTTTTATACCTGACTTCAGTTTAATCGGCTAAGGTGGGCTGCCAAACCAGTTGGCAGCTTGGATTTAAACGTTTTTGCTTGGTTTCAAGACTTTGAATCAACTAGCTTATTTTGCCCCAAGTCCCAACTTAGCTTTTCCTAAACTGAATTAATTGGCAGCTCGCATTTACCATGTTTTTTGCACTGGGTACTACTTGGCTCTTCTGCGCACCACGTCACCGAAACTCATCATCCACAGCCTGTACACACCTTGTTTTTGCACTCGCTTTTGCACTGAATCAGTCGGTGGCTTAAATTTAACTCATCTTTGCCCTGAGAGAAGACCTAGCTTGTTTTTGCACAGGGTTATCTAAACGCCATAGCTTGGACTTAATTTTTTTTTTGCGCTGTGTTCATGTATTGTTCATGTCAGGCGCTTTGTTCTGGGGTGTGTTTGGAACGCCCCAAAAATCAACTAATTTTTGTAATGAGTCTGAAACTGGCATCTTTATGCACCAAGTCAGGACTTACCTCAATTTTATAACAAAATAGTCCTTACCTTTGATTTGCCTCGTTTTTATATTGAGCCATAATTCAACTTATTTGATCACCGGGTCATAAAAAATTCCCTGGCTTGGAATCAACTGGTTTTTGTCCTAACTCATGACTTAGCTCTTTTTGAGACATTTTGATCACTTTGACGTTTGTAATGAACCCTGAACTTCCAACTTTGGATCAGACGAACCTCTTTTTAAATTTCTAGTGCACTCCGTTCTACAAAAAATTGCCGGGAAAAGATTATGCATGAAAGACAGATTGCTTTTCATTGTGCAGACTCTACTACGTCGATTCTGATATTTTGATTTCGCACCTCTGTTTCTTATGATTTCTGTTTCTATTGTGAACGGGAAATCAGCACACGCATTGATTGCGTACGTGGTGCCTCCAGCAAATTAACTTAAAAAATATAGTTTTTCTGAGGGAAGTAAAGAGCGAAGTTGAAACTTAAAACGAACAAAAATTATTGCTTCACAGTTTATTTAACATATATCAGTAAAATCAGTACAAATAGACAAACTAATTATATTTCTGTACGTTCGTAGGATTATAGAAATCTAGTGCTATAATGAAAACACAATATAGGTGTTTTGGAACTATAAGAGCAAAATGATTAAGGACACTTTGTACAGTATAAAAATAAAGCATTTTAGGATTGTTGCTTTAATTTTTTTTTTCGTTTAATTTGGTGTCACTACTACATAATGGATCAGTTCATTGATTTGCTCTCGTTTTAGTGCTGATTAAATAAAAAAAAAACAAGTTTTTTAAACTGAAAGTAAGGAGCGACATTAAAACTTAAAACGAACAGAAATTATTCCGTATATGAAAGGGACTGTCCCCTCCTTAGCGCCTCGCTCTTTACGCTAAAGTTTTTTTTGTTTTAAAAAATTAAGTTGTGAGACAGAGTCAAACTTTAGCGTAAAGAGCGAGGTGTTGAGGAGGGAACAGTCCCTTTCATATACGGAATAATTTCTGTTCGTTTTAAGTTTTAATGTCGCTCCTTACTTTCAGTTTAAAAAACTTGTTTTTTTTATTTAATTTTTGAACGTTTTTGAATGAATGCAGGTTTTGATCTTGGCTCACCGTACATGAATAATTAAAACAAAATTTTCATATTAATTTACTTTTATTTAGTTAAATGGCTTTCTCGAAACTTGTTTAATTTTATTTACGAACGTTTTTATTAGTAATAAATATACGTAACTTACGAATTAACTTACATAACGAACTTCTATATTCATATTTTTAATTCGTTTATTAGGGGGTTCGCCGCCTAGTCAATATCTTGCTCTTTAAGCGAAAGTTCGAATTTTGTTCCAATTCTTTAAAAATGACCGCTTAATCACAAAGGCCGTTAATTAGAATAAATAGCTCTTATGAGTAGATTGCTTCGTCTGGATTCTGAGCCTTGTATACACCATTTCAAAGAGATTCAGAGCTCCCTCACATTCCGGGCCAACCAGATATGTTTCTAGGCCAACCGGACATTGGTCTTATACTTTGAGGACTTGTCTTTCACTTTGACGAAGGACAAGTTTTTTTTGACATAATTTACGTGGACTAGATTTCTATTTCATGATATACATGTTTTTTGGCGGTGTATAATGTCCTCAAACAGGTTTTTTTCTGTTTTTGTTGTCAATTACACAATGAATGTAGGTCATGAGTTCACATACACATTCTTAAAACTACACGTGATTAAACACGTTATAAAACTACGTGCTATTTGCTTATGTCCTGTTGGTACCATTCCAAACGAGTGGGGATTCCTCGCCTGTTCCTAAACATTGCAAAAAAGATAACAGTATGAACGGGGGATTCCCCGTGCAAATTCGTTTCAACTCCAAGTTTTTTTTTCAACCAGAGTGGTTTTTTGAAAGCATAGTGTGTACATGTGTGTAGGCTTTGTTATTAAAAACTTGGACACTACAATCAGAATTGTTTGATCGACATTTAAAAAGGGGTAATGAGATTTGCGAATTGGAATAAAAATTTTTAACTAGAAATGGCTGAAAAGTGTTTTGGGGGAGATGGGGTGATTGTGTACTGCATAATACACATGTGATGTTTGGACAGTGTTGTCAGTTTAAAATAGTTTAACGTTCCCTTCGTTCCCCCATTTCTGAGGGCAGGGGAGGGGGGGTCAATTTCGGAGGGAAAATAAAAAATACTCAGAATCGAAAATAAAGCGTGATCTGCCTCAAGGGGAACGCTCAGAGGCCCTTCGTTCTCCCATTTCTGAGGGCAGGGGAGGGGGGAGGGGGGTCAATTTTGGAGGGAAAACCAAAAATACTCAGAATCGAAAATAAATGGGATCTGCCTCAAGGGCAAGGCTCAGAGGCCCTTCGTTCCCCCATTTCTGAGGGCAGGGGGGGAGGGTCAATTTTGGAGGGAAAACCAAAAATACTCAGAATCGAAAATAAATGGGATCTGCCTCAAGGGCAAGGCTCAGAGGCCCCTCCTTCTCCCTCAGAAAAAATTTTAAAAAGAAATGCCTGAAAAGTATTTTTTGGGGGGATGGAGCGATGACAGATTGGATGTTTCAGACTAGTGATAGTGCTGTACCGTGGTACGAATTGCTTGTGAAAAACCCGGATGAATTAGTTGAAAATAAACTTTTAACAAGGAATGTCTGAAAAGTATTTTTTTTTGGGGGGTGGGGGTGATGACAGAGTGGATGTCTTAGACTAGTTATAGTGCTGTACTCTGGCATGAATTGCTTGTCAAAAACCCGGATGAATTAGTTGAAAATAAAGTTTTAACAAGAAATGTCTGAAAAGTATTTTTTTGGGAGATGGGACGATGACAGAGTGGATGTCTTAGACTAGTGATAGTGCTCTACTGTGGTACGAATTGCTTTCGAAAATCCGGATGAATTAGTTGAAATAAAGTTTTAACAAGAAATGTCTGAAAAGTATTTTTTTTGGGGGGGTGGGGGTGATGACAGAGTGGATGTCTTAGACTAGTTATAGTGCTGTACTCTGGCATGAATTGCTTTCGAAAACCCGGATGAATTAGTTGAAATAAAGTTTTAACAAGAAATGCTTTCGAAAACCCGGATGAATTAGTTGAAATAAAGTTTTAACAAGAAAGGTCTGAAAAGTAATTTTTTTGGGGGGTGGGGGCGATGACAGAGGGATTGCTGTACTCTGGCATGAATTGCTTTCGAAAATCCGGATGAATTAGTTGAAATAAAGTTTTAACAAGAAATGTCTGAAAAGTATTTTTTTTTGGGGGGTGGGGGCGATGACAGAGGGGATGTCTTAGACTAGTTATAGTGCTGTACTCTGGCATGAATTGCTTTCGAAAACCCGGATGAATTAGTTGAAATAAAGTTTTAACAAGAAATGTCTGAAAAGTATTTTTTTGGGGAGATGAGGGCGATGACAGAGTGGATGTCTTAGACTAGTTATAGTGCTGTACTGTGGTACGAATTGCTTGTGAAAAACCCGGATGAATTAGTTGAAAATAAAGTTTTAACAAGAAATGTCTGAAAAGTATTTTTTTGGGGGATGGAATGATGACAGAGTGGATGTCTTAGACTAGTGATAGTGCTGTACTGTGGTACGAATTGCTTTCGAAAACCCGGATGAATTAGTTGAAAATAAAGTTTTAACAAGAAATGTCTGAAAAGTTTTTTGTTTTTTTTTGTTAAACACAATTGGCTGAAATAAAAGCGGAACTCTTAAAATCACAACTCAAGGTCAGTAAATAATTCCTTTTTTTTTTATTTTTTTTTGTTTAAACACGATTGGCTGAAATAAAAGCGGAACTTTTAAAATCACAACAACTAAAGGTCAGTAAATAATTCCTTTGTTGTTTTTTTTTGTTAAACACGAGCTATTGCAGAAAATAATTTCAAAGTACCAAGTCACATGATAGTTACGCTTTTGTAGAAAATAGTTTCGAAGTACCAAGTCACATTATAGTTACGCTATTGTAGAAAATAATTTCAAAGTACTAAGTCACATTATAGTTACGCTATTGTAGAAAATAATTTCGAAGTACCAAATCACATGATAGTCACGCTATTATAGAAAATAATTTCAAAGTACCAAGTCACATTATAGTTACGCTATTGTAGAATATAATTTCAAAGTACCAAGTCACATGATAGTTACGCTATTATAGAAAACAATTTCAAAGTACCAAGTCACATGATAGTTACGCTATTGTAGAAAATAATTTCAAAGTACCAAGTCACATTATAGTTACGCTATTGTAGAAAATAATTTCAAACTACCAAGTCACATGATAGTTTCGCTTTTGTAGAAAATAATTTCAAAGTACCAAGTCACATGATAGTTACGCTTTTGTAGAAAATAATTTCAAAGTACCAAGTCACATGATAGTTACGCTTTTGTAGAAAATAATTTCAAAGTACCAAGTCACATGATAGTTACGCTATTGTAGAAAATAATTTCAAAGTACCAAGTCGCATTATAGTTACGCTATTGTAGAAAATAATTTCAAACTACCAAGTCACATGATAGTTACGCTATTATAGAAAATAATTTCAAAGTACCAAGTCACATTTTAGTTACGCTATTGTAGAAAATAATTTCAAACTACCAAGTCACATGATAGTTACGCTTTTGTAGAAAATAATTTCAAACTATCAAGTCACATTATAGTTACGCTATTGTAGAAAATAATTCCAAAGTACCAAGTCACATTATAAATACGCTATTGTAGAAAATAATTTCAAAGTACCAAGTCAAATGATAGTTACGCTTTTGTAGAAAATAATTTCAAAGTACCAAATCACATGATAGTTACGCTATTGTAGAAAATAATTTCAAAGTACCAAGTCACATGATAGTTACGCTATTGTAGAAAATAATTTCAAAGTACCAAGTCACATGATAGTTACGCTATTGTAGAAAATAATTTCAAAGTACCATGTCACATGATAGTTAAGCTTTTGTAGAAAATAATTTCAAAGTACCAAGTCACATGATAGTTACGCTATTGTAGAAAATAATTTCAAAGTACCAAGTAACATTATAGTTACGCTATTGTAGAAAATAATTTCAAAGTACCAAGTCACATGATAGTTACGCTTTTGTAGAAAATAATTTCAAAGTACCATGTCACATGATAGTTACGCTTTTGTAGAAAATAATTTCAAAGCACCAAGTCACATGATAGTTACGCTTTTGTAGAAAATAATTTCAAAGTACCATGTCACATGATAGTTACGCTTTTGTAGAAAATAATTTCAAAGTACCAAGTCACATGATAGTTACGCTATTGTAGAAAATAATTTCAAAGTACCAAGTCACATGATAGTTACGCTATTATAGAAAATAATTTCAAAGTACCAAGTCACATTATAGTTACGTTATTGTAGAAAATAATTTCAAAGTACCATGTCACATGATAGTTACGCTATTGTAGAAAATAATTTCAAAGTACCAAGTCACATTATAGTTACGTTTTTATAGAAAATAATTTCAAAGTACCAAGTCACATGATAGTTACGCTATTGTAGAAAATAATTTCAAAGTACCAAGTCACATGATAGTTACGCTTTTGTAGAAAATAATGTCAAAGTACCAAGTCACATGAGAGTTACGCTATTATAGAAAATAATTTCAAAGTACCAAGTCACAGGATAGTTATGCTATTATAGAAAATAATTTCAAAGTACCAAGTCACAAGATAATTACGCTTTTGTAGAAAATAATTTCAAAGTACCAAGTCACATGATAGTTACGCTATTGTAGAAAATAATTTCAAAGTACCAAGTCACATGATAGTTACGCTATTGTAGAAAATAATTTCAAAGTACCATGTCACATGATAGTTACGCGAGTCATAGTGAGAGAGATATCCAAAAAGTTGGGTTGATCTAGGTTCACTTATAGTGGCGCGCCACTCTAAGTGAACCTAGATCAACCCAACTTTTTGGATATCTCTCTCACTATGACTCGCGTAACTATCATGTGACATGGTACTTTGAAATTATTTTCTACAATAGAGTAACTATCATGTGACTTTGTACTTTGAAATTATTTTCTATGATAGCGTAACTATCATGTGACTTGGTACTTTGAAATTATTTTCTATAATAGCGTAACTATCATGTGACTTGGTACTTTGAAATTATTTTCTATAATAGCGTAACTATCATGTGACTTGGTACTTTGAAATTATTTTCTACAAAAGCGTAACTATCATGTGACTTGGTACTTTGAAATTATTTTCTACAATAGCGTAACTATCACGTGACTTGGTACTTTGAAATTATTTTCTATAATAACGTAACTATCATGTGACTTGGTACTTTGAAATTATTTTCTACAAAAGCATAACTATCATGTGACTTGGTACTTTGAAATTATTTTCGACAATAGCATAACTATCATATGACTTGGTAATTTGAAATTATTTTCTATAATAGCGTAACTATCATGTGACTTGGTACTTTGAAATTATTCTCTATAATAGCGTAACTATCCTGTGACTTGGTACTTTGAAATTATTTTCTATAATAGCGTAACTATCATGTGAGTTGGTACTTTGAAATTATTTTCTACAAAAGCTTAACTATCATGTGACTTGGTACTTTGAAATTATTTTCTATAATAGTATAACTATCATGTGACTTGGTACTTTGAAATTATTTTCTATAATAGCGTAACTATCATGTGACTTGGTACTTTGAAATTATTTTCTACAAAAGCGTAACTATCATGTGACTTGGTACTTTGAAATTATTTTCTACAATAGGGTAACTATCATGTGACATGGTACTTTGAAATTATTTTCTATAATAACGTAACTATAATGTGACTTGGTACTTTGAAATTATTTTCTACAAAAGCGTAACTATCATGTGACATGGTACTTTGAAATTATTTTCTACAATAACGTAACTATAATGTGACTTGGTACTTTGAAATTATTTTCTATAATAGCGTAACTATCATGTGACTATGTACTTTGAAATTATTTTCTACAATAGCTTAACTATCATCTGACTTGGTACTTTGAAATTATTTTCTACAAAAGCGTAACTATCATGTGACATGGTACTTTGAAATTATTTTCTACAAAAGCGTAACTATCATGTGACTTGGTACTTTGAAATTATTTTCTACAAAAGCCTAACTATCATGTGACATGGTACTTTGAAATTATTTTCTACAATAGCGTAACTATCATGTGACTTGATACTTTGAAATTATTTTCTACAATAGCGTAACTATCATGTGACTTGGTACTTTGAGATTATTTTCTACAATAGCGTAACTATCATGTGATTTGGTACTTTGAAATTATTTTCTACAAAAGCATAACTATCATGTGACTTGGTACTTTGAAATTATTTTCCAAAATAGCGTAACTATAATGTGACTTGATAGTTTGAAATTATTTTCTACAAAAGCGTAACTATCATGTGACTTGGTAGTTTGAAATTATTTTCTACAATAGCGTAACTAAAATGTGACTTGGTACTTTGAAATTATTTTCTATAATAGTGTAACTATCATGTGACTTGGTACTTTGAAATTATTTTCTACAATAGCGTAACTATAATGTGACTTGGTACTTTGAAATTATTTTCTACAATAGCGTAACTATAATGTGACATGGTACTTTGAAATTATTTTCTACAATACCGTGACTATCATGTGACTTGGTACTTTGAAATTATTTTCTACAATAGCGTAACTATCATGTGACTTGGTACTTTGAAATTATTTTCTACGATAGCGTAACTATCATGTGACTTGGTACTTTGAAATTATTTTTTACAAAAGCGTAACTATCATGTGACTTGGTACTTTGAAATTATTTTTTTTATAATAGCGTAACTATAATGTGACTTGGTACTTTGAAATTATTTTCTACAATAGCGTAACTATAATGTGACTTGGTACTTTGAAATTATTTTCTACAAAAGCGTAACTATCATGTGACTTGGTAGTTTGAATTTATTTTCTACAATAGCGTAACTATAATGTGACTTGGTACTTTGAAATTATTTTCTATAATAACGTAACTATCATGTGACTTGGTACTTTGAGATTATTTTCTACAATTGCGTAACTATAATGTGACTTGGTACTTTGAAATTATTTTCTACAATAGCTTAACTATAATGTGACTTGGTACTTTGAAATTATTTTCTACAAAAGCGTAACTATCATGTGACTTGGTACTTCGAAATTATTTTCTACAAAAACGTAACTATCATGTGACTTGGTAGTTTGAAATTATTTTCTACAATAGCGTAACTATAATGCGACTTGGTACTTTGAAATTATTTTCTACAATAGCGTAACTATCATGTGACTTTGTACTTTGAAATTATTTTCTACAAAAGCGTAACTATCATGTGACTTGGTACTTTGAAATTATTTTCTACAAAAGCGTAACTATCATGTGACTTGGTACTTTGAAATTATTTTCTACAAAAGCGTAACTATCATGTGACTTGGTAGTTTGAAATTATTTTCTACAATAGCGTAACTATAATGTGACTTGGTACTTTGAAATTATTTTCTACAATAGCGTAACTATCATGTGACTTGGTACTTTGAAATTATTTTCTATAATAGCGTAACTATCATGTGACTTGGTACTTTGAAATTATTTTCTACAATAGCGTAACTATAATGTGACTTGGTACTTTGAAATTATTTTCTATAATAGCGTAACTATCATGTGATTTGGTACTTTGAAATTATTTTCTACAATAGCATAACTAAAATGTGACTTGGTACTTTGAAATTATTTTCTACAATAGCGTAACTATCATGTGACTTGGTACTTTGAAATTATTTTCTACGATAGCGTAACTATCATGTGACTTGGTACTTTGAAATTATTTTTTACAAAAGCGTAACTATCATGTGACTTGGTACTTTGAAATTATTTTTTTATAATAGCGTAACTATAATGTGACTTGGTACTTTGAAATTATTTTCTACAATAGCGTAACTATAATGTGACTTGGTACTTTGAAATTATTTTCTACAAAAGCGTAACTATCATGTGACTTGGTAGTTTGAATTTATTTTCTACAATAGCGTAACTATAATGTGACTTGGTACTTTGAAATTATTTTCTATAATAACGTAACTATCATGTGACTTGGTACTTTGAGATTATTTTCTACAATTGCGTAACTATAATGTGACTTGGTACTTTGAAATTATTTTCTACAATAGCTTAACTATAATGTGACTTGGTACTTTGAAATTATTTTCTACAAAAGCGAAACTATAATGTGACTTGGTACTTTGAAATTATTTTCTACAAAACGTAACTATCATATGACTTGGTACTTTGAAATTATTTTCTACAATAGCGTAACTATAATGCGACTTGGTACTTTGAAATTATTTTCTACAATAGCGTAACTATCATGTGACTTTGTACTTTGAAATTATTTTCTACAAAAGCGTAACTATCATGTGACTTGGTACTTTGAAATTATTTTCTACAAAAGCGTAACTATCATGTGACTTGGTACTTTGAAATTATTTTCTACAAAAGCGTAACTATCATGTGACTTGGTAGTTTGAAATTATTTTCTACAATAGCGTAACTATAATGTGACTTGGTACTTTGAAATTATTTTCTACAATAGCGTAACTATCATGTGACTTGGTACTTTGAAATTATTTTCTATAATAGCGTAACTATCATGTGACTTGGTACTTTGAAATTATTTTCTACAATAGCGTAACTATAATGTGACTTGGTACTTTGAAATTATTTTCTATAATAGCGTAACTATCATGTGACTTGGTACTTTGAAATTATTTTCTACAATAGCTCGTGTTTAACAAAAAAAACAACAAAGGAATTATTTACTGACCTTTAGTTGTTGTGATTTTAAAAGTTCCGCTTTTATTTCAGCCAATCGTGTTTAACAAAAAAAAAACAAAAAAAAACAAAAGGAATTTTTTACTGACCTTGAGTTGTGATTTTAAGAGTTCCGTTTTTATTTCAGCCAATTGTGTTTAACAAAAAAAACAAAAAACTTTTCAGACATTTCTTGTTAAAACTTTATTTTCAAGTAATTCATCCGGGTTTTCCACAAGCAATTCGTACCACAGTACAGCACTATAACTAGTCTAAGACATCCACTCTGTCATCGCCCTCATCTCCCCGAAAAAATACTTTTCAGACATTTCTTGTTAAAACTTTATTTTCAACTAATTCACCCGGGTTTTCGAAAGCAATTCATGCCAGAGTACAGCACTATAACTAGTCTAAGACATCCCCTCTGTCATCGCCCCCACCCCCCAAAAAAAGATAATTTTCAGACATTTCTTGTTGAAACTTTATTTCAACTAATTCATCCGAGTTTTCGAAAGCAATTCATGCCAGAGTACAGCACTATAACTAGTCTAAGACATCCACTCTGTCATCGCCCCCACCCCCCAAAAAAATACTTTTCAGACATTTCTTGTTAAAACTTTATTTCAACTAATTCATCCGGGTTTTCGAAAGCAATTCATGCCAGAGTACAGCACTCCCTCTGTCATCGCCCCCAACCCCCCCAAAAAAATTACTTTTCAGACCTTTCTTGTTAAAACTTTATTTCAACTAATTCATCCGGGTTTTCGAAAGCATTTCTTGTTAAAACTTTATTTCAACTAATTCATCCGGGTTTTCGAAAGCAATTCATGCCAGAGTACAGCACTATAACTAGTCTAAGACATCCACTCTGTCATCGCCCCCACCCCCAAAAAAAATACTTTTCAGACATTTCTTGTTAAAACTTTATTTCAACTAATTCATCCGGGTTTTCGAAAGCAATTCGTACCACAGTAGAGCACTATCACTAGTCTAAGACATCCACTCTTTCATGCTCCCATCTACCAAAAAAATACTTTTCAGACATTTCTTGTTAAAACTTTATTTTCAACTAATTCATCCGGGTTTTTCACAAGCAATTCGTACCACAGTACAGCACTATAACTAGTCTAAGACATCCACTCTGTCATCGCTCTCATCCCCCCAAAAAAAATACTTTTCAGACATTTCTTGTTAAAAGTTTATTTTCAACTAATTCATCCGGGTTTTCGAAAGCAATTCATGCCAGAGTACAGCACTATAACTAGTCTAAGACATCCACTCTGTCATCGCCCCCCTCCCAAAAAAAAAATACTTTTCAGACATTTCTTGTTAAAACTTTATTTTCAACTAATTCATCCGGGTTTTTCACAAGCAATTCGTACCACAGTACAGCACTATAACTAGTCTAAGACATCCACTCTGTCATCGCTCTCATCCCCCCAAAAAAAATACTTTTCAGACATTTATTGTTAAAACTTTTTCTGAGGGGGAAGGAGGGGCCTCTGAGCCTTGCCCTTGAGGCAGATCCCATTTATTTTTGATTCTGAGTATTTTTTGGTTTTTCCTCCAAAATTGACCCTCCCCCCTGCCCTCAGAAATGGGGGAACGAAGGGCCTCTGAGCCTTGCCCTTGAGGCAGATCCCATTTATTTTCGATTCTGAGTATTTTTGGTTTCCCCTCCAAAATTGACCCCCCCCTCCCCTGCCCTCAGAAATGGGGGAACGAAGGGCCTCTGAGCATTTCCCTTGAGGCAGATCCCATTTATTTTCGATTTTGAGTATTTTTGGTTTTCCCTCCAAAATTGACCCCCCCCCTCCCCTGCCCTTAGAAATGGGGGAACGAAGGGCCTCTGAGCCTTGCCCTTGAGGCAGATCCCATTTATTTTCGATTCTGAGTATTTTTGGTTTTCCCTCCAAAATTGACCCCCCCCCTCCCCTGCCCTCAGAAATGGGAAGACGAAGGGCCTCTGAGTCTTCCCCTTGAGGCAGATCACGCTTTATTTTCGATTCTGAGTATTTTTTATTTTCCCTCCGAAATTGACCCCCCCCTCCCCTGCCCTCAGAAATGGGGGAACGAAGGGAACGTTAAACTATTTTAAACTGACAACACTGTCCAAACATCACATGTGTATTATGCAGTACACAATCACCCCATCTCTCCCAAAACACTTTTCAGCCATTTCTAGTTAAAAATTTTTATTCCAATTCGCAAATCTCATTACCCCTTTTTAAATGTCGATCAAACAATTCTGATTGTAGTGTCCAAGTTTTTAATAACAAAGCCTACACACATGTACACACTATGCTTTCAAAAAACCACTCTGGTTGAAAAAAAAACTTGGAGTTGAAACAAATTTGCGCGGGGAATCCCCCGTTCATACTGTTTTCTTTTTTGCAATGTTTAGGAACAGACGGGGAATCCCCACTCGTTTGGAATGGTACCAACAGGACATAAGCAAATAGCACGTAGTTTTATAACGTGTTTAATCACGTGTAGTTTTAAGAATGTGTATGTGAACTCATGACCTACATTCATTGTGTAATTGACAACAAAAACAGAAAAAAAACCTGTTTGAGGACATTATACACCGCCAAAAAACATGTATATCATGAAATAGAAATCTAGTCCACGTAAATTATGTCAAAAAAAACTTGTCCTTCGTCAAAGTGAAAGACAAGTCCTCAAAGTATAAGACCAATGTCCGGTTGGCCTAGAAACATATCTGGTTGGCCCGGAATGTGAGGGAGCTCTGAATCTCTTTGAAATGGTGTATACAAGGCTCAGAATCCAGACGAAGCAATCTACTCTTATGAAAGTACTAAAAAATCTTTGGCTTAAAGAGCGAGGTATTGACTACGGGGTGAACCCAATCATATATGTAATATTTTCTGTTCGTTTAAAGTTTCGATGTTGCTGCTATTGCAGTTGAAATACTTGTTTTTCTATATTAAATTTCTGATCTTTTTTTAAATAATGCTGGGAAGTCCGGCGTCCCCTTCATGGTAATGTCCCTTCCCCCATGAAAACTTTCTTCATGGAAATATCCTCCCACATAACCCCCGATCCACCCCCCCCCCCCACTACCAGGAAAAATCTCCCCTGAAAACGTCTGTATACTTCTAAATAACCAGTACTATATGTTAACATTGGGTAAAGTTCATAACTTTCAGCCCTCCCCCCGGGAACTTCGGGGGATTAAGTCATCCTAAAAGACATACTTATTATATTTTAGAACATGCTGAACAAAATGGCTATCTCAAAATTTTGATCAGGTGACTTTGGGAAAAAAATGAGCGTGGGAGGGGGCCTAGTTGCCCTCCATATTTTTGGTCACTTAAAAAGGGCACTATAATTTTTAATTTCCATTCCAATGAGCCCTCCCATGATATTCTAGGACAACTGGGTCGATACGATCACCCCTGGGGAAAAAAAACAAATAAACACGCACCCGTGATCTTTCTTCTGGCAAAAAATGCAAAATTCCACATTTTTGTAGATGGGAGCTTGAAACCTCTACAGTAGGGTTCTCTGATACGCTGAATATGATGGTGTGATTTTCATTAAGGTTCTATAACGTTTAGGGGGTTTTTCCTCCTTTTATCGAAAATCAGCCAAATTTTCTCCGGCACCTAACTTTTGATGGGTAGAATTAAACTTGATGAAAGTTATATATTTGAAATCAGCATTAAAATCTGATTCTTTTGATGTATCTATTTGTATCAAAATACTGTTTTCTAGAGTTTCGGTTACCATTGAGCCGGGTCGCTCCTTACTTACAGTTCGTTACCACGAACTGTTTGAAAAGAATATTTCACGATCAGTTTGTAGACAAGTCCGATTTGAAGCCATCTTGATAGTATTAGGATTGTAGACTAGCCTTAGACTTTGTATCATAACTTGAAATACCCCGTTTTATAGAGAGATTAAATAAAAAAAAATAAAAACAATTTTTTTTAACTGTAAGTAAGGAGCGACATTAAAACTTAAAACGAACTGAAATTTGTTCGTATATGAAAGGGGCTTTCCCCTCCTCACCACCTCGATCTTTACAATGAAGTTTTTCATTGAAAAAAAAAGTTGTGAGACAGAGTCAAACTTTAGCGTAAAGAGCGAGGCAATGAAGAGGGGACAGCGCCTTTCATATTAAAAATAATTTCTGTTCGTTTTAAGTTTTAATGTCGCTCCTTACTTTCAGTTAAAAAAACTTTTTTTTTAATTTTATTTCAGAACGTTTTCGAATTAATGCAGCTTTGATTTTGGCTCACCGTACATGAATAATTAAAACGAAATTTGCATATTAATTGTACTTTTATTGGCTAAATGGCTTTCTCGAAATTTTACTCTGACGTAACTTACGAATTAATTTACTTAACAAACTTCTATATTTGTATATTTTTATTACGTATATTAGGGAGTTCACCCCCTAGTCAGAACCTCGCTCTTTACGCTAAAGTTCAAATTTTGTTACAACTCTTTAAGAATGACCCCTTAATCACAAAGGCCGTTAATATATATATATATATATATATGATATATGATAGATAATCTGTGAAGTAATAGTTTTTGTTTGTTTTACGTTTCAACCTCGCTCTTTGCTTCCCCCAGAACAACTTTGTTTTTTAAATTAATCTTTCCCCGTTTTCAATTTAAATTCAATGTAGAAGCAACACTGCCATCATCTGTTAAATTTTTTCGGGGAAAGGGTAACCCCCTCATATACGGAATAATTTCTGTTTGTTTTAAGTTTTAATGTCACTTCTTACTTTCAGTTGAAAAAAATCTATATTTAATTTCTGATCATTTCTGATATAGGAGAGATAAGACACTTCTAGAGAACACCACAGACAACCTTGACAGTTATGAAAAAACTTTCAGTTTACAACAGAACAAATATTATCCATACAAAAAATACGTGTATCACATTTACAAAAATGGTGAATTATCAGAAAAATGATCATAGAGAAGGCACAAAACCACGACTGAAAAATGTCCGGTAAGGACTTATACCCTTGACATTCTGATTTAAAGTCTAACGCTCTACTATCTGAACTACGACTTCTGTTAATCGAATTTAATCTATTGGATTAGCAGGACCATAAGTGCGTGGCTTACAGCCCTTTTCCCAGGGACTATGAAGGATCATGTTATCACCAAAAGCATTGTCATTGGACCCATTGTCATTGGCAAATACATTTGTAATTTTGATGACACTAAACTTTTGCGAACAGAAAAGGCGAGGGGGTATGTCTAGGAATAGTCACCAAGAATTTCGAAATCCAGTTATATGTTATTCTATGAATTTCTTCCTCTTAAGAGCACTCGATATCTTAAAAATCATTTTGCGATCATCAATGTCTACTGACTGTGTTAAAGACAAAAAGTTCATAGCGAATTCTCGAAGAGGACTAGTTATTATTTATATCTATGAAATGTAACAGATGGTATAATTTGTAAAACCCACGTAGATATGGGAAATAGCTTTTAAATGAACCAGTAAACATCTGTCTATGATGGTGTGGTAGCCTGCTAGCCGTGCTAATGTTGCAGTAGCCTGCTGGTGAGCAGACGATTTTTGAAATTTACTAAGGAGGCTGGGAGCGGGAGTATACGGAGCAGGTTCTTGAAAACTTCCTGTTAAGGGCTTTGGACCATAATTATTACAATGGTGCCGTTTATACTTCCAAGCTTTTACACTTAAGAAGTGGCACAAAAAGTATTATTTTTAGCTATATGACATTTAAGAATGGTATAATTGATAAAAAGCACGTAGATGTGAGCAATAGCTTTCAAATGAGCCATTAAACATCTCTCTAAGAAGTTACGGTAGCCAACTAGCTCGAGCTTTTCTACTTGAGACGTAGCACCAAAAGTGCAGTTTTAAGTGCCATGTCGTACTTTTAGATGGTGGGACTCATAGAAACAACGTAGATATGAGAAATAGCTTTTATATGAGCTATTAAACATTTGTCTACGATGTTCTGGTAGCCTGCTAGCCTCACCCCTTGAGAAATGGCACAAAAATTGACATGCTTAGTGCCATATGACCCTTGCAAATGGTGAAATTTTTTATTACAAAAAAAACGGAGATACGAGAAATAGCTTTGAAATAAACTATTAAACATCTCTCTAAGATGTTCTGGCGACCCGCTAGCCCTAGAAAAAAAAATAAAAAAAAGGGAGACTTATCAGTACTGTCACTGTAAAAAAGCGATTTTTCTTGCTGTTCAAGGCCAGGGACTTTAATTCCCCCATTCAAGGTTTTTTACCATGCTTATTCCAATGGGGCACTTTTTGTTTCGACCCAACGTCCTTTCCGATTTTTTACAAAATCAACATAAATTTCGTGTCGGAATAAACTTTTACTTTTAAGATGAAATAGGAGTTACCATTGCTAAATCAGTCTCAGATGGCAGTTTTTTCTCACTAGGCAGTTTTTTTAAAACACAGTTTTTAGCTTTTGGTTACTATGGGCTGTTGTTCGCTCTTTACTAGGTTGACGCTACTGCTACAACCATGACTAAGGAATGTGTGGAGGAATGTAGCATACTTCATGAAGCTCAAGCTCCGACTTTTCAACAGCTACGTCCTCTTTGTACTAATGTATGTGAATCTTAGGCGTTGACCAAGCACCTGGAAAGCGAATCCAGGGGTTTGAGAATATCTAAATTCGACAAATCCTTGGTATCAACTGGACCGGTAATATCTCTAACGCGTACATGAGTGAAGAGACAAAACTGATGCCGTTATTGCGGTCACATAGTGCGGGTGTGTGAGGGCTGCCTCCCTCACGATGTCTGGTGTAAGACTTCTTCCAGCAAAGGACAGTGCCCCTCCACATCACGGACGACAAAGGACAGCTGTCAGCCAATGTTATGAGAAGGATGCTCTGTTTTCGAGATCATCACTCGAAGAACTTTAGTCTAAAGCACAAGATAGGCCGCAGAGAAGAGGCACTGTTATCACCTTAAGCGCAGCCGGTGGTGAAAGATTATCTGTCTTATGCGTGTCGTAACCTAGTTGAAATATCCTCTTTTACTTAAGTTTCAAATTTCGTCACTGGGAAACGAGAAATCAGCATAATAAAATGAATTCCTAAAAATTCACTTTATGCCTATGAGAGATCACAATAACGACAAGCAGCAAAGACTTTGAAGCTCTATTACAAAAGGAGAGAAAAATAATAAAAGTGGCACAATTTTCAAATTGACATGGTTTTTACTGAATAGCCTTGAGCCACTAGTAGGCATTGATGATCTCTCGCTGATTTATCTAGCTTGGTTTTGTATCTCATTCGTTTTCTTCTGTCTTCGCTCCTAGTTCTATATTTTTAATTATGTTCTCCCATTTCAGCTGATCTTTGTTCGTTCTGCATTGGTGCTGGTCTAGGATGGGCTGCGCCATCTCTACCTCAACTTGGTGAATCTGAACTGGGATTAAGCATGGCAGACGTATCTCTGATAGGCTCAGTACTTAACATCGGTGGTGCCATTGGAGCTCTTAGTGGAGGACTGCTAATAGATTATCTTGGACGCAAAAAAACATTCTTGTTCATCACTCCTTTGTTTCTCTGTGGCTTTTTGTGCGTTGCCCTTGGAGTAAATTTCTACATGCTAATTATGGGTAGAATAGTTATAGGTCTGGCGTCAGGTATAACAACAATTGGTGCTCCAGTATTTGCTGGAGAAATTGCTGACCCGAAATATAGAGGACTACTTGGAACAATGTTTTCTTTTATGCTCGTCTGCGGTATTTTGACTATGTATATTTTAGGTGCCTTTTTTCAATGGAGAACAGTCACACTTGCTTGTCTATTATTCCCAATAAGTGGTTTTATAGCTACCATTATTTTTGTTCCAGAATCACCTGTATACTTAGCTAGACAAAATGATCTTAAAAGAGCAAAGGAAAATTATTTTTTCTTACGTGGAGATTTATTTGGCTTTGAAGATATAGTGAGAAATCAAGATAGTAGTATTCCGTCTAGGATTAAGTTTCGTAACTTTTTCAAAAAACGTGTTTTTAAACCAGTATCAATTTGTTTAGCGCTGATGTTCTTTCAACAAACTTGTGGAGTAAATGGAATATTTTACAATTTAAAAATCATTTTTGACATATCTGGAGGTAATATACCAAGTTCCCTACAAGTCATTATAGTTGGACTAGTTCAACTTTCAACCACAATTGTCAGTTCCATAATCATCGATCGTGCTGGTAGAAAGACCTTGCTGAGTATTTCAGGAATCGCTATGGGGGCTTCTACAACATGTCTGGGAGTATATTTCCATTATAGTATTCATAGCCCTGAGCAAATCCATAACCTATACTGGTTGCCGCTAGCAAGTTTAATTGTGTTTAGTGCATTTTTTTATGTTGGATTTGGTCCTGTTACATGGACAGTATTGGGTGAAATACTTCCTCTGGAAGTAAAAGGAGCCACGATTGCCATTTCCACATCGTTTGGCTGGTTTTTAGCTTTTCTAGTAACTATGACGTACGGAATTCTAGTGGAAACTTTCAATCAAAGTATTATATTTTTAATTTACGGTGCTTTTTCTTTCCTTGGCACTTTTTATGTTCTTATTTGTATTCCAGAGACAACGGGAAAAACCTTGTCTGAAATCCAAGAGCTATTTTTTTAAATTTCATTTTTAATGTTTTTAGAATCCAAGAAAATTTCTTAGATGGAATTATTATTATCACTGTTCACATAGGTTTAGACAGGTTTTCAATATTTTACATGTATGAGAGATAACACTGAATTTATTTCTGGTAAAAGGAAGTTGGAGGGGGGTGGATTAAAAACGAAAAAAGTCCATTCAGGGCTCTATTTTCTTATGAATATTGGGAAATTTGAT
This sequence comes from Artemia sinica, assembly GCA_027921565.1. Taxonomy (NCBI): domain Eukaryota; kingdom Metazoa; phylum Arthropoda; class Branchiopoda; order Anostraca; family Artemiidae; genus Artemia; species Artemia sinica. Next base: position 35,350,126 of record CM051258.1, read on the forward strand.
TTCTTAAACCAAACTGCTTTTTCATTTACGAAAAATTAAGCAAGAAAAAACGGGTATTAATTTCAACAAAGTAGTGAAACAGAAAATAAATAAAAACAAAACAATACTTTAATTGAAAAACATTCAGAATATTTCGGCCTCACGGGCGGGAGCCTTTCTCAACGGGAAAAAAACGAAGAAATAAAAATTGTTTTAAAAAAGTAACACACATAAAAAAAACATGAAAACTAAAAACACGAAGAAGAAAACAAAATAAATAAGAACAACCCACATTTTAAGCAAACTTCCAGCTCTGACGTTATAACACAAGGACAAAATCAAAGAAAAATGTCTACAGTGAAACCAAGGGTCACTCTCCTCTCAACATTCGGTGTATAAATGAGAATCTATTAAAAGTGAAGACTATATTTACTTGAACAAACAAAAAAGGTCACCTTACCCCAGATCCATCACTCCCAACTAAATATCCCAGGTTAATCAACAAATTCATGAATAATAAATTAAATGGTTTTTTTTGCTAGTTTAGCTGCAGTCCGTTGACGTTTCCCAGCTTTGACCTCATTCTGACCTTTTTTCGCAAGGTTATTTCATGTTTCATGAAAATTATGTAAATCACTGCTGGTTGAATATTTTACCTGTTCCTTAATTAAACTGTTATAAATTGAATTTATCCTAAAATCCCATTCATCTCTATTGATACTAATACCTCCAGAGATAATCTTTTTTATTTCTATAATTTCTCTGAAACTTTCTAAAAGTTCTACAGACGTATCTGCAATTTTTGTCTGATTAAATATAATACTGTGATGAGGAGAATTAAATATGTGTTCTGCTGCAGCTGATTCAAACGTTCTCGGTTTTTTTATTATGTTTTAGCGAGCAACCTATGGCATTTATGTGTTGCTGTAGCCCAATTTGTAAATTTGGCTGTGTTCTTCCTACATAAAATTCACCGCAAAAGCATGGAATTTTGTATATTCCCTATTGTAAGTTTCTTGGTACCTTGTCCTTTCCATTATTTAGCAAAGAGCTTATAGTTTGTCCTGATTAAAATGTTGTTTTTTAATATGTTTTTTTAATTCTCTTCTTAGTTTCTGTTACAACATCGGGATATAAGGCAAAGTTATGTAGTTTGTTTTTTGAGTTGACACATCTTCTTCTAATATTACAGGTTCCATTAGCTTTTTTTCCTTTTTTCAATTATTTTAGAAATCATATTTTTGGGATTTCCATTACCTACTAGAATATCTTTAATAAAAAAAAAAGTTCACTGTTCATGTATTCTGGTGATGCTAATTTTAATACCCTATCAACTAAAGGAATACCTACACCCCTTTTTATTTGGATCGGGTGATTTCATGCGAAAGACAATTAACGGCTGTTGTTAGTCGGTTTACGGTAAATTGAAAAAGCTAGTTCTATATTATTTCTATGGATCCAAATATCCAGAATTGGTAACTTATTCTCTATTTGTTTTTCAATTGTAAAATATAATTTCCCTTTCAAATTATTTAAATATTCCAGAAAACCTTCAATTTGTGATTCTCTATAATTCCAAATAACTATAACGTCATCCATGTATCAGCCCAAAAATTTCGGTTTTAATAAAAATGTTTCTATAGCTAAAGTTTTTACATACTCTACATAAATATTTGCTAACAGCGGACTTAAGGGCCCTCCCATTGCTCTTCCCCTAATTTGATGGTAAAAATTATCTCTAAACGTGAAATAATTAGTATACCTGCCAGTTATTTTAACAAAATTTAATATAATTTCTATTTCAATTCCTGCAGATAATTATTCTATTTCATTTTTATGTTCATCAATTTTTTTTTAGATGAAACACTAAAAGATTTATCGAAAGGTATAGGCTATACGCATACATTGATTTTATATCAAAACTAAACAGTCTAGATTTATTTGATATTTCAATATTTATAATTTTAACTTTTATGAATTCCGAGTTTCTTATATACAATTTTTGGAGATATAATAAAGGTTTAAGTGTCATTGCTACCATTTTTCGATTTTTATCGTTGGTGAATTAGTTGTTGAGACTATAGGTCTTAGAGGAATAGCTATTTTATGTTTTTTTTTTGGCAAACCATATATTCTTGGGCAGACTGATTCCCTTGGAAATAATTTGTAATACATCTGTGGTGTGATACTTTCATTAGTTTTAAGGCCTTCTAAGTTCTTTCTTGATTTTGTAACATATGATTCAGTTGGGTCTGAGTTAAGTTTTTATATGTTGAAATATCCTTTAGAATTTCTTCTATTTTGCTATCATAATCAACGTTTTCTAGGATTACTGCAGTATTGCTCTTATCAGCTTTTGTTATTATTAGAGAATCATCTTTTTTTAAATCTTTTAAAATTTCTATATCTTTGTTCCTAAGGTTTTATTGAAAAATATCAAATTTTTAAAATATTCACGACCCCCAGTCTTAACACATCCAAATTATTAATATCTTTGAAAACTTATGAGTCCCTGTCTCAATCTTTGAAATTATTTCTTCTACTTGTACTTCTTTAGGATTTAGTCCGAATTTTATACCTTTTTCAAGGGCTTCATTTTGATCTTTGGTAACTTCCCTTTTTCTTAAACTAATCACATCAGGACCTGGGAAATGTTTAGGTTTATACATTGATATTTTTTGTTTTTTATGTTCCCTTTTCAATCGCAAAAATTTTTGGTTTAATCTTTCCCTAGATAATCTTAAAACATGTTCAAAAGAATTTTTGAAAATTGGCGTAATTTGTTGGAAATCATACGTACTAAGAAAGATGAAAGTAAAGTTTAAACATACATACCTTTCTCAATAACATATGCTATAGTTAAACAATCTATTATAAAAAATATATATATGTTTTATAAATCAAAAAATATATTATAAATGTGGGAACTATTTGGGATTGTGTCTTTTGAAAATATTCAGAAGTCCACACACACGACTCCACTGGCCTTGAGGTAAGTAGTGATGCCATAATGCATTCTGTGACACACATAGGGCAATTAACACAGGGATATTAACAAGTGTAGCGCTTAACCCCTTGCACGTGTTTCTAGCTGGCGATATTCCCATTTTTGGCAAGATTTGGCGTATCCTTGGCAAGAGTTCAATGTCCTTTTTGGTTAGGTCAGGTGAATTTCTGTGACAGCCCTCTGACGTCATGTGACACACGCCCTTGAATTTTTGTGACAATCCCCCATGTTTTTCTATGACAATCCCCAGTTTAAACCGCAAGTCTTGTTTCTAGGCAAGATTCCAAGCACATGTTTCGTCATGTGACACACTCCCTTTGTTTTTCTACAACCCCCCCCCCCGTTTCAAGTGCATGTCTTGTTTTTAGGCGAAATCATGTCTAGATATGTTCCCAGGTGGTAGAAACTATTTTATTGAGAATCAGTTTCTTTCAGGAAGTGGGACAGTCAACATCAAAATGGATGCTTATACATTATTGAATATTGAAAGTGTTGATGAAACGGGACCTAGAGCTCCTAAGGTGGCGGTGGAAATTACAAAGGGTTCACAGCTAACCCTAGGATGGACTAGATGTATAATGGATATGTTATAACATTAAGCTAATTCAAGTCGGAAGAACAAATGTGCTTCGCGGCTAAGGTGAATATAGTGCATATACAGAGACTACCAGATGGATTAAATGCACTGGCGAACCATATTGCAGAGAACAATTTATAGAAAACGGTTAGTCTATTGGTAGTGAGAGTGTTAGAATGGATAGATTTGAGAACCAGAAAATCTTACGTAATCTAGTAAAATTGGAACAATGATTAGTTTTAGATGATGACTTTATGGAATTACCTTTTCAAAGAAAGATATTTTCTCGAGATAAACTTAACGATATAATGGAAACCGATTCCCAATCTTTGGACTATTGTAAGGAACTTTGTCGTCGTGGTCCCCAAACTTTTACTCAATTTATAGATATATTGATTGAGACAAAACAAAATGATATTGTGGTTTTGCTCTTAACCAGTGCTTAGACGGTCATTTTGAAACGCTCCTAGGAGACTTTTTCGTTGTTTCAGAGTCAGTTTGTTCCTGGAAGTGAGAGTGTCAACATCGAAAATGTTTTACACATGCCCATTATGCTTGTATACTTTTGGCAGCTGGTCATCCTGTGAGAATTGTACTTTTGCTGATGACTATAATGAAAAGCGTAAATTATGCAATCCATGTAAATTGCATAGACGTTATGTAGTGCAAATTAAAGACTATAATTCTTGTCTAGAAGAGAGTTGTGACTCTCATAATAGAGAATGATTATGCTCCAATTGTCACTATGACAAATGTGATCGATGGGAAAATACTTACCCTGGCGTGATTGTGAAAAACCCTATACCTTAGTTCAGTTTATTTTTAAGAAACTGGTATCGTAATGGCTTTAAGCTGCTTTGGGAAGAAGAACCTGGTCTACACTTCAAATGCAAGAATAATAAAAGAGTCTGGTTTTTACGACATCGCTGTGAAGATACTGGCTACTTTGATTATAAACCTAAAGATTTTATTTATCTGTTACAGAAAGTGATTCTTCATATGAGAATTTTGTATGTGGCATTGCTTCAAATAAGCAAATTGAAACACGTGAATTATATAATATGAATCAGAGTAGTATTATTGATCTTACAAATTGATTTAATAAAAATGAAGTTACACTATATTGTAGAAAATGTGACCCTGACTTTGGACGTCAAGATGAATACAACTTGAATCCTGATGAGTTGTTAAAACTTATCGTTTTTGATGATTACCTATACGTAGAAGAAGAAATCTAAAGGACACAGTGTTATGTATACAAATTTTATTAATAAACAAATTTACATACATTTTTTAAAGCATTTAACTTTTAGGGCACCGAAATTAATATTATAGAGATAGGAAAGAGTATTTTCAACTAGAAAGTCATTCAATAAAGGATTGGTGCCATTAATCTTGAGGAATTCCATGTAAGTATGTCCACGACTTCGAAAAATAAAACATAGTAGGGCATGAAAACCACAGCTTTTCGTTGATAGATCTTGTACCCGCTTCCAATTTTGAATAATAGATTTTCCGCTCTGCTCAAGAAAATTTTTAATATGAGGGGTGTAGAATGTATACGGTAGGCCAAGCGGATCAAAAAAATTCTATATTGCTTCTTGTTTGAAAGCTAATCAATGCCCCGTCTTTACACTCGATGAATTGCTATTAAAAATAATTAGGGCATTGTCAACATGTTGAATGCTCCAGGAAATCTGACGGTATGCAATAGGAATTATATTTTGACGTGTAGGGTTCCATGTTAAACATATCGAATATTTGTTTTGTGTTCATGGTGCCAAGTCTAACAAAACACTGCCGTCAGGCCAATAGGTTTGAAATTGATTTAGAGAGATTAATGCAATGCTTTCCTCCAACGAATTCGCAAAGGTACACTCTAGCCGCACATTTCCCGCCCGGACAATACTCATATCTTGAGTACCAGACAAATCCAATACAATGATGCCATGCGTTTTTGCGAATATTTCTTCACTTATACCATTTTCGAATAATTGAGAATCTCGATCTATGGATTGCATTGTCAATTCATAGAGGGTCCTGTAGGATTTGTCCAAGGAAAAATTGTAGATCGGAATTCCATTTTTTTCACATACAAGCGATGAAAGTCCAAACTGTTCAAATTTATGCGGGGAATTTGTCCATGATCCAATAGCGCTAATACTTTTTACAAAAGCCAATGCCAATTTTGAAGGAATTTCGCCATTGATAAATGACAAATCGGTATAGGTACGCGTACCGGTAGCAATATGCCGTTGATTCGTTATTGTATGAGCCACGAGCAATTTGATATTATTTCCAGATGCTCTTAATTTTTCAATTGCCAAAGCCAAAGAACTCATAACTTGTTGTTTTCGTTCATGAAGTATTGCCGACGTGAGAGAGACTGTTACATCGGGTGCAGCGTCCAGCACTTTTTGCATAATATAGTTGGACGGCGCAAGTTGTAGTTTTGCATCAATCTTTACACTAGAAGGTAGCCATTGAGGTATATTAAATATCTCATGATTTTGTTTCCCAACTAAATGTAAATCTTTAGTTGTCGCCTCTCTAAGAATATTGGTAGAATCAGTATTTGTTTTAAATTCATATTCAATAGCCATACGTCTCAACTGCTTATAAGAGACAGGAGTCATCAACATGAATTGTATATAACTTGCATAATTTGAAAGATTATTGCTTGTGCTCACCAATGTACCATTTATATAGACGCTTATTTGCCGAAATAAATTGTAGTACACAATTTTCATAGGATAATCCCTCGGCGGCGCTTGATTTTTCATTGTTCGACTTTTTAACAATCATTTAAATCTATAAATGTCGGATTCAAATCGATAAAGTAGTCTTCTTAGAATAAATTTGAAAATGGACATTTTCAGAGAGCGGTTGTTGCGGGTAAAATTGTTCATAGTATCCATGTTTTACACTGACATCTACATTTTCTGTTTTGAAAAGATTTAGAGATGAGGTGAAAGAAGGGTGAGAATCTTTTTGCGGTAGATATGCCATTATTTCTAGGAAAAGAAATCCTTTTTGGAACTTTTTGTTTTCTTTGATGCTTTACACTTTAGGGCTGACTTGAGACTGATGAGTGATGGGGTCTTTCTCCTCCTTTTTAAACATTTTCCGCTCTGTTTTAATCGCTCTTCAAGGCATCACGTGCTCGACCTGAGATTTTGTTATATACTTTCTTGAATATATTTCCCAGAGCCCCAATAATGTAATGTAGAGGACGTAAAATCCGCTGCAACCGGTGCAATCAATTTTCTAGCCAAGGGTAGGGCAGAGCGAAAAAGCTTATCAAACCAACCGCCGAGACCGTACCCAGACATTGACGAAACACCCCTATAATAGTCTATTTCATGTCCCAAATGTCGTGGTCCAAGAGTAGCAACTTAGCAATCAATATCAGAACATACAAACTGAGTTCTTTTAGCAATTTAACTGAATGGGTCGAAAATGACATGTAATTACAGTTAAATCTTGTGTTATTGCAAGTGGGTCACAATTCACTTCTTAATGTTAACTGACAGAGCTCAAAATACGAAGTGTTGACTGGAATGTATTGAAGGTGCTTTATATTGTAGTGATGAATATGGTCATTAGAGGTTTTTAATTCAAGAACACGTAGGAGGGGGACATTGGCATTACCCTCTTGATCTCTCGACAAAGGAAGCATAAAGAAATATACTACTGTCCGAGGAAAATGCAGGCAGATACTCTGCAAAAATGAACCGCCAAGAATCTCTTTATCTTTCATATCACAAAGACGATATGTTATAGGTTTATTATCTAGGATTTTTGACTCTTTAAAAAGTTCCGTGGACCACAAGTGATTTCCCTTTTCAAAAATATTTCTTGTACGATTGATTCGAACATTATCACCAACTTAAGTTTTTTTCTTTCCTGCCTTTTCATTAGAACATTGTTTAAGGAAATGTGTATTGTCACTATGATGAACTTCTTGAGGTCTAGCATTGAACAACGATCAATGAGGACGTTGATTAAAAATCAACATGATTTTATCTAAATCATGAATAAATGCAGCTTTATTTTTCAATGTACAATACCTTGAAATTAAAAGTCAAATAGTTCGTATTAAACGTTCAGCCAATGCCGCCTTTATAGGACTATGACTATGATACATCATTGTATTATATCAGAGGCAACGCTGTAGCGTTGCCTATAGTAAAGGCCATACGGCTCCGATGTTTTTTTCCCAGAGGCACTTCATATGGAAGGGGTCGTCATAGAAACTTCAAAGGGGGCTCATTCGACTGGATATCGAGAGCTCTAATGCCCTTTTTAATAGTCAAAAGTGATTGGAGGGCAACTAGCCCCCCCTCCCACGCCCATCATTTCCCCAAACACATCCAATCAAAATTTTGATATAGTTATTTTGTTCAGCGTAGTTGATTTCCAGATAAAAAATATATTTTTGAGGAGGTCACTCCCCCACAACCCTCAGGGCAAAGGTTTTAATTTATGCCCTGGGTGTATATAAGGTTTTTATAGAAGGTGTTGTCGTAGAAACTTCAAAACAGGCTCATTTGATTGGATATTCAAAGCGCTAGTGCCCTTTTTAATAGTCAAAAGTGATTGGAGGGCAACTAGCCCCCTCCCACGCCCATCATTTCCCCAAATAAATCCAATCAAAATTTTGAGATAGCCATTATGTTCATCGTGATTGATTTCCAGATAGAAATTATTTTTTTGAGGAGGACACTCCCCCACAACCCTCAGGGCAAGGGTTTTAAGTTTTGCCCTGGGGGTATATAAGATTTTAATAAAATTTGTTGTGGTAAAAAATTCAAAAAAGAGCCATTTGATTGGAAATTCAAAGGGCTAGCGCCCTTTTTAATGGTCGAGAGTGATTGGAGGACAAATAGCCCCCCCCCCAAGCCCATGATTCCCCCAAACACATCCAATCAAAATTTTTAGATAGCCATTTTGTTCAGCGTAATTGATTTCCAGATAGAAAATATATTTTTGAGGAGGATCCTCCCCCACAACCCTCAGGGCAAGGGTTTAAAGTTATGCCCTGGGGGCATATAAGGTTTTTATAGAAGGCGTTGTCGTAGAAACTTCAACACAGGATCATTCGATTGGAAATTAAAGAGCTAGTGCCCTTTTAATAGTCGAAAGTAATTGGAGTGTAACTAGCCCCCATCCCCCCCCCCACGCCCATCATTTCCCCAAACACATCCAATCAAAATTTTCAGATAGCCATTTTGTTCAGCGTAGTTGATGACCAGATAGAAAATATATTTTTGAGGAGGACAATCCCCCACAACCCTCAGGGCAAGGGTTTTAAGTTATGCCCTGGGGCATATAAGGTTTTGAAAGAAGGCGTTGTCGTAGAAACTTAAAAAAAGGTTCAGTCGATTGGAAATTCAAAGGGCAAGTGCCCTTGTTAATAGTTAAAAGTGATTGGAGGGCAACTAGACCCCCCCCCCCCAACGCCCAGCATTCGCCCAAATACATCCAATCAAAATTTTGAGATAGCCATTTTGTTCAGTGTAAATGATTTCCAGATAGAAAATATCTTTTTGAGAAGGACACTCCCAACAAACCTCAAGGCCAGGGTTTTAAGATTTACCCTAGGGGCATATAAGGTTTTTATAGAAGGCGTTGTCGCAGAAACTTCAAAAAAGGCTCATTCGATTGGAAATTCAAAGGGCTAGTGCCCTTTTTAATAGTCGAAAGTGATTTGAGGGCAACTAACCCCCCTCTCACGCCCACCTTTTCCCCAAACGCATCCAATCAAAATTTTGAGACAGCCATTATATTAAACGTAGTTTTAAGTTCTAGAAATTAGGTCTTTGAGGATGACAACTCCCCCACAGCCCTCAGGGAAAGGTTTGTAAGTTATACCCTGGGGGAATATAAGGTTTTGTATAGACAATGTTGTTGTAGAAACTTCAGAAACGGCTCATTCGATTGGAAATTTAAATGGCTAGTTTCCTTTTTAATAGTCAAAAGTGATTCTAAGGCAACTGACACCCCTTCCAGGCCCACCATTTCCCCAAACACATCCAATCAAAATTTTGATATAGCCATTTTGTTCAACGTAGTTGAAAGTTCCGGAAATTATATGTTTGAGCAGGAAACACCCCCCACAATCTTCAGGGGCAAGGGTTATAAGTTATGCCCTGGGGGTATATATGGTTCTTATGGAAGGAATGCTCGTATAAACTTCAGAGAGGGCTCATTCGATTGGAAATTGAAAGTTCTAGTTCTCTTTTTAAGCGTCAAAAGATATTGGAGGGTAAGCTTTCCCCCCCCCCCCAGACCTTTTTCCCAAGTGCATCCAAAAAATTTTAAGATAGCCATTTTGTTAAAAGTAGTTCAAAGATCATATAACAAAAATTCCGGTGCTGAAACAACCCCCCAGGGCCCGGGGGCAGGTGTTGTAAGTTATACCCTGGGGGCATTAATTGGTCTTATGGAATTGATGCTCGTATTAACTTCAAAGATGGTTCATTTGGTTACAAGTCAGATAACAAAAACTCAGGTGTCGTCACAACCCCCAGGGACTGGGGCAGGCGTTGTAAGTTATGTCCTGGGGCATATATTGTTTGTATGAAAGGGATGCTCTTATACACTTCAGAGAGGGCTGATTTGATTGGATATTGAAAGTTCGAGCTCAATTTTTAATTGTCAAAAGAGATCCGAGGGCAGATTGCCCCCAACCCATCTGCTGAAAATTTTGAGATAGACATCTTCTTAAAAATAGTTCAAAGGTTGGATAAGACAAAATCCGGTGTCGATAGAACCCCCAGGGCACAGGGGAAGGCGTTCTAAGTTATGCCCTAATTGAAAGTTCTAGTTCAATTTTTAACAGTCGAGAGAGCTAAACTAGCCCCCCTCCCACGCTCTTCTTTCCCCAAACTCGTCCGCTACGAATTTTGAGATAGCCAATGTTTTGGAAATTGTTCAAAAATTAGATAAAAAACGCCCCCCCCCCCAGAGCCAGGGGGATAGACGTTGCAAGTGTTGTCCTGGGGGCGTATATGGTTCTTATGAAAGGGATGCTCGTATAAACTTCAGAGGGTGCTCATTTTATTGGAAATTGAAAGTTATAGTTCAATTTCTAAGAGTCAAAAGATATCCGATGGCAACTAGCCCCTCCCCCCCCCACACACACACCCTTTTTTCCCCAAGCCCATCTGATAAATTTTGTATAATAGCCATTTCATTGAAAATAGTTCAAAGGTCAGATAAGAAAAATTTCTGTGTCTACAGAACCCGCAATGGCCCGAAGGCAGGCGTCGTGAGTAATGCTTTAGGGACATATATAGTTCCTATGGAACGAATGCTGTTATAAACTTCGGAGAGGGCTCATTTGATTTGAAATTGGAAGTTCTTTTTCACTTTTTAAGAGTCAAAAGAAATCAGAGGGCAACTACCCCCCCCCTCTTCCACGCCCTAAATGTATCAGATACAAATTTTGAGATAGACATTTTGTTAAAAATTGTTCAAAGTTCTGATAGCAAAAAACTTTGGTGTCGACACAGCCCCTCAGGGCCCGGGGCTAGGCGTTGTAAGTTATGCCCTGGGGCATATATGGGTGTTATGGAAGGGGTGCTCGTATAAAATTCCTAGAGGGCTCATTTGATTAGAAATTGAAAGTTTTAATTCACTTTTTAAGAATCAAAAGTGATTGGCGGGCAGCTAGCCTACCCCCACACTACATTTGTTTTTTCAAAGAGGCATTTCATATAGAAGGGGTCGTCGTATAAACTTCAAAAGGGGCTCATTCGATTGGAAATCGAGAGCTCTAGTGCGCTTATTAAGAGTCAAAAGTGGTCAGAGGGCAGCTGGCCCTTCAAGCCTTTTTTCCCCAAATACGTCTGATGAAAGATTTGAGGTAGCCATTTTGTAAAAATAGTTGAAAGATCATATAAAAAAAAACACCTGTGCGTATTGTCATTTCGTTAAAATAGTTCAAAGATAAGATAAGAAAAACTCCTGTGTTGACAGTAGAAAGGCCTTATTGAATCGTGACAGAACACCATATATGGGCATAGAGTCCCTAGGGGAAATGGATTTCTGAGAAATTGATTGCGTAATCGATTGGGAATTTGGAACACCTGTGCTGTCAGTCATTAATCAAATTGTTTGGAAGTTTATTAATATCTTTGGAGTTCGACCAGAATTGTTTCCGGGGCAAATTTTAGATCACACGTGACAGATGATGTCATGGTTGATTGATTTGACACGAAAGGGGAATTGATTTGTTGTTTCTAAGGGGAATTATTGATTCAAGAAAGGGGAATTATTTGTTGTTTCTAAGGGGAATTATTGATTCACGAAAGGGGAATTAATTTGTTGTTTCTAAGAGGAATTATTGATTCAAGAAAGGGGAATTGATTTGTTGTTTCTAAGGGGAAGGTGGGGAAGAGATATATTGATTGCGTAATCGAAGGGAGAGAATTCCCGAAAAATTGATTACATAATCGGTAAAACCCTATCAGGAGCTCGTGACGGGAATCCATTTATGTGCATAGAATGACGTAATCAACTAGGACAAATGGATTTCTGAGAAATTGATTACATAATCGGTAGAACCCTATCAGAAGGTCATGAAGGGTGTCCATATATGGGCATAGAATGACGTAATCGACTAGGACAGTTGGATTTCTGAGAAACTGATTACATAATCGGTAGAACCCTATCAGAAGGTCATGACGGAGGTCCATATATGGGCATAGAATGACGCAATCGACTAGGACAGTTGGATTTCTGAGGAATTGATTACATAATCGGTAGAACCCTATCAGGAGGTCCTGACGGGAACAAGTTCCTTTCTTAATGTCCATCCTAAACCCATTTTTCAACTTGAAGTACTTATCTTTTTCACCCACAACTATACTTTACAGCTATTTGGATACCTCAACACCAAGAAATACTTTTCAAAGACCATTTGAGAGCGAGTTACTTTCTTAATGTCCCTCCTAAACCCATTTTCCAACTTGAAGTACTTATCTTTTTCACCTACAACTATACTTTACAGCTTTTTGGTTACCTCAAAACCAAGAAATACTTTTCAAAGACCATTTCAGAGCAAGTTCCGTTCTTAGTGACCATCCTAAACCCATTTTACAAATTGAAGTACCCATCCTTTTAGCTTAGAGTTTTAGTTTGGTTTAGTTTTAGTTAAAAGTTTAGAGTTTTTAGCTTAGAGTCTTAGCTTAGAGTTTTTGTTAGAGTTCTAGTTTAGTTTAGTTTTAATTAAGAGTTCAGAGTTTTTAGCTTAGATTCTTAGCTTAGAGTTTTATTTAGAGTTCTAGTTTAGTTTAATCTAGTTACAGTTAAGAATTTAGAGTTTTAGCTTAGAGTCATACCTTAGAATTTTACTTAAAGTAATAGTTTGGTTAAGTTTTAGTTAAGAGTTTCGAGTTTTAGCTTAGAGTCTTAGCTTAGAGTTTTTGTTAGAGTTCTAGTTTAGTTTAGTTTTAGTTAAGAGTTTAGAGTTTTTAGCTTAGAGTCTTAGCTTAGAGTTTTAGTTAGAGTTGAAGTTTAGTTTAGTTACAGTTAAGAGTTTCGAGTTTTAGCTTGGAGTCATACCTTAGAGTTTAACTTAAAGTTTTAGTTTAGCTAAGTTTTAGTTAAGAGTTTCGAGTTTTAGCTTAGAGTCTTAACTTAGACTTTTTTTTGTTAGAGTTCTAGTTTAGTTTAATCTTAGTTAAGAGTTTGATGTTTTACCTTTGAGTTTCAGTTAGAGTTCTAGTTTAGTTTAGTTAAGAGTTTGGTGTTTTAGCTTAGAGTCTTAGCATAGAGTTTTTGTTAGAGTTCTAGTTTATTTTAGTTTTAGTTAAGAGTTTAGAGTTTTTAGCTTAGAGTCTTAGCGTAGAGTTTATGTTGAAGTTCTAGTTTAGTGTAGTTTTAGTTAATAGTTTACAGTTTTAGCTTAGAGACTTAGCTTAGAGTTATAGTTTTAGTTTAGTTTTAGTTAAGAGTTTAGAGTTTTTTAGCTTAGAGTCTTAGCTTAGAGTTTTTGATAGAGTTCTAATTTAGTTTAGTTTTAGTTAAGAGTTCCTTGTTTTACCTTGGAGTCATAGCTTAGAGTTTTAGTTAGAGTTCTAGTTTAGTTTAGTTTTAGTTAAGAGTTTAGAATTTTAACTTAGAGTCTTAGCTTAGAGTTTTTGTTAGAGCTCTAGTTTAATTTAGTTTTAGTTAAAAGTTTAGAGTTTTTAGCTTAGAGTCTTAGCTTAGAGTTTTTGATAGAGTTCTAGTTTAGTTTTGTTTTAGTTAAGAGTTTGATGTTTTACCTTAGAGTCATAGCTTAGAGTTTTAGTTAGAGTTCTAGTTTAGTTTAGCTTTAGTTAAGAGTTTAGAATTTTAGCTTGGAGTCTTAGCTTAGAGTTTTTGTTAGAGTTCTAGTTTATTTTAGTTTTAGTTAAGAGTTTAGAGTTTTTAGCTTAGAGTCTTAGCTTAGAGTTTTTGTTGAAGTTCTAGTTTAGTTTAGTTTTAGTTAAAAGTTTAGAGTTTAGCTTAGAGTCTTAGCTTAGAGTTTTTGTTAGAGTTCTAGTTTAGTTTAGTCTTAACTTAGAGTTTTTTGATAGAGTTCTAGTTTAGTTTAATTTTAGTTAAGAGTTTGATGTTTTACCTTTGAGTTTCAGTTAGAGTTCTAGTTTAGTTTAGTTTTAGTTAAGAGTTTGGTGTTTTACCTTAGAGTCTTAGCTTAGAGTTTTAGTTAGAGTTCTAGTTTAGTTTAGTTTTAGTTAAGAGTTTAGAATTTTAGCTTAGAGCCTTAGCTTAGAGTTTTTGTTAGAGTTCAAGTTTGTTTTAGTTTTAGTTAAGAGTTTAGAGTTTTTAGCTTAGAGTCTTAGCTTAGAGTCTTAGTTAGAGTTCTAGTTTAGTTTAGTTTTAGTTAAGAGTTTAGAATTTTATCTTAGAGTCTTAGCTTAGAGTTTTTGTTAGAGTTCTAGTTTATTTTAGTTTTAGTTAAGAGTTTAGAGTTTTTAGCTTAGAGTCTTAGTTTAGAGTTTTTGTTGAAGTTCTAGTTTAGTTTAGTTTTAGTTAAAAGTTTAGAGTTTTTAGCTTAGAGTCTTAGCTTAGAGTTTTTGTTAGAGTTCTAGTTTAGTTTAGTCTTAACTTAGAGTTTTTTTTATAGAGTTCTAGTTTAGTTTAATTTTAGTTAAGAGTTTGATGTTTTACCTTTGAGTTTCAGTTAGAGTTCTAGTTTAGTTTAGTTTTAGTTAAGAGTTTGGTGTTTTACCTTAGAGTCTTAGCTTAGAGTTTTAGTTAGAGTTCTAGTTTAGTTTAGTTTTAGTTAAGAGTTTAGAATTTTACCTTAGAGTCTTAGCTTAGAGTTTTTGTTAGAAGTCTAGTTTATTTTAGTTTTAGTTAAGAGTGGTTTTTAGCTTAGAGTCTTAGTTTAGAGTTTTTGTTGAAGTTCTAGTTTAGTTTAGTTTTAGTTAAAAGTTTAGAGTTTTTAGCTTAGAGTCTTAGCTTAGAGTTTTTGTTAGAGTTCTAGTTTAGTTTAGTCTTAGCTTAGAGTTTTTTTTATAGAGTTCTAGTTTAGTTTAATTTTAGTTAAGAGTTTGATGTTTTACCTTTGAGTTTCAGTTAGAGTTCTAGTTTAGTTTAGTTTTAGTTAAGAGTTTGGTGTTTTACCTTAGAGTCTTAGCTTAGAGTTTTAGTTAGAGTTCTAGTTTAGTTTAGTTAAGAGTTTAGAATTTTACCTTAGAGTCTTAGCTTAGAGTTTTTGTTAGAAGTCTAGTTTATTTTAGTTTTAGTTAAGAGTTTAGAGTTTTTAGCTTAGAGTCTTAGCTTAGAGTTTTTGTTGAAGTTCTAGTTTAGTTTAGTTTTAGTTAATAGTTTAGAGTTTTAGCTTAGAGTCTTAGCTTAGAGTTTTTGTTAGACTTGAAGTTTAGTTTAGTAATAGTTAAGAGTTTAGAGTTTTAGCTTAGAGTCATAGCTTAGAGTTTTACTTAAAGTTGTAGTTTAGTTAAGTTGTAGTTAAGAGTTTCGAGTTTTAGCTTAGAGTCTTAGCTTAGAGTTTTAGTTTAGT
Source organism: Artemia sinica (assembly GCA_027921565.1). Lineage (NCBI taxonomy): Eukaryota > Metazoa > Arthropoda > Branchiopoda > Anostraca > Artemiidae > Artemia > Artemia sinica. The sequence continues at coordinate 35,365,708 of CM051258.1, forward strand.
TTAGTTTTAGTTAAGAGTTTAGAGTTTTTTAGCTTAGAGTCTTAGCTTAGAGTTTTTGTTAGAGTTCTAGTTTAGTTTAGTTATAGTTAAGAATTTAGAGTTTTAGCCTAGAGTCAAAGCTTAGAGTTTTAGTTAAAGTTATAGTTTAGTAAAGTTATAGTTAAGAGTTTAGAGTTTTACCATAGAGTCATAGCTTATAGTTTGTGTTAGAGTTCTAGTTTAGTTTAGTTTTAGTTAATAGTTTAGAGTTTTAGCTTAGAGTCTTACCTTAGAGTTTTTGTTAAAGTTGAAGTTTACTATAGTAATAGTTAAGAGTTAAGAGTTTTAGCTTAGAGTCTTAGCTTAGAGTTTTTGTTAGAGCTCTAGTTTAGTTTAGTTTTAGTTAAGAGTTTAGAGTTTTTAGCTTAGAGTCTTAGCATAGAGTTTTTGTTGAAGTTCTAGTTTAGTTTAGTAATAGTTAAGAGTTTAGAGTTTTAGCTTAGAGTCTTAGCTTAGAGTTTTTGTTGAAGATGAAGTTTAGTTTAGTAATAGTTAAGAGTTTAGAGTTTTAGCTTAGAGTCTTAGCTTAGAGTTTTTGTTAAAGTTGAAGTTTAGTTTAGTAATAGTTAAGAGTTTAGAGTTTTAGCTTAGATTCTTAGCTTAGAGTTTTAGTTTAGTTTACTTTTAGTTAAGAGTTTAGAGTTTTTTAGCTTAGAGTCTTAGATTAGAGTTTTTGTTAGAGTTCTAGTTTAGTTTAGTTTTAGTTAAGATTTTAGAGTTTTTGCTTAGAGTCTTAGCTTAGAGTTTTAGTTAGAGTTCTAGTTTTGTTTAGTTTTAGTTAAGAGTTTAGAGTTTTACCATAGAGTCTTAGCTTAGAGTTCTAGTTAGAGTTGAAGTTTAGTTTAGTTACAGTTAAGAATTTAGTGTTTTAGCTTAGAGTCTTAGCTTAGAGTTTTACTTAAAGTTGTAGTTTAGTTAAGTTTTAGTTAAGAGTTTAGAGTTTTACCATAGAGTCTTAGCTTAGAGTTCTAGTTAGAGTTGAAGTTTAGTTTAGTTACAGTTAAGAATTTAGTGTTTTAGCTTAGAGTCTTACCTTAGAGTTTTTGTTAGAGTTCTAGTTTAGTTTAGTTTTAGTTAAGAGTTTAGAGTTTTACCTTAGAGTCTTAGCTTAGAGTTTTAGTTAGAGTTCTAGTTTAGTTTAGTTACAGTTAAGAATTTAGTGTTTTAGCTTAGAGTCTTAGCTTAGAGTTATAGCTTAGAGTTTTAGTTAAAGTTATTGTTTAGTAAAGTTATAGTTTAGAGTTTTACCTTAGAGTAATAGCTTAGAGTTTCTGTTAGAGTTCTAGTTTAGTTTAGTTTTAGTTAAGAGTTTAGAGTTTTAGCTTAGAGTCTTAGCTTATAGTTTGTGTTAGAGTTCTAGTTTAGTTTAGTTATAGTTAAGAGTCCCGAGTTTTTAGCTTAGAGTCTTAGCTTAGAGTTTCTGTTAGAGTTCTAGTTTAGTTTACTTCTAGTTAAGAGTTTAGAGTTTTAGCTTATAGTCTTAGCTTATAGTTTGTGTTAGAGTTCTAGTTTAGTTTAGTAATAGTTAAGAGTTAAACATCTCTCCATGTTTAAGTTAGGTTAGGTTAGGCTAGATTAAGTTATGTTAGGTTAGGTTAGGTTAGCCTACGTACGTGCGCGTACGTAGGCTAACCTAACCTAACCTAACATAACTTAATCTAGCCTAACCTAACCTAACTTAAACATGGAGAGATGTTTAACTCTTAACTATTACTAAACTAAACTAGAACTCTAGCACAAACTATAAGCTAAGACTCTAAGCTAAAACTCTAAACTCTTAACTAGAAGTAAACTAAACTAGAACTCTAACAGAAACTCTAAGCTAAGACTCTAAGCTAAAAACTCGGGACTCTTAACTATAACTAAACTCAACTAGAACTCTAACACAAACTATAAGCTAAGACTCTAAGCTACAACTCTAAACTCTTAACTAAAACTAAACTGAACTAGAACTCTAACTAAAACTCTAAGCTATGACTCTAAGGTAAAACTCTAAACTCTCTACTATAACTTTACTAAACTATAACTTTAACTAAAACTCTAAGCTATAACTCTAAGCTAAAACTCTAAATTCTTAGCTATAACTAAACTAAACTAGAACTCTAACTAAAACTCTAAGCTAAGACTCTAAGGTAAAACTCTAAACTCTTAACTAAAACTAAACTAAACTAGAACTCTAACAAATGCTCTAAGGTAAGACTCTAAGCTAAATCTCGAAACTCTTAACTAAAACTTAACTAAACTACAACTTTAAGTAAAACATATCAGACAAAGTCTATTTATTCGAGGGTGGTGTGAAAGTACTACAACATGGCCACTACCTTACTTAAGATCGAGCTGAATGTGTAAATTATAAAAAGCAACTCGGACTAGAGAAAGTTCTATAGTTGTGGGAGGGGGGGGGGGGCCGTCTGTTGGGGGATGGAGGGTCGTTTTTTCCGTAACCAGCTCGGCACCGCATTTTTTCCTTGTCATATATATATATATATATATATATATATATATATATATATATATATATATATATATATATATATATATATATATATATATATATATATTATATATATATATATATATATATATATATATATATATATATATATATATATATATATATATATATATATATATATATATATATATATATATTATATATATATATATATATATATATATATATATATATATATATATATATTATATATATATATATATATATATATATATATATATATATATATATATATATATATATATATATATATATATATATATATATATATATACATATATATATATATATATATATATATATATATATATATATATATATATATATAAATATATATATATATTTATATATATATATATATATATATATATATATATATATATATATATATATATATATATATATATATATATATATATATATATATATATATATATATATATATATATATATATATATATATATTATATATATATATATATATATATATATATATATATATATATATATATATATATATATATATATATATATATATATATATATTTATATATATATATATATATAATTTTTTTAGTTGCGCAAAGCGGTAATTTTCAAGTGTTTAATTATTTATGTTCCTACGCGGGGATCTACGGATGCCAGCCCGGCCGCTCGTGTTCGGTGGCCAATGCAGGTGTCGACCACAGCGCGGGACTCTCTGGTCGCTGGCCGCCCCTGACCGTGATAAAGTGTCAATTTTTAGGTTTGGTGTATATATTTTATGTGAACTAAAAGAAACCGTGTATATTTTATTCCTTTGACTATTTATCCAACAGATTGAGGTTATGTTAGGTTAGTTGCATTTTGACATTGGAAGAGTTTGTATCAATTTAAAAGACCCTTCAGATTGTTTTTCTGCGGACCGTCCATGTCAGGTTAAAGAGCACTTTTAACAAAAATTATTCAGAATAGTGATAAAATCTTTTTAGAGAATCCGAAAAATATCTATTATTGCTATAGTGTATGGTAAGAATCTTATGACAAAATAAAGAAGATTAATCCAAGCACAAAATTCATACAAGGATTTGACATGTTTACTAGTATTGCACAAAACTCGTGGTTGATTATTGACGATTTAGCCGAATCTATTGAAGAATAGTCGCAGGAAATGTTGCAATTGTTCACGGTTCGGTCCCATCACGAAAAAAAAATCTGTAACTATTGTGCTCCATAATCTTTTTAATCAGAGTAAATGTATGAGAACACTTGCATTGAATGGTACCTACTATATCATTTATAGAGTTGTTCTCGATTCAAGTTCTCTTATAACTCTAAACAAGCAAATCTAGCCCCTTCGAACCCAAGTTTTTACTTTCCGCATACAATCAAGCAAATAATAAACCTTATCGATACATATTATTGGACCTGAATCAAAACACGCCCGAAGAGTCCCGTGTAGTCACTGATATTTTCGATAATGAAATTACTGTATATTTACCAGTGAATAGTTAAAAAGGTCATTAGTTGCAATCATGACACTGAAGAAGTTACATGAACAACGACACTTATTTTCTGTGCTAACCAATTCAAAACCGCGGCTTAGAAAAGCAATACTCAAGCACGGTGAAGACAAGGAATATATTAATATCTTGTCGGAACTTTGTTTAAATTTAACGGAAGGTAATGTTCAACTGTCAGATCGTCTCAAGCAACAGAAATGGCAACATTGATCACTTGTACGCGCTCTAGCTTGCAAAAAGAAATGAATTTTTAAAAGAAAGGACTTGTAAACACTATTTTCTAGAAATGGCTAAACCCTATAAATTGACACCAATTGAACTTGCTCTTTCACCCAAAGAGCACTTTGAAGAAAATTTTGAAAAATTTATTAACAATGAAAAAATTGCCGATGATGAACAATTAATTTTGGTTCAAAATTCCCTTCGTCGTGTCAACAAACATAAAAATTATCGTGAAAAAACGCTCAAAGTCAATGTCATTGGTCAACCCTCTGAAAATGGTGAAACAGCAAAAAAAGAAGATTTATCAGCAAGTGTTGTAGACTTGTTGCCTCAATCCTATCGTGAACAAGGAAAAAGACTCTTGACATATCTCGCTAAAAATGAACAAATTGATGAGAAAAAGAACGAAGTTATAATCCAGGAAAAGCCCTACAATTTAATGGATTTATTATCGGATCTGATTGCAAATTGTAAAAGAGTCGAATCCTTTGATAGTCATCTATATAATTTTTTTAATTCGTCAAATTTAAATTCTAAATTCGTCTAAAAATTTTAAATTCGGTACCTACTATACCATTTATAGAGTTGTTCTCGATTCAAGTTCTCTTATAACTCTAAACAAGCAAATCTAGCAAATTTAAATTCTAAATTCGTCTAAATATTTTAAATTCGGTACCTACTATATCATTTATAGAGTTGTTCTCGATTCAAGTTCTCTTATAACTCTAAACAAGCAAATCTAGCCCCTTCGAACCCAAGTTTTTAATTTCCACATACAATCAAGCAACTAATAAACCTTATGGATACATATTATTGGACCTACAGTTTAATGGATTTATTATCGGATCTGATTGAAAATTGTAAAAGAGTCGAATCCTTTGATAGTCATCTATATAATTTATTAAATTCGTCAAATTTTCCTAAAAGTCTTATTGGCAATAAGCAAATTCTAGAGAAATTAAAAGAATACAGTCTATTAAAGGTAGAAGATGATTTTAAGTCTTTCTTGGAAAGAACTCCTCGTGGCGATTTGACAGAGGTAGGTAGACAAAAGCGAAGACGTATTGACTCACCCGGTAGTATGCAAACGGGTAGCGGACGATTACGTTCAAAATGGATCATGTTTTGAAAGGTGTTTATGAAAATATTGGAGAACCAGGAAGTTTAAGTTCTCCCTTTACACTTTCTCAGGTTACCGGAATTAAAAAGAATCTAGCAAAAGACTATTTACAAAAGGAATCAAGTTATACTCTTCATCGAAATCACAGGGTTTTCGGTAATCACTATCGAAAAACTTTTACCTTTTACCCTCTGCATATATTACCAGCACATCTTTTGAATCTAGATGCGATTCAAAGACGTTATAATAAACCTAAATGTATATTTTACTTGCGCTAAGTGTATGAGTCGGTACGCATATGCAGTTCCATTGCAACCAAAGAGAGGCGATGAAGTTGCTAAAGCCCTTGAATCCATCTTTGAACAAGATTCATATAAAAAAATTCAAACAGACCATGGAAGTGAATTTGTTAATCCCCATGTAAAAAAGGTTTTTATTAAAATTAATTTTTAAAAAAACTTTCGGGAAAATTCGTTTTTCAAAGAAAAGTAAACGCCATTTTAAACTTAAGCTCAGCAGATACTCAGAATGACGCAGTAGATTTTAGACTTTTACAGTGAGAGAAAAAGGTCACACCCAAACTCTTGTTTGTGATGATTTTTGTTCGTTTCAAGCTTGATTTGCACATTAAATTTAAGTTTCACTCGTTTTAAGATTTATTTATTATTTACATTAATATCTATTGTATGTTTGTTTGCATTGATTGTTTATCTAATTTCTGTTCGTCTTAAGTTTCATTTATACTTCAATAGGAAAATTTTTTTTTCGTTTTAAGCTTGATTTTCATATTCAGTCTAAGCATTACTCACTTTAAGATCTATTTATTCATTTATATTATTACTTGCTGTATGTTTTTGGTATGATTAATTATTTAATTTCTGTTCGTTTCGGGTTTCATTTATTCTTTAATAGTAATTTATGGTCGTTTTGAGTTTGAATTTTAAAAGGTATTTGTATCTGCTGAGCTGAAGCCTTTACTTTTCTTTGAAAAAATTATTTTTCGGAATTTTTTTTTAATTAATTTTTGTTCGTTTTTGATTGCAAAAAAATTCAAGTTTTTAAAAAATTCCTTATTTCAAAATCAAAAAACAATCAAATATTCATCAAAGTATCAAAACTGATATCAAAGTAACTATATCAAAGTGAAAAAATGGGTTTGTGTCAACCTCGGAGTTTTTATTATCTGATGTTTGAACTATTTTTAACAAAATTGCTATCTTAAAATTTTTATCGGATGGGTTTGGGAAAAAGGGCGTGAGGAGACTAGATTAAGCTTCGGTCTCTTTTGACTCTTTAAAAGTGACCTAGCATTTTCTATTTTCAATCAAATGAGCTCTCTCTGAAGTTTATACGAGTATCCCTTCTATAAGAACCATATATATCCCAAGAATATAACTTACAACGCCTATCCCTGGGCCCTAGGGGGTTGTGTCGACCCTGGAGTTTTAATATATGAGGATTGAACTATTTTCAACAAAATGGTAGCCTGAAATTTTACCGGATGGGTTTATCCATCCGACACGCCCAAAGGCGTTTAGGGCGGGAGGGGCTAGTTGCCCTCTGAATTTTTTTCACTCTGAAAAAATGAACTGCAACTTTTAATTTCCATTCAAATGAATCCTCTCAGAAATTTATACGAGCATACCTTCCATAAGAACCATATTTGCTCCCAGAGCAATACTTACAATCTCTTCCCAGGCCCTGGGGGGGGGGGGTTTGTGTCAACAGTAGAAAGGCCTTATTAAATCGTGACAGAACACCATATATGGGCATAGAGTCCCTAGGGGAAATGGATTTCTGAGAAATTGATTGCGTAATCGATTCAGAATTTGGAACACCTGTGCTGTCAGTCATTAATCAAATTATTTCCAGGAATGTTTATTAATATCTTTGGAGTTCGACCAGAATTGTTTCCGGGGCAAAGTTTAGATCACACGTGACAGATGATGTCATGGTTGATTGATTTGACACGAAAGAGGAATTAATTTTTTGTTTCTAAGGGGAATTATTGATTCAAGAAAGGGGAATTAATTTGTTGTTTCTAAGGGGAATTATTGATTCACGAAAGGGGAATTAATTTGTTGTTTCTAAGGGGAATTATTGATTCAAGAAAGGGGAATTAATTTGTTGCTTCTAAGGGGAAGGTGGGGAAGAGATATATTGATTGCGTAATCGAAGGGAGAGAATTCCCGAGAAATTGATTACATAATCGGTATAACCCTATCAGGAGCTCGTGACGGGAATCCATTTATGTGCATAGAATGACGTAATCAACTAGGACAAATGGATTTCTGAGAAATTGATTACATAATCGGTAGAACCCTATCAGAAGGTCATGACGGGAGTCCATATATGGGCATAGAATGACGTAATCGACTAGGACAGTTGGATTTCTGAGAAATTGATTACATAATCGGTAGAACCCTATCAGAAGGTCATGACGGAGGTCCATATATGGGCATAGAATGACGCAATCGACTAGGACAGTGGGATGTCTGAGAAATTGATTACATAATCGGTAGAACCCTATCAGAAGGTCATGACGGGGGTCCATATATGGGCATAGAATGACGTAATCGACTAAGACAATTGGATTTCTGAGAAACTGATTACATAATCAGTAGAACCCTATCAGAAGGTCATGACGGGGGTCCATATATGAGCATAGAATGAAGTAATCGGCTAAGACAATTGGATTTCTCAGAAATTGATTACATAATCGGTAGAACCCTATCAGGAGGTCCTGACGGGAACAAGTTCCTTTCTTAATGTCCATCCTAAACCCATTTTTCAACTTGAAGTACTTATCTTTTTCACCCACAACTATACTTTACAGCTATTTGGATACCTCAACACCAAGAAATACTTTTCAAAGACCATTTCAGAGCAAGTTACTTTTAACTAAAAGTAAACTAAACTAAAACTCTAAGCTAAGAATCTAAGCTAAAACTCTAAACTCTTAACTATTACTAAACTAAACTTCAACTTTAACAAAAACTCTAAGCTATGACTCTAAGCTAAAACTCTAAACTCTTAACTGTTACTAAACTAAACTTGCACTTTAACAAAAACTCTAAGCTAAGACTCTAAGCTAAAACTCTAAACTCTTAACTATTATTAAACTAAACTAGAACTTCAACAAAAACTCTATGCTAAGACTCTAAGCTAAAATCTCTAAACTCTTAACTAAAACTAAACTAAACTAGAACTCTAACAAAAACACTAAGGTAAGACTCTAAGCTAAAACTCTAAACTATCAACTAAAACTAAACTAAACTAGAACTCTAACACAAACTATAAGCTAAGACTCTAAGCTAAAACTCTAAACTCTTAACTAAAACTAAACTAAACTAGAACTCTAACAAAAACTCTAAGCTATGACTCTAAGGTAAAACTCTAAACTCTTAACTATAACTTTACTAAACTATAACTTCAACTAAAACTCTAAGCTATGACTCTAAGCTAAAACTCTAAATTCTTCACTATAACTAAACTAAACTAGAACTCTAACAAAAACTCTAAGCTAAGACTCTAAGCTAAAAAACTCTAAACTCTTAACTAAAACTAAACTAAACTATAACTCTAAGCTAAGTCTCTAAGCTAAAACTCGAAACTCTTAACTAAAACTTAACTAAACTACAACTTTAAGTAAAACTCTAAGCTATGACTCTAAGCTAAAACTCTAAACTCTTAACTAAAACTAAAATAAACAAGAACTCTAACAAAAACTCTAAGCTAAGACTCTAAGGTAAAATTCTAAACTCTTAACTAAAACTAAACTAAGCTAGAACTCCAACTAAAACTCTAAGCTAAGACTCTAAGGTAAAACACCAAACTCTTAACTAAAACTAAACTAAACTAGAACTCTAACTGAAACTCAAAGGTAAAACATCAAACTCTTAACTAAAATTAAACTAAACTAGAACTCTATAAAAAAAACTCTAAGTTAAGACTAAACTAAACTAGAAATCTAACAAAAACTCTAAGCTTAGACTCTAAGCTAAAAACTCTAAACTTTTAACTAAAACTAAACTAAACTAGAACTTCAACAAAAACTCTAAGCTAAGACTCTAAGCTAAAAACTCTAAACTCTTAACTAAAACTAAAATAAACTAGAACTCTAACAAAAACTCTAAGCTAAGACTCTAAGATAAAATTCTAAACTCTTAACTAAAACTAAACTAAACTAGAACTCTAACTAAAACTATAAGCTAAGACTCTAAGCTAAAAACTCTAAACTCTTAACTAAAACTAAAATAAACTTGAACTCTAACAAAAACTCTAAGCTAAGACTCTAAGATAAAATTCTAAACTCTTAACTAAAACTAAACTAAACTAGAACTCTAACTAAAACTCTAAGCTAAGACTCTAAGCTAAAAACTCTAAACTCTTAACTAAAACTAAAATAAACTTGAACTCTAACAAAAACTCTAAGCTAAGACTCTAAGCTAAAATTCTAAACTCTTAACTAAAACTAAACTAAACTAGAACTCTAAATAAAACTCTAAGCTAAGACTCTAAGGTAAAACACCAAACTCTTAACTAAAACTAAACTAAGCTAGAACTCTAACTGAAACTCAAAGGTAAAACATCAAACTCTTAACTAAAATTAAACTAAACTAGAACTCTATCAAAAAACTCTAAGTTAAGACTAAACTAAACTAGAACTCTAACAAAAACTCTAAGCTAAGACTCTAAGCTAAAAACTCTAAACTTTTAACTAAAACTAAACTAAACTAGAACTTCAACAAAACTCTAAGCTAAGACTCTAAGCTAAAAACTCTAAACTCTTAACTAAAACTAAAATAAACTAGAACTCTAACAAAAACTCTAAGCTAAGACTCTAAGCTAAAATTCTAAACTCTTAACTAAAACTAAAGTAAACTAGAACTCTAACTAAAACTCTAAGCTATGACTCTAAGGTAAAACATCGATCTCTTAACTAAAACTAAACTAAACTTGAACTCTATCAAAAACTCTAAGCTAAGACTCTAAGCTAAAAAACTCTAAATTCTTAACTAAAACAAAACTAAAACTATAACTCTAAGCTACTTCAACTTGAACACAAACTCTAAGCTAAGACTCTAAGCTAAAACTCTCAACTATTAACTAAAACTAAACTAAACTAGAACTTCAACATAAACTCTACGCTAAGACTCTAAGCTAAAAACTCTAAACTCTTAACTAAAACTAAAATAAACTAGAACTCTAACAAAAACTCTATGCTAAGACTCTAAGCTAAAACACCAAACTCTTAACTAAACTAAACTAGAACTCTAACTGAAACTCAAAGGTAAAACATCAAACTCTTAACTAAAATTAAACTAAACTAGAACTCTAACTGAAACTCAAAGGTAAAACATCAAACTCTTAACTAAAATTAAACTAAACTAGAACTCTAACTTTAATTAAACTAAAGAACACTAAGCTAAAACTCTAAATTCTTAACTGTAACTAAACTAAACTAAACTAGAACTCTAAATAAAACTCTAAGCTAAGAATCTAAGCTAAAAACTCTAAACTCTTAATTAAAACTAAACTAAACTAAAACTCTAAGCTAAGAATCTAAGCTAAAAACTCTAAACTTTTAACTAAAACTAAACCAAACTAAAACTCTAAGCTAAAAGGATGGGTACTTCAATTTGTAAAATGGGTTTAGGATGGTCACTAAGAAAGGAACTTGCTCTGAAATGGTCTTTGAAAAGTATTTCTTGGTGTTGAGGTAACCAAAAAGCTGTAAAGTATAGTTGTAGGTGAAACTACTAAACTAAACTTCAACTTGAACAAAAACTCTAAGCTAAGACTCTAAGCTAAAACTCTCAACTATTAACTAAAACTAAACTAAACTAGAACTTCAACATAAACTCTACGCTAAGACTCTAAGCTAAAAACTCTAAACTCTTAACTAAAACTAAACTAAACTAGAACTCTAACAAAAACTCTAATCTAAAACTCTAAGCTAAAACACCAAACTCTTAACTAAACTAAACTAGAACTCTAACTGAAACTCAAAGGTAAAACATCAAACTCTTAACAAAAATTAAACTAAACTAGAACTCTAACTGAAACTCAAAGGTAAAACATCAAACTCTTAACTAAAATTAAACTAAACTAGAACTCTAACAAAAAAAGTGTAAGTTAAGACTCTAAGCTAAAACTCGAAACTCTTAACTAAAACCTAGCCAAACTAAAATTTTAAGTAAAACTCTAAGGTATGACTCCAAGCTAAAACTCGAAACTCTTAACTGTAACTAAACTAAACTTCAACTCTAACTAAAACTCTAAGCTAAGACTCTAAGCTAAAAACTCTAAACTCTTAACTAAAACTAAACTAAACTAGAACTCTAACAAAAACTCTAATCTAAAACTCGAAACTCTTAACTAAAACTTAACCAAACTATAACTTTAAGTAAAATGCTAAGCTAAGACTCTAAGCTAAAACTCTAAATTCTTAACTGTAACTAAACTAAACTAAACTAGAACTCTAAATAAAACTCTAAGCTAAGAATCTAAGCTAAAAACTCTAAACTCTTAATTAAAACTAAACTAAACTAGAACTCTAACAAAAACTATAAGCTAAGACTCTAAGCTAAAAACTCTAAACTTTTAACTAAAACTAAACCAAACTAAAACTCTAAGCTAAAAGGATGGGTACTTCAATTTGTAAAATGGGTTTAGGATGGTCACTAAGAAAGGAACTTGCTCTGAAATGGTCTTTGAAAAGTATTTCTTGGTGTTGAGGTAACCAAAAAGCTGTAAAGTATAGTTGTAGGTGAAAAAGATAAGTACTTCAAGTTGGAAAATGGGTTTAGGAGGGACATTAAGAAAGTAACTTGCTCTGAAATGGTCTTTGAAAAGTATTTCTTGGTGTTGAGGTATCCAAATAGCTGTAAAGTATAGTTGTGGGTGAAAAAGATACGTACTTCAAGTTGAAAAATGGGTTTAGGATGGACATTAAGAAAGGAACTTGTTCCCGTCAGGACCTCCTGATAGGGTTCTACCGATTATGTAATCAATTTCTCAGAAATCCAATTGTCTTAGTCGATTACGTCATTATATGCTCATATATGGACCCCCGTCATGACCTTCTGATAGGGTTCTACTGATTATGTAATCAATTTCTCAGAGATCCAATTGTCTTAGTCGATTACGTCATTCTATGCCCATATATGGACCCCCGTCATGACCTTCTGATAGGGTTCTACCGATTATGTAATCAATTTCTCAGAAATCCAACTGTCCTAGTCGATTGCGTCATTCTATGCCCATATATGGACCTCCGTCATGACCTTCTGATAGGGTTCTACCGATTATGTAATCAATTTCTCAGAAACCCAACTGCCCTAGTCGATTACGTCATTCTATGCCCATATATGGACTCCCGTCATGATCTTCTGATAGGGTTCTACCGATTATGTAATCAATTTCTCAGAAATCCATTTGTCCTAGTTAATTACGTCATTCTATGCACATAAATGGATTCCCGTCACGAGCTCCTGATAGGGTTCTACCGATTATGTAATCAATTTCTCGGGAATTCTCTCCCTTTGATTACGCAATCAATATATCTCTTCCCCACCTTCCCCTTAGAAACAACAAATTAATTCCCCTTTCTTGAATCAATAATTCCCCTTAGAAACAACAAATTAATTCCCCTTTCGTGAATCAATAATTCCCCTTAGAAACAACAAATTAATTCCCCTTTTTTGAATCAATAATTCCCCTTAGAATTAACAAATTAATTCCCCTTTCGTGTAAAATCAATCAACCATGACATCATCTGTCACGTGTGATCTAAGCTTTGCCCCGGAAGCAATTCTGGTCGAACTCCAAAGATATTAATAAACTTCCGGAAACAATTTGATTAATGACTGACAGCACAGGTGTTCCCAATTCCCAATCGATTACGCAATCAATTTCTCGGAAATCCATTTCCCCTAGGGACTCTATGCCCATATACGGTGTTCTGTCACGGTTCAATAAGGCCTTTCTACTGTTGAAACAAGCTCCCCCCCCCCAGGGCCTGGGAAGAGATTGTAAGTATTGCTCTGGGAGCAAATATGGTTCTTATGGAATGTATGCTCGTTTAGTTTAGTTTTAGTTAAGAGTTTAGAATTTTATCTTAGAGTCTTAGCTTAGAGTTTTTGTTAGAGTTCAAGTTTATTTTAGTTTTAGTTAAGAGTTTAGAGTTTTTAGCTTAGAGTCTTAGCTTAGAGTTTTAGTTAGAGTTCTAGTTTAGTCTAGTTTTAGTTAAGAGTTTAGAATTTTAGCTTAGAGTCTTAGCTTAGAGTTTTTGTTAGAGTTCTAGTTTATTTTAGTTTTAGTGAAGAGTTTAGAGTTTTTAGCTTAGAGTCTTAGTTTAGAGTTTTTGTTGAAGTTCTAGTTTAGTTTAGTTTTAGTTAAAAGTTTAGAGTTTTTAGCTTAGAGTCTTAGCTTAGAGTTTTTGTTAGAGTTCTAGTTTAGTTTAGTCTTAACGTAGAGTTTTTTTTATAGAGTTCTAGTTTAGTTTAATTTTAGTTAAGAGTTTGATGTTTTACCTTTGAGTTTCAGTTAGAGTTCTAGTTTAGTTTAGTTTTAGTTAAGAGTTTGGTGTTTTACCTTAGAGTCTTAGCTTAGAGTTTTAGTTAGAGTTCTAGTTTAGTTTAGTTTTAGTTAAGAGTTTAGAGTTTTTAGCTTAGAGTCTTAGCTTAGAGTTTTTGTTGAAGTTCTAGTTTAGTTTAGTTTTAGTTAATAGTTTAGAGTTTTAGCTTAGAGTCTTAGCTTAGAGTTTTTGTTAGACTTGAAGTTTAGTTTAGTAATAGTTAAGAGTTTAGAGTTTTAGCTTAGAGTCATAGCTTAGAGTTTTACTTAAAGTTGTAGTTTAGTTAAGTTTTAGTTAAGAGTTTCGAGTTTTAGCTTAGAGACTTAGCTTAGAGTTATAGTTTAGTTTAGTTTTAGTTAAGAGTTTAGAGTTTTTTAGCTTAGAGTCTTAGCTTAGAGTTTTTGTTAGAGTTCTAGTTTAGTTTAGTTATAGTTAAGAATTTAGAGTTTTAGCTTAGAGTCATAGCTTAGAGTTTTAGTTGAAGTTATAGTTTAGTAAAGTTATAGTTAAGAGTTTAGAGTTTTACCTTAGAGTCATAGCTTAGAGTTTTTGTTAGAGTTCTAGTTCAGTTTAGTTTTAGTTAAGAGTTTAGAGTTTTAGCTTAGAGTCTTAGCTTACAGTTTAGGTTAGAGTTCTAGTTTAGTTTAGTTTTAGTTAATAGTTTAGAGTTTTAGCTTAGAGTCTTACCTTAGAGTTTTTGTTCAAGTTGAAGTTTAGTTTAGTAATAGTTAAGAGTTTAGAGTTTTAGCTTAGAGTCTTAGCTTAGTGTTTTTGTTAGACTTCTAGTTTAGTTTAGTTTTAGTTAAGAGTTTAGAGTTTTAGCTTAGAGTCTTAGCTTAGAGTTTTTGTTGAAGTTGTAGTTTAGTTTAGTAATAGTTAAGAGTTTAGAGTTTTAGCTTAGAGTCTTAGCTTAGAGTTTTTGTTAAAGTTGAAGTTTAGTTTAGTAATAGTTAAGAGTTTAGAGTTTTAGCTTAGATTCTTAGCTTAGAGTTTTAGTTTAGTTTACTTTTAGTTAAAAGTAACTTGCTCTGAAATGGTCTTTGAAAAGTATTTCTTGGTGTTGAGGTATCCAAATAGCTGTAAAGTATAGTTGTGGGTGAAAAAGATAAGTACTTCAAGTTGAAAAATGGGTTTAGGATGGACATTAAGAAAGGAACTTGTTCCCGTCAGGACCTCCTGATAGGGTTCTACCGATTATGTAATCAATTTCTGAGAAATCCAATTGTCTTAGTCGATTACGTCATTCTATGCTCATATATGGACCCCCGTCATGACCTTCTGATAGGGTTCTACTGATTATGTAATCAATTTCTCAGAAATCCAATTGTCTTAGTCGATTACGTCATTCTATGCCCATATATGGACCCCCGTCATGACCTTCTGATAGGGTTCTACCGATTATGTAATCAATTTCTCAGAAATCCAACTGTCCTAGTCGATTGCGTCATTCTATGCCCGTATATGGAACTCCGTCATGACCTTCTGATAGGGTTCTACCGATTATTTAATCAATTTCTCAGAAATCCAACTGTCCTAGTCGATTACGTGATTCTATGCCCATATATGGAGTCCCGTCATGACCTTCTGATAGGGTTCTACCGATTATGTAATCAATTTCTCAGAAATCCATTTGTCCTAGTTGATTACGTCATTCTATGCACATAAATAGATTCCCGTCACGAGCTCCTGATAGGGTTATACCGATTATGTAATCAATTTCTCGGGAATTCTCTCCCTTTGATTACGCAATCAATATATCTCTTCCCCACCTTCCCCTTAGAAACAACAAATTAATTCCCCTTTCTTGAATCAATAATTCCCCTTAGAAACAACAAATTAATTCCCCTTTCGTGAATCAATAATTCCCCTTAGAAACAACAAATTAATTCCCCTTTCTTGAATCAATAATTCCCCTTAGAAACAACAAATTAATTCCTCTTTCGTGTCAAATCAATCAACCATGACATCATCTGTCATGTGTGATCTAAACTTTGCCCCGGAAACAATTCTGGTCGAACTCCAAAGATATTAATAAACATTCGGAAACAATTCGATTAATGACTGACAGCACAGGTGTTCCAAATTCTGAATCGATTACGCAATCAATTTCTCAGAAATCCATTTCCCCTAGGGACTCTATGCCCATATATGGTGTTCTGTCACGGTTCAATAAGGCCTTTCTACTGTTGACACAAACCCCCCCAGGGCCTGAGAAGAGATTGTAAGTATTGCTCTGGGAGCAAATATGGTTCTTATGGAAGGTATGCTCGTATAAATTTCTGAGAGGATTCATTTGAATGGAAATTAAAAGTTGCAGTTCATTTTTTCAGAGTGAAAAAAATTCAGAGGGCAACTAGCCCCTCCCGCCCTAAACGCCTTTGGGCGTGTCGGATGGATAAACCCATCCGGTAAAATTTCAGGCTACCATTTTGTTGAAAATAGTTCAACCCTCATATATTAAAACTCCAGGGTCGACACAACCCCCTACGGCCCAGGGATAGGCGTTGTAAGTTATACTCTTGGGATATATATGGTTCTTATAAAAGGGATACTCGTATAAACTTCAGAGAGAGCTCATTTGATTGAAAATAGAAAATGCTAGGTCACTTTTAAAGAGTCAAAAGAGACCGAAGCTTAATCTAGTCTCCTCACGCCCTTTTTCCCCAAACCCATCCGATAAAAATTTTAAGATAGCAATTTTGTTAAAAATAGTTCAAACATCAGATAATAAAAACTCCGAGGTTGACACAAACCCATTTTTTCACTTTGATATAGTTACTTTGATATCAGTTTTGATACTTTGATGAATATTTGATTGTTTTTTGATTTTGAAATAAGGAATTTTTTAAAAACTTGAATTTTTTTGCAATAAAAAACGAACAAAAATTAATTAAAAAAATTCCGAAAAATAATTTTTTCAAAGAAAAGTAAAGGCTTCAGCTCAGCAGATACAAATACCTTTTAAAATTCAAACTCAAAACGACCAGAAATTACTATTAAAGAATAAATGAAACCCGAAACGAACAGAAATTAAATAATTAATCATAGCAAAAACATACAGCAAGTAATAATATAAATGAATAAATAGATCTTAAAGTGAGTAATGCTTAGACTGAATATGAAAATCAAGCTTAAAACGAAAAAAAAAATTTTCCTATTGAAGTATAAATGAAACTTAAGACGAACAGAAATTAGATAAACAATCAATGCAAACAAACATACAATAGATATTAATGTAAATAATAAATTAATCTTAAAACGAGTGAAACTTAAATTTAATGTGCAAATCAAGCTTGAAACGAACAAAAATCATCACAAACAAGAGTTTGGGTGTGACCTCCTTCTCTCACTGTAAAAGTCTAAAATCTACTGCGTCATTCTGAGTATCTGCTGAGCTTAAGTTTAAAATGGCGTTTACTTTTCTTTGAAAAACGAATTTTCCGGAAAGTTTTTTTAAAAATTAATTTTAATAAAAACCTTTTTTACATGGGGATTAACAAATTCACTTCCATGGTCTGTTTAAATTTTTTTATATGAATCTTGTTCAAAGATGGATTCAAGGGCTTTAGCAACTTCATCGCCTCTCTTTGGTTGCAATGGAACTGCATATGCATACCGACTCATACACTTAGCGCAAGTAAAATATACATTTAGGGTTTATTATAACGTCTTTGAATCGCATCTAGATTCAAAAGATCTGCTGGTAATATATGCAGAGGGTAAAAGTTAAAAGTTTTTCGATAGTGATTACCGAAAACCCTATGATTTCGATGAAGAGTATAACTTGATTCCTTTTGTAAATAGTCTTTTGCTAGATTCTTTTTAATTCCGGTAACCTGAGCAAGTGTAAAGGAAGAACTTAAACTTCCTGGTTCTCCAATATTTTCATAAACACCTTTCAAAACATGATCCATTTTGAACGTAATCGTCCGCTACCCGTTTGCATACTACCGGGTGAGTCAATACGTCTTCGCTTTTGTCTACCTACCTCTGTCAAATCGCCACGAGGAGTGCTTTCCAAGAAAAACTTAAAATCATCTTCTACCTTTAATAGACTGTATTTTTTAATTTCTCTAGAGTTTGCTTATTGCCAATAAGACTTTTAGGAAAATTTGACGAAATTAATAAATTATATAGATGACTATCAAAGGATTCGACTCTTTTACAATTTGTAATCAGATCCGATAATAAATCTATTAAATTGTAGGTCCAATAATATGTATCCATAAGGTTTATTAGTTGCTTGATTGTATGCGGAAATCAAAAACTTGGGTTCGAAGGGGCTAGATTTGCTTGTTTAGAGTTATAAGAGAACTTGAATCGAGAACAACTCTATAAATGATATAGTAGGTACCGAATTTAAAATATTTAGACGAATTTAGAATTTAAATTTGCTAGATTTGCTTGTTTAGAGATATAAGAGAACTTGGATCGAGAAAAGCTCTATAAATGGTATAGTAGGTACCGAATTAAAAATTTTTAGACGAATTTAGAATTTAAATTTGACGAATTAAAAAAATTATATAGATGACTATCAAAGGATTCGACTCTTTTACAATTTGCAATCAGATCCGATAATAAATTCATTAAATTGTAGGGCTTTTCCTGGATTATAACTTCGTTCTTTTTCTCATCAATTTGTTCATTTTTAGCGAGATATGTCAAGAGCCTTTTTCCTTGTTCACGATAGGATTGAGGCAACAAGTCTACAACACTTGCTGATAAGTCTTCTTTTTTTGATGTTTCACCATTTTCAGAGGGTTGATCAATGACTTTGACTTTGAGCGTTTTTTCACGATAAGTTTTATGTTTGTTGACACGACGAAGGGAATTTTGAACCAAAATTAATTGTTCATCATCGGCAATTGTTTCATTGTTAATAATTTTTTCAAAATTTTCTTCAAAGTGCTCTTTGGGTGAAAGAGCAAGTTCAATTGGTGTCAATTTATAGGGTTTAGCCATTTCTAGAGAATAGTGTTTACAAGTTCTTTCTTTTACAAATTCATTTCTTTTTGCAAGCTAGAGAACGTACTATTGATCAATGTTGCCATTTCTGTTGCATGAGACGATCTGACAGTTGAACATTTCCTTCCGTTAAATTTAAAAAAAAGTTCCGACAAGATATTAATATATTCCTTGTCTTCACCATGCTTGAGTATTGCTTTTCTAAGCCGCTGTTTTGAATTGGTTAGCACAGAAAATAAGTGTCGTTGTTCATTTAACTTCTTCAGTGTCATGATTGCAACTAATGACCTTTTTTAATATTCACTGGTAAATATGCAGTAATTTCATTATCGAAAATATCAGTGACTACACGGGACTCTTCGGGCGTGTTTTTATTCAGGTCCAATAATATGTATCCATAAGGTTTATTAGTTTCTTGATTGTATGCGGAAAGTAAAAACTTGGGTTCGAAGGGGCTAGATTTGCTTGTTTAGAGTTATAAGAGAACTTGAATCGAGAACAACTCTATAAATGATATAGTAGGTACCATTCAATGCAAGTGTTCTCATACATTTACTCTGATTAAAAAGATTACGGAGCACAATAGTTACAGAATTTTGTTCGTGATGGGACCAAACCGTGAACAATTGCAACATTTCCTGCGACTATTCTTCAATAGATTCGGCTAAATCGTCAATAATCAACCCCGAGTTTTGTGCAATACTAGTAAACATGTCAAATCCTTGTATGAATTTTGTGCTTGGATCAATCTTCTTTATTTTGTCATAAGATTCTTACCATACACTATAGCAATAATAGATATTTTTCGGATTCTCTAAAAAAAATGTATCACTATTCTGAATAATTTTTGTTAAATGTGCTGTTTTACCTGACATGGACGGTCCGCAGAAAAACAATCTGAAGAGTCTTTTAAATTGATACAAACTCTTCCAATGTCAAAATGCAACTAACCTAACATAACCTCTTCTGTTGGATAAATAGTCAAAGGAATAAAATATACACGGTTTCTTTTAGTTCACATAAAATATATACAACAAACCTTAAAATTGACACTTTATCACGGTCAGGGGCGGCCAGCGACCGGAGAGTCCCGCGCTGTGGTCGACACCTGCAGTGGCCACCAAACACGAGCGGCCGGGCTGGCACCCGTAGATCCCCGCGTAGATTTCCGTAACCAGTGCCGAGCTGGTTACGGAAAAAACGACCCTCCATCCCCAAACAGACGGCCCCCTCCCCCCTCCCACAACTATAGAGCTTTCTCTAGGCCGAGTTGCTTTTTATAATTTACACATTCAACTCGATCTTAAGTAAGGTAGTGGCCATGTTGTAGTACTTTCACACCACCCTCGAATAAATAGATTTTGTCTGATATGGTGGACATGGCATTTTTTCCAATCGAACTGTATAATTTTTATATATTAAAGAGCAAATGGCCATGACAATCGCTCTTGGAACTAAATTTTGTTCTATATAGTTCTTATAAACACTCATGTTTAAATTTTCCTTTACATAGTGTGAGTAGAAAGGCCTTATTGACTACAAGCGGGAGTCCATATATGGGCATAGAGTCCCTAGGGAGAACACGTGGTTTATGGTTTTCTCACTGAGAATGAAAAAACAGGAATTTTCTCACTTGAAAAAACATGAATTTTCTCACTATGATGGATGTTTTCTTGGATGGTTATGGGTGTTGGTCAATTTATTTGATGTTTTTCATGGATGTCAACAACAATTTATGTCTCTTTTATTGTTTTTATCAGTGAGAATGAAAAAACAGGAACTTTCTCACATTTATGGATGTCAACAGCAATTTATGTCTGTTTTATGGTTCGTTGTCAGTGAGAATGGAAAAACATGAACTTTCTCACTTTGATGGATGTTTTATGGTTCATTTTCAGTGAGAATGGAAAAACAGGAATTTTCTCACTTTGATGGATGTTTCAAGGTCGATTTATTTGCTGTTGTTTGTCCAGGTGTAATGACATTGGGGTGATTTACATAATCGGTGGGGGAATTATTGGTTCACGAATGGGGAATTAAGAAACAAACATGGCTTCATTGTTGTTTGGCTAACCTAACCTGAGAAATTGATTTAAATAATCGGTGGGGGAGAATGTAATGATTTACGAAAGTGGGAATTAAGAAACAAACATGGCTTCTTTGATCTTTAGGCGAACCTAACCTGAGAAATTGATTTACATAATCGCTAGGGGAATGTATTGATTAACGAAGGGGGAATTAAGAAACATTACGGTTTCTTTAATCTTTAGGCCTGAGGGATTTATTTATTATTGTTGTTTTGGACAAGTGCATGCTAGGGATGAATTTCAAGGTGTCCAGGAATAGGAAACCGGAAGTACATGCATCCTTCTCAGCCAATCAGCGAGTCGGATACATCCTCCTTCTCAGCAAATCAGAGAGCTGGTTACATATGGTTTTCCCCGTTACATAACAATTCACCCTTGAGATTTCGTATATAACGGGCATGCATTGTGATTAAATTATCAGAAAGTAAAGTAACCTGACAATGGATAGAACACTTGAAATTTTTGATGAGCTTGAAGCCTTGGCAGCCACAATTAGCAATGTGAGTACATTTTCATTTTTTATTTTCAAAATAAAATTATTTTCCTTGGTCACCCTCTAGTATATTTAGGTAAGTACCCCCCCCACAAACCTAACCACCGTGCAATCTTTATACTCACTAGAAAACATAAAATATGTTCTTTTTATTACATAAACCTAACACCCCTCCCAGCCCCACTCTGATTTTACAGGTATAATTCTTGCTAATAGAAATATTTCTCTTTTTTTCGCTAAATTTATTCTTTCTGTAAGCCTATCAAAACGTGATATTCAACTTCTGTCTATCCCATAGCTATTAATAAACTGTTTCCATTTAAGCCACCACCGCCGTTTACTTGACCTAAAAACATTTTTCCGCAATGATTTAAACAGCTGACACCCCACAATTGCACTTCCTGCTTGTTAATCCTTAACGTTAGTGACTTAACCAAAAGGTTTCAACGATAAAAAGGATTTGTTTTTCTCTTTCTCAAATTAAAGCAGTTTTAAGCAAAAAGAGATTACTGTTTATTAAGCTTGTGGATTCGTAACCTGTATTTGCGGGAGAACCGGTGAAACGGGATTATTTCCAAAAATAATTACTAGCAATGTATTTAGGACATTGATGAAAGGGGGGGGGGGGGTTGACATGCCTCAATTCTATCATCATTATTGTACAATGAAAACAAAGTGTTTGCATGAAAAGTAAGGTTAGGTTGGGATGTCTATGAATAAGCCCTTTTTTTAATTAATTAAAATAGCAATTGATTTCTGAGTTTAGTATATTTTTATTTTTTGCTTTACTGAAAATGCTGGCGTAGGGGGGGGGGGGTTGGGCTTTCTTAGTGATAAATGCTTTTCTAGACAACATTATGGTTCGTGTGGATGGTGATACTAATTTTCCTTCTTTAAAAAAGGGGGGAAATTATTTCAATACTAACTTTTTTCTCTTCTTTAAGGAAAATTGTGAAGAATGCCCATCGCCGCCCCCCAGTAAGAGAGCAAGGGCTAATAATGCGGCCCCTGCGAAGGCTAAAGTCATACAATATGGTCGCTGGCCGAAGCCTCCTAAACAAGTGATGCCTGCCCAAGCCGTGCTGGAATTTAACGTTGCTTGCACATCCGCTC
The DNA here is from genome assembly GCA_027921565.1 of Artemia sinica. Classification (NCBI taxonomy): domain Eukaryota; kingdom Metazoa; phylum Arthropoda; class Branchiopoda; order Anostraca; family Artemiidae; genus Artemia; species Artemia sinica. The sequence continues at coordinate 35,388,345 of CM051258.1, forward strand.
TCCTTGGACCTCTAATAGCTGCCCCATCAACGCTAGGTCAGGAGGTTACCCTCCAACATGCTATGTCAGATCCATCCGACACCCAAGCCCAGACGGATTTTGCAAATGTAAACATTTTTTCCTACCTATCATATAGAAATATCTACCAATTTCTTCCAACTTTTTTAGGCCTTTTCTACATGCACCATTTTCGAACACTGTGTAAAAGTGTATCATAGCGGGATATTGAAAGATTTTTTCTCCCCAAAGGAAATATAATGTTCTCCCCTTTTGAATCATGTCAAGTGCATGCATTCACCCTTTGCTAAATTAGATTAGTGAAGCCAAAAAAAATGTACTATATCCCACTCATAATAAGTAGCAAAATCCATTGCATTATAAATTGCTTTATTAGCGAATGGTTCACATTGCCTCTACAAATATTATAAAAAAAAAACTTTCTATCGGAATGAGTTGTGTATCATGACAGGAGATGGCTATCCATTTCGAATCATGTTTTTTTTTCCAGAGCAGATAAAGAGTATTAATATGATATTTTATTTGGAGGGATTGTTTGAACAATATCAAATTGCCGCCTTCTATGTCATGCGACGTTTTAGATTGTAAATATCTTATACTAATATAAGATATGCTATGGGCCCGAGAAGCGCCGCGGGAAAAGCTGCGGGCCCGAGAAGCGCCGCGGAAAGCGCTACGGGGAAGCGCCGCGAAAAAAAAAACAAAAAACAGTAGGGCTGATTTTAACACTTTGAAAATAAGCTATTTTTTTGAACAAAATCAAATTGCCGCCTTCTATGTAAAGCGGCGTTTTAGATTGTAAATACCTTATATTAAGTTGGATTTTCTTTAAGTTGAATTAACCAAATGCTACTATGCGCATACTGCTACTACTACTACTACTACTAAGCGCTGACTTTAAATAATAATCCAAATTTTAAAAACAGTAGGGGATGATTTGAACACTTTGAAAATAAGCTATTTTTCATTTATAGATTGGACAACCATTGGTCCCTTATTCTTTGTCTTCCCCCTCATCAGTTGGAGAAGGAGAGGAGCTCTCCAACAACATTTCACCATGGAGTGATATCGCTAATTCCGACGAAATACCTGATAATATTGATGAGTATTTAAATGATTTTTTAAATGTAGATAATAGCACAGTTGAGCTGGAGGACTTGAGCCAAAATACCTTGCAAATTTTGGAGGATTTTACAAACGAATTAACAGGGAACCCTTCTCTTCCTCCTCCTCCAGCCTCCGATACCCTAACGAATCCACTTCAAACAACTGAAGTGGAACATTCGCCAAATATTGTTGAACAACTTGGGGGAGGGGTGATATACAAGAGGGGGAGGGGGGTACAACTTTTCCAGACTTTCAATTATCCAATACAATTTTAAATGCAAAAGTTGTTTACACTGCGACTTTTGGGTATCCTTTTAATTCACTAATGGAGGGAAAATTTGTTTTTGCCCTGTAGAAATTGTGCATGCCTATGTAGATAGAATTCGTGTACTGCTGGAGAATCAAATTCAATTGTGGGGGAGGGAATCAATTAAGGTTTCTATTGTTTTAAAGCTGTTTTATTTAAATGAGGGGAAAAGCAAAGTTTATCACCATTATATACATTCCGAGATGCGTTTGGTTTATTCGAATTTAGAAAATTTTGAGGGTGCTTTCATGGATTGGGTCGGTCAAATTATAACGCATCTTGAGAACTTTAACGAAAACGGTAGTGGGTCTCTAGTTCTTTTTGTTGAAAATTTAAGTGTAAATATTTGTAAATTTAAGAAAGATTTTATTTTAAGAGGGGGGCATAGGGATGAGGGCATAGTTTTAAATTATAATCCAGATGTAGTAGGTTGTCGTGGTGTCCAGAAGATCTGTTTTGAAACAGGTCGAAAATGTTTCAGGTATGCTTTCCTCATATCAGCATTCGAGCCTCTAGCACGTGACGCTACCAAGACGAATTTAGACAATTGGGCTGTACATGGGAAGGAAGGGTCCGATTTACCCATTGTAGATTTCTCGTGTTTAGAAGGAAAATACCCAGTAACGCTACGATCTATTGATATTTTTGAAAGGGCTAATGCCCACTTAAATATCGGCGTTACTGTGGTTCAGTATGAAACTGAATTTGAAGATGGGGTTCGTTCTAAAAAGAAGGGGGTGGTCTTCCCTGTAAGGGGCCCGTCAATTGATTTGGTCAGACACTGGGTTTGGTTGTTATACACACCACCTAGTGACCCTGCCAATTCAATTGGCCATTTTAATCCTATCACAGACATTAGTAGAGTTCTGGGGGAGGGTAAGCATAGGGGGCAATGTTTCTACTGTCCGATATGCCTCTCTCGATTCCGTAGTGATATAAAACTACGGGATCATATGAAGCATTGTAGCCGGCATGGCTACCAGACAGTGGAAACGGTTTCTGGGGATAGGGCCATTCTACGCTTTAAAAATTTCCAAAACACCCTTCTCCAGTGCAACAAAATATCTTTAGATTGTGAAGCTAAGCTGGTGGAGGTGAACGATCCCCAATTTCCAAACCGAGTCAAAGAACACCAGGCTATTGCAGTTTCCTATGCTCATGTGCAAAGAGACAGTTCTAACACCATGCGGTTGTTAGAAATAGTAGAAACATTGGATGAGGACGAGTGCATGGTCAAGGCACTGACTAAAATGATTGGCACGGCTAATGGTGCTATTTCTCGTTTGAGAAATACCCATTATCCAATGGTGTTGTCTGCAGAGGATCGTCTCGCGATTAAAAATCAAAAAATCTGTTGGGTTTGTAAGGGGGAGTTTGTAGAGGGGGATAAGGGGACTAAAGGGAAAAGAGGGGGGAGGGGGAAAGTCAGAGATCATAATCACTTGTGGCAGGAAATTTCCTCGGGGGGTAGTAATTTTAGAGGGGTTGCGCATCAATCGTGTAATTTAAATGTTAGCCAGCAGTTTTTCATCCCTGTTTTTATTCACAACTCTAATTATGACTTAAAATTTATTTTACCGGCACTGGCACGTATGCATAGGGAGGGAGGGGGAGTAGATTGTCCATGGGTAAACAGTTCATTTACCTATAACTTTATTCCCAAATCGGCCGAGAAGTTGTTGCTTCTCGAGTTGAAATGGCAGGCAGTGGATAATGGGCATACGTGTTGGAATAAAATCAGGTTTTTAGATTCCTTTAGTTTTTTCCCAAGGCATTGAGTCAATTGATTCAAGTGCAGAAAAGCGACAATTTTGATAGCTTTCCCTTGCTTAAACAGCACTTTCCAGACAGTGAAATGTATGACCTGTTGACCTGCAAAGGTATATACGCATACGATTATTACTGTTCTGGCGCTCGCTCAAGCGAGGTGAAACTACCTCCAATTGAAGCTTTTTACAATTCACTGACCAACAGTGAATGCACAGCCGAGGAGTATGAGTTTGCCAAGAAGGTGTGGTCTAAGGGGGATTGTAAAAATGGGTGGGATTATTGTAGACTGTACTTGGCCAGTGACGTTCTAACTCTGTTGGATATAGTCTGTAAGAACACAGACCAAATCTATTCAGTGCTCGGGTTAGATATAGGATATTATTTTTCCACACCCCATTTAGTGATGGATTTGATTTTAAAAATTAGTAGGGAGGAAATAGGCCTAATCACAGATGTAGATCAGCACCTTTTTGTAGAGCGTTCAATGAGGGGAGGGTATGTTTTTCATGGGGACCGCGTCTTATCAACCGATCCGAGCGGACAAAGCACCGGTGTAAAGTCAAATGCAGTGTTCTTGGACATGAACTCATTGTACCCCTCGGCAATGTCTCACTACTCTTTGCCGTGTGGGAACTATCAATGGCTTGAGAATCCTTGTGAGTTCCCCGACATTACCACCGTCGAGGACAATGGGCCACAAGGATGGTTCTTTGAAGTTGACAGTCACATTCCGCTGGCGCTTCACGACTCCGTCAAAGATTTTGTTTTTCCCTGTATCAATCGACCCGTGAGCAGGGACTCTCTGAGCCCCTACAATCGATCATTGGTTGAGGATATGGGGATGCACTGGACTCCCTCCAAACAGAAACTGATTGCTGATTTGGACCCTAAGGAGAATATCGTTGTTCACCATGTGCTTTTGCACTGGATGGTGAACAATGGTTTCAAGATCACTAAAATACATAGGGTCCTGCAGTTCAATCAGCGACCATACTTGAAAACGTTTATCGATACTTTTGTCGATAAACGCTCTAGGGCAAACTCAAAGGTGGAGAAGGAAATGTACAAGCTCATCCTAAATTCAGCGTTTGGAAAAATGTGTGAAAGCGTACGTAATAGATCTCGCTGCGACGTTGTGACTGACCCTCTAGAGTGTGCACGAATTATTGCCGACCCCAATTTTACATCGTTCACGAGCATAGAGACTGGCATGGTTCTTCTACATAGGCGAAAGCGAAATGTGGTACTGAACAAGAATATAGCAGGCGGCAGCTCAGTACTAGAAATTTCAAAAAGCTCATGTTGTCGTTCTTTTACAATGTGTGCAAGGTGCAATGGCCACGGGAGGGGGAGGTTCAAGTTTACTATGGGGATACAGATTCCCTGCTGTTAAAGGTAAATGGGACTGAAGATTTATTGGGTGATTTAGAAAAGGGGGAACACATCAGCTCGCGGATGGATTTCACCAACTGGAATCCATCTCTCTACCCCGAGTTGGTGAAACGTCAAGCCCCCAACCAACTATTAATGTTAAAATCAGAGACGGGGAGTGATTTGATATCCATGGGGGTGTTCCCGGGCCCTAAAGTTTATTGCGTTGAAACTCATAGTGGGGATGAAAAGAAGGCGTGTAAAGGGGTGCCTACACATTTTGTAAAGAGCAATTTCAACATGAGCGTTTAGAGAGACTGTGTAGAAAGTAGCCTAGTGCCGAGAGCACAAGTGCTTTCAATTTGCTCTCTACAGTATAGAAATTATACTGTGAGAGTGGAAAAGAATGCAATGTCGTGTATATCCAACAAAGTCTATGTGCTCGAGAATGGTGTGAGTGTCCTACCTCATGGCCACTACCGTATTTCAGACCGAGTTGAATGCATAGACTATCGCAATCAACTTGGTCAGGATAAATTAACCTAACCTGACTAAGCCAAGCACTCAACATCATCAACCCGTTCATAAATTAACTAATCTAACCTCAACTAACCCAACCCCAACTAACCTGTAGCAGCAGCAGTGATCGGACAACTATTGTGTACAATCCATTTTCGCCCCGCGGTTCCCAGGGGGTGGAAGGGGGGGGGGACTTCCCGCGGCCGGCTCCCGGGGGGGGAGGGGTCCCACCCGCGACCGTCCTTTGGCCCCGCGGCCCTGGGGGGATCCCACCTTTAAATTCACTGTAATGTTCAACTGTGCTATCCAGTGATTTTCAAGTGTTGTTTTTTCAAGTGCTCTTGTTGTATAGAAAAGTGTTTAAAGACAATAAGTGCTGTTGTAGATAAAAGTGTTTTTAAGACAAAAAGTGTTTTTAAGTTGACAATAAGTGTTGTAGATAAAAGTGTTTTTAAGACAAAAAAAGTGTTTTTAAAGACAATAAGTGTTGTTCTTGTTGATAGACAAAAAGTGTTTTTAAAGACAAAAAGTGTTGCTCTTCATGGACAAAAAAGTGTTTTTATTTTTTGTTGTAAATAAAGTGTTATCATTGCAGTTCATGTTGAGCAAATATTTGTTTTCATGTTGCCGAAATAAATGTTGCTATGAAATTTTGTCAACTGTTCTTGTTAATGTCCTAGATAGATCTAAGGGAAAATTATTGCTACTACTTATTCATTGGACACGTATGATTTACAGTTAGTTATAGTCCGACTGTTGTCAGCAGCATGTATCAATTTAAAACACCCTTCAGGTCGTTTCTGTGTGGTCCCTCAATGTCGGGGAAAACAAAACTCTTAACTAAAATAATTCAAAATTGCGATAAAATGTTTTTGTAAAAACCGAAAAAAATCTACTATTGCTATAGTATTCGGCAAGAGTCCTATGATCAAATAAAAGCTATTGCCACAACCATACCAATACAATTCGTACGAGGACTTGATGTTTTCAATAGTATTGAATCGAACTCGTGGTTGATTATTGACGATTTGGCTGAATCCATTGAACAGTTCTCACAGGAAATGCTACAACTGTTCACTGTTCGCTCCCACCATGAACACATTTCAGTTACTCTAGTTCTACACAATCTGTTTCATCAGAGCAAATGTATGCGAACCCTTGCTTTGAATTGCACTATCTATATTATCTATCGAGTTGTTCGTGATTCTAGCTCGCTCATAACTCTCAATAAACAGATATACCCCGGCGCCCCTAAATTTCTGTTGTCAGCGTACACTCAGGCGACTAGCAAGCCCTACGGGTACATTTTGCTGGATCTTAATCAGAGCACGCCCGAGGATCTACGCGTAGTCACCGACATTTTCAACAATGAAATTACAGTATATCTTCCGGTTAACAGTAGAAAAGGCTATTAGTTGCCATTATGACACTGAAGAAACTACACGAACAACGGCATTTATTTTCTGTTTTAAGCACTTCAAAACCCTTGCTTAGGAAGTCCATACTCAAACATGGTGTTGACAATGATTCATTAATCTAATATCTGAACTTTGTTTAAATTTAACTGAGGGCAATGTTCAACTGCCAGAAGGTGCTAGACAACAGGCAAAGCAACATCGTTCCACTGTACGTGCCTTAGCTTGTAAAAACAAGGGAAAAAATTTTAAAAGAAAACGGCTCCTTCAAGCGGGCGGTAGCTTTTTCACACTTTTACTGCCAATAATTGCAGGACTTGTAAACAGTTTTTTCTAGAGAATGGCTAAACCCTATAAATTGACACCATTTGAACTTGTTCTCTCACCCGTCGAACATTTTGAAGAAAATCTGAACAAATTCATTAACGATGAGAATATTGCCGATGACAAAAAACTGCTTTTACTTCAAGATGCATTGCGACGTGTGGACAAGCATAAACCTTATCGTGAGAGACCCACCGTCGCCGCCGCCGTCACTGATCCCTCTAAACAGGAAACATCTCCTCAAGATTCTGCAGCACTGCAATCAAAGGAGAAGGAATTGAATTCAATTTTAATGAAAATTGGAAACCTATTGCCACTCACCTATCGAGAACAGAGTAAAAGAGTATTATCATATCTCATGTTGGAAACTGGTGATCAAGTTCAAGTCGATAGCACAGGGAAACGAATTATAATTCAGGGAAAAAGTTTTGATCTAGTTGATTTAATTTGTGATATGGTGACGAATCGTAAAGGACTTTTATCCTTTGACAATAATCTATACACCTTTCTAAGTGTATCAAACTTTCCCAAAAGTCTTATTGGCAATAAGCAAATTCTAAAGAAACTAAGAGAATATAGTCCTCCTCCAACACCAACGCCATTTAAAAAAGAAGAAGAAGATTCAATATTTGAAAATACTATCAGTAGCAGCAGCAGTAATGATTTTACAACACCTGTGGCTGCTAGTCAAAAGCGAAGACGAATTGATTCACCCTCCAGTGTGCAAAAGGGGAGTGGACATTACACTACGTGCTTGCGTTCAAAATGCATGAAGTTCTGACAGGTGTCTATGAAAATATTGGTGAAGCGGGAAGTTTAAGTTCTCCCAAAACGCTTTCTAAAGCTGTCTGCGGTACTGTTCGAATTAATAGAACCACCAATATTTTTGAAAAGGGGAATTATTTATGGAGCACAGAACTTTTTAAAGTGTCCAAAATCCTGGACACCAAACCCACGACATATCGACTGCGAGACACCAAAGATGATGAGATTCTCGGCGGTTTTTATGAATATGAACTGCAAAAAGTTAGAAACACTAGCGAAATGTATCAAATTGAAAAGATATTAAAGAGTCGTACTCGTAGGGGCAAGAAACAGTTACTTGTTCGCTAGCTAGGATACAATACAGATTTTGATTCTTGGGTCAGTGCTGAAGATATTGACAATGCCCAATGATTTCTATGTGACTTTCATTTCCAATGTTTCTGATCCTCTCTACAATGACTTGAATAGAACAAGTGATTTTTGGACGAAACTCTCCCCCACCATCAAATTCGACGACGTAAAGTATGAAGTGGCTCTTGTCGACTGTATTCTCAAAAATACTTGACTGCTATGTTAATACTCTTGGCCCAAGACAACAGGGCAATGGAATGGACTATTACAAAGGTCGCTCGTCAATGTCTGGCTATGGTCTTGGCAGTTGGTTTGCTAAGCTGTTTCGCTCTTCACTACCACTGGCTAGAAAATATCTTGGACCGGCTGCGACAGATTTTGCATCCTCTACACTATATGATTGGGGCTCTGGCAAGGATTTAAAAAAAAGTGCTACGGAAAATCTTAGGTCCAGTGCGCGAACCCTTGGTGAGAAATTAAAACAAAATGGTAAAGGCTTAAAAAGGTCAAGAAACAATGCATCACTCATCAGTCTCCACTCAGGTCGGAAACGAAAGACATCATCCCTCTTGTCAAATCCAATACAATTTGTCAAAAATACCTAAGTGTACGAAAAAATGATAAAAGTATATTTGTTTGATCGGCTTGAAGCTTACATTGTATGCTTCTTTGGCCAAGTAGACCCCAAAATACAAATACTGTCCCGGGTTTAAATTCGTAATCCTTGAGGCTTGCTCTCTTTTGTAAAACAAAGTCTTTTATTTCCTGAACCTCCCTTTCCGATGTTTTCTTCCTAACTGAGATACCCATGTATCACAAGCTTTTTCACGCAAAATTCTTTACAAAATTTATCATGTCTCTCCCGTTCTTTAGCGCAAAGATTATTAGGTTCACCGATGCGACCCATATGTGCTTGATCCCTCTTATACAGGGGCGTAATTTGCCATGGGCAGGGTGGGGGCAACTACCCCTCCCAGACCTCGGTTATCTATTTTAGTTCCTGTTCCTTTTGGATTCATTTATTTATCGATTCTGATTTGTGGTAGTTTCACGCTTGGTACATTATTTTATTTTATTTTTGCTCATTTTTTGTTTAACGGAGCTCTTTAATTTCCTTTGAAAAACTTATTTTGTAGAAAAAGTTTTTTTAATTAATTTCTTTTCGTTTTATATTGCAATAGGCTTTTCAGGGAAAAAGAAAATAATACTTTAAATCTTTTCGTTTTCTTAAGACTTTATAGTTTGGCCTGCTATTTGTATGCTGGAGAAAAATTTTCAGCAATATTTAACAACATACACTCTTTTAAAAATCTGGATACAAATAGTAGTGTTTAATTTAGTTTCATACCTCCTGTAGTTGACCTGAAATGGAAAACTTGATACCATGCGCAATAAAAATGTTTACTTACTTTGATAGCTTGGATAAACTTACGCTATTTTGATTTGGTTAAATTTTAAGAGCAGAAGTAGCACCGAAAGTTTGAATATAATACCCTCAGTCGTTCTTGGGATACTGCTGAGATACCTTATTGGAAATTAGCATTAACACAGTGCGTTTTCATTTAATCTTAAGGTAACATTTAGTTTTTAAACATAATGAGTAAATTGGAGGGTGGGAGTGACAGGGGTATTAGGAGTCCTCCAATCACTTTCGAGTATTAAAAAGGGCGTCAGCCCTTTCTATTTTCAATCGAATAAGCCCTTTTCGAAGTTCCTAAGACAACTCTTCCGATACGAAGTGCCCTGGTCTAACCAACAACAGCAACAAAAAATAAAACATTATACCCACATTGATCTTTACTTTAAGACTGTCAAGCCTTCCAATCACTTTCGACTCTTAAAAAGGGCACTAGGCCTTTCGATTTCCAATCGAATGAGCCCTTTTTGAGTTTCTACGACAATGCTTTCTATAAACACCTTATATGCCCCCAGGACATAAATTAAAACCCTTCTCCTAAGGGCTATTAGAGTGGTTGTCATCGTCTAAGACCTAATTTCCAGAACTTTCAACTACGTTAAAAAAATGGCTATCTCAAAATTTTGATTGGATGTGTTTGGGAAAATGGTGGGTGTGAGAGGGGCGTTAGTAACTTTCTAATCACTTTCAAGCATTAAAAAAGGCACTAGCCCTTTCAATTTCCGATCAAATAAGCCCTTTTGAAGTTTCTACGACAACGCTTTCAATAAAAACCTTATATGCACCAGGGCATAACTTACAGCATTTGCCCTGAGGGCTGGGAGAGGGGAGTTCATCCTCAAAGACCTAATTTCCAGAACTTTGTACTACGTTGAACAAAATGGCTATCTGAAAATTTTGATTGCACGTGCTCGGAGGAATGGTGGGCGTGAGAGGGGGTTCAGTTACCTTCCAATCACCTTCGACTATTGAAAAGGGCACTAGCCATCTCAATTTCCAATTGAATGAGCCCCTTTTGAACTTTTTACGACAACTCTATCTATAAAAACCTTATATGCCCCCAGGGTATAACTTGCAACCTTTCCCTGGGGTATATGTTTGTATTTTTGGATATTGTTTGGTTCATAGATATTCCACAGGTGTCACTGCATGGGGCTATGCCATAGGTTCTATGGCATGGCGCGCCCATTTTGCCTGGGTAATGAAATTGAAGCGCTGAAACCTATATGGGAATGAGTTTTCATCTGAGGAGCCCTGATATATGGTTATTACTCAGGGAATATTAATTTGTTGTAGATTTAAGGTGCTATGGCTTGGTCAAGGGACAATTACTTATACTTATTAATGCTGATTTTGCTCTATTTTGGACTGGATTTTCGGATTATCGGACTGGACATACTGTTTTGTCCTAAGTGATTGGATGGATGAGTAAGGGATAGACCTTGTTCAAGTGCTCATGTATCTTAGTTACTAAATTAGGAAGACAGTTTTTTTTTACTTTTTTTTATACCAAGTTATTACCTGTAATACATTATATGATTTCAGGTGGGATCTAGTGCTGGTGGAGGAATTGTAAATTTTTTCCCCGATAGACCTTAACCCTGACCCAGGTTTTAACCTGAGACGGAAAATTATTTGGGGATGTCATTTTGTTTTTGGTTTTGTACTGTTGATTGGTCTTTTGTTAATGGGAATGGGCTTGTTTTTTGGATATGGTTTGGATTTTGTTGGGTATGTCGTTATGGTTTTATTGGATGATATTTTGATGATTAAAAAGAATAATAGTAACATTCAAAGAGGTCTACTGGATATTGGTAAGTGTATCGGTCGTTGTTTTCTTTGCCGAGACTATTTCACCCCTCGGGCTATTGTACAAAGCACTTTATATCCTAAAAGTTTCAATGTTTATTAGCATAAGGTAAATTGTAAAACAACTAATACTTTTTATCTGTTGGAATGTAAAATCTGTGGCTTACAATACGCGGGGAAAGTATAAATAACATGTATGAGAGATTTTCGGGACATAAAAGCACAATTAACAGAGAAAAAACTAATAGCTATTTAGTACAATATTGTAATAATGGTACCTCCTCTTTAACTAATTTAACAATTACGATTTTAGAAAATTTGGATTTAAATAACTTAACTAAAGAAGAGAAAAATATAAAATTACCTGAACGTGAAAATTATTGGATCCATGCCCTCGGTACTGCTTATCCTTTCGGGTTGAATGATCGAGTTGATAAATATGGGGACATGTCTAATGTTGCTGTTAATTGTATAAATGTTTTAATGGGTCATCCTTGTTTTAATCATCCAGTTAAACGTAAAAATCGATCAAGAGGGCATAGGAAAAATAATAGAAAAGAGAATTTATATTTAGATATCTATTTGAGGGATTTGTGCCAGCTATTTGTGTCTATGGTATGGCGAGTATAATAAAATGCTTAAATAAGTTATCAAAAAACGATTTAATAAAATTTTTTTGGAATATAAATAATAATGCACCATGTAATTCTAAAATTAAATTAATGTATGACACGGTGTGTATTTTAGCTAGAACTAAATATAATTCAAAGGATAAAAAGTCTGATAAGACTGTTATTAAGGAGAAGAGATTATATTTATTTATAAATTTTAGAAGTAAACAAATATAGGATATAAATTTAACTGGTATTTTAAACCAGCGTGGTGCGAAACAGGCCCTTCCTAGTAATTTAGATTATAAGGATAATCCGATTATAACATATAAGTTCTCAAAAACGATAGGACAAATGATTTTTAATTATAATTTAATACTTAAGAATTTTGACACGGATAGTAATTGGAAACCTGTTAGCAAGTATGAGCAATTTTTATCATTTGTAAATCTAACTTACGAACATATTATAACAGGTGATTTAAAAATAATAAAGAAAATGGATCTGCAGAATATAATGAAAATGGGGGCTAAATTCCGTCTTTCAAATCATATAAAACCCTCGAAGGTCCTTAGTGGGTTAAATAATGATCTAGACTTATTTATTGATAATTGGTGCAAAAAAGAGAAAATTTATTAAAATTCTTTTCAGAATTGGAAAAATTTTATTATTATTAGGGTTAGAAATAAGATATATAAAATGACAAATAATCGTAATAATGAGGTAATTTTCTATAATGCTAAGATAAAACAAGCGCTTGCTAATATAAAGAAATATTTTTTAATTGTACCTATGGATAAAGCGAATAATAATTTTGCAATAATTTGTCAGAAGCTATATTGTGATGTTTTAACAAAGGAGCTAAGTACGACAGTAGAAAGGCCCTTTCGACTCGTGACAGTACAAAATTCGGTTATCAAAAGAATGTATCTCCTATCAGTACACCATATATGGGCACAGAGTCCCTAGGGAGAACACGTGGTTAATGGGGTCAATGACCTCTTTTTCCAAGGTCGATTTGTTGTTGTTGTTGTTTTGGCCAAGTGCACGCTCGAGGCGAATATCAAGGTGTCCAGAAATAGGAAACAGTATTTGTTGTTGTTGTTGTTTACGGCAAGTGCATGCTCGAGGCGAATGTTATGAGTTTCCAGGAATAGGAAACAGTTAGATCACGTGTTTCCTTCTCAGCCAATCAGAGGGCTTGCTTACATAACAATTCACCCTTGAGATTTCGTATATAACGGACATGCATTGTGATTAAATTATCAGAAAGTAAAGTAACCTGACACTGGATAGAACACTTGAAATTATTGATGTGCTTGAAGCCTTGACAGCCACAGTTAGCAATTTGAGTACATTTTAATTTGTATTTTCAAAATAAAATTATTTTCCTTGGTCACCCTCCAGTATATCTAAGTCCCCCCCCCCTATGCTATCTTTATACTCGATAGAAAACACAAAATATATTCTTTTTACCCTTAAAAACCTAACCCCTCCCCATTGTTTTACAATGATAATTCTCATAATAGAAATAATTTTCTTTTCGTTAAATTTATACAATTTTAAGCATTCTATATCCTAGCTAAAAGCGACCACTGACTTCAGTCAATTCTTAAAGCATTATGCCGTTCTGTTTTGACATAATGCTCTGCGCGAGGTTAAAATTAGCTATCACCCTTTTCCTGTGTGTTTACAATAGCGGCGGCCAAGTCAAAGGAACTGTTTCTCCGTCAAAATTAAAACACTTTCAGACAATTGCAATAATTTAGCGCAGGCCTATGCAATCTCTATTTGAAGAAATGAAACGGATTTTTTTCAAGCTTTCTTTCGATAAAGTTTCTTTTTTATTCCCAGGAGGGGGGCGTGAAAACTATGGTTTTTAACTTTGATATGCAAGGCTAGAAAGAAAAGTCTTTAGGAGTTGCATGATGCTTATATTATGCGTAAATTGAATTGCATTTAACCTATGTCTGCAAAATTTAGACCTATAGGATGCTGGGTTAACGATCTTTTTTTTTATCTAATTTAAAGTCTATAGACTGGAACATTTAATTTTTTTCTAAATGATAAAAATAGAAACATTGATTTCTGTCCTAAGGCTATAGACTACTGATTGTCATGATTTTTTTCACAAGTTGTGTAATAAAAACGTTTGCTCTCTGAGTTTAGTATATTTTTACTTTTTGCTTTACTGAAAATGCTGGCGTAGGGGGGCTTTCTTAGTGATAAATGCTTTTCTAGACAAAATTATGTGGATGAGGGTACTAATTTTCTTTCTGTAAAAAAGGGGGAAATTATTTTCGATACTAACTTTTTTCTCTTCTTTAAGGCAAATTGTGAAGAATGCTCGTCGCCACCCAGTAAGAAAGCAAGGGGTAAGGCAAATTGTGAAGAATGCCCGTCGCCTCCCAGTAAGAGGGCTAGGGTTCAAGATAAAACCCATGTGAAGGAGTCAGTTATACAATATAGCCGCTGTCCGATGCCCTCTAGCTCTACACTGCCTGCTCAAGCTTCATCTGCACAGGCAACAATACAGCCAGGCCGAAAACCCAAAAGAGAGTGGATGGATGCTTTCAATGCCGAAGTTGCGGAAAATTGTGTGGTAGCTTACCCGTCATCCTCTTATCCTACATTATCGAGGGTCTCAGGAACTATACAAAATCATGAGGTTGCCCTCGAACACATGCTACCTGGACCATCCGGCACCCAAGTGCAGCCAGGATTTGCAAATGTGAGCATTTTTCCTACCTATCTTATAGAAATACATATCTATTTCTTCCAATGTCTTTTAGTCTTTTCTTTTCACTATTTTTCAACACTGTGTAAAAGTGTATCTCAGAGATATTAAAATATTAACCCCTCGCCCCCAACTATTGTTTTAAATTTCTCTGCTCCCACCCCCCCCCCCCCCCAAAAAAAAAAAATTCTTTATACATTGCTTGAAAATATACACTTTTTTCTATTACGTAAACCTCATCCTCCCTCCTCCCACCATTCACCACCATTTAATTCTTTCAATTGAAGTTATTGCTCAAAATTGTCTTTTCACCTTGATGTGTTTAAAATTATCAAAATGAACTGGCTCTCCTTTGCAGTAAAAGCCGCGTGTGAATCTCCAACAAGAAGGGAGATTTTCATAAACAACATTCCCGTGGAAAGAGAGATTACTCTTAATTAAGCTTGTGAGGATTCAATGCTTTGCATATTTCAATGATGTCTGAAAAAAAGGGGAACGAATTGTCTACAAAATTAAAAGAGATTATTGAATAGTTACGCAAGATTAACTCAATGAGAGGGTAAACCTAGGGTGGCTTAATTTTCCCAAAATTTAGGGGGGAGGGGGTCAATTTTGAATCCAGGATTATTGTTGGGGAAGGGGTTAGCGCTTTTATTAGTGGCAAATAGAAATGAAAAGATAATTGTTTTCTACTTCAGTGTCGAACCTTTTTTCTTTGATATTTTAGTGATTTTAACTGTAGCATTTGAATAAAAGGCAGTAAGATATATTCTTTATTGATCTGCATTGCGCTTGCAAAAAAAAAATTACGCAAGATTAACTCAATGAGAGGGTAAACCTAGGGTGGCTTAATTTTCCAAAATTTAGGAGGGAGGGGGTCAATTTTGAATCCAGGATTATTGTTGGGGGAGGGGTTAGCGCTTTTATTAGTGACAAATAGAAATGAAAAGATAATTGTTTTCTACTTCAGTGTCGAACCATTTCTCTTTGATATTTTAGTGATTTTAACTGTAGCATTTGAATAAAAGGCAGTAAGATATATTCTTTATTGATCTGCATTGCGCTTGCAAAAAAAAAATTACGCAAGATTAACTCAATGAGAGGGTAAACCTAGGGTGGCTTAATTTTCCAAAATTTAGGGGGGAGGGGGTCAATTTTGAATCCAGGATTATTGTTGGGGAAGGGGTTAGCGCTTTTATTAGTGACAAAATAGAAAATTTTCTAGACAAACGGCTGGGAGCCGCGGTGGCGGTCGGGAAGCGCTGGTGGGCTCGAGAAGCGCCGGGGGAAGTGCCACGGGAAGCGCTGCTTGAAGCGCTGCGAGAAAGCGCCGCGATGGCCGGCACGGAGGGGGGAGCATTAAATATTGGAAATTGGGAAAGGGGGTTGTTTGAACAAAATCAAATTGTCAATTTTATGTAAAGCGGCAATTTAGATTGTAAATATCTTATATTAAGTTGGAAATTGGAACTTTCAGTTGAATTAACCAAATGCTACTATGCGCATACTGCTACTACTACTACTAAGCGCGTTTTAAATAATACGTAAATAATAATCCAAATTTTAAAAACAGTAGGGGTGATTTGAACATTTTGAAAATAGGCTGTTTTTCATTTATAGATTGGAGCATTGGTCCCTTATTCAATGTCACCATCATCATCAGTTGGTGAAGGAGAGGAGGCACACGTGGAGTCCCCCAACAATTTAACATGGGACGATAGCATTTTACATGATAGTCAAATACCTGATAATATTGATGAGTTTTTAGATGATTTTCTTTTTAATGTGGATTATAGCGCAGTTGGGCAGGGAGACTTGAGCCCAAATACACTACAGATTTTGGAGGATTTTACAAACGAATTAACGGGGAACCCTCCTCCTCCTCCTTCAGCCTCCGATACCCTAAAGAATCCAATTCAAACAACTGAAGTGGAGCATTCACATACCCCAAATATTGTTGAACAACTTGGGGAAGGGAGTGTTGATGATATACAAGAGGGGGAGGGGGGTAATGATCAATTTATACCAGTTCCCAAATTTCAGCTGTCCAACACAATTTTAAATGCAATAGTTGTCTACACTGCGACTTTTGGGGACCCGTTTAATTCACTTATGGGGGGAAATTATGTGTTTGATCCCGTAGAAATTGTGCATGTCTATGTAGATAAAATTCGGGCACTGCTAGAGAACCAAATTGAATTGTGGGGGAGGGATTCAATTAAGGTTTCAATTGTTTTAAAGGTGTTTTATTTAAATGAGGGGAAAAGCGAAGTTTATTATCATTATGTACATTCCGAGAGGCGTTTGATTTATTCAAATTTAGAAAATTTTGAGGGTGTTTTTTCGGAATGGGTAGGTCAAATTATAGCGCATCTTGAGAACTTTAATGAAAACGGTAGTGGGTCTGTAGTTTAATTTATTGAAAATTTAAGTGTGAATATCTGTAAATTTAAGAAAGATTTTATTTTAAGAGGTGGCATTGGACCAAGGGCAATTGAATTAAAATATAATCCAGATCTAGAAGGTTGTAAAGGTGTCCAGCGGATTTGTTTTGAAACAGGTCAAAAATGTTTCAGGTATACATTCCTCATATCAGCATTCGAGCCTCTAGCACGTGATGCTACCAAGACGAATTTAGACGATTGGGCTGTACATGGGAAGGAAGGGTCCAATTTCCCCATTGTAGATTTCTCTTGTTTAGAAGGAAAATGCCCAGTAACGCTACGATCTATTGATATTTTTGAAAGGGCTAATGCCCATTTAAATATCGGCTTTACTGTGGTTCAGTATGAAACTGAATTTGAAGATGGGGTTCATTGAAAAAAGAAGGGGGTGGTCTTCCCTGTAAGGGGCCCGTCAATTGAAGTAGTCAGACACTGGGTTTGGTTGTTGTATACACCCCCATCTAGTGACTTTGCCAACTCAATTGGCCATTTTAATCCGATCACAGACATTAGTAGAAATCTGGGGGAGGGTAAGAAAAAGGGGGTACGTTTCTACTGTCCAACAAGTTTGTCACAATTCCGTAGTGATATAAAACTACGGGATCATATGAAGCATTGTAGCCGACATGGCTACCAGACAGTGGAAACGGTTTCAGGGGATAGGGCCATTTTACGCTTTAAAAATTTCCAGAACACCCTCCTCCAGTGCAGCAAAATATCTTTGGACTGTGAAGCTAAGCTGGTGGAGGTGAACGATCCCCAATTTCCAAACCGAACCAAAGAACATCAAGCTATTGCAGTGTCCTATGCTCATGCGCAAAGAGACAGTTCTAACACCATGCGGTTGTTAGAAATAGTAGAAACATTGGATGAGGGGGAGTGCATGGTCAAGGCACTGACTAAACTAATTGGCACAGCTAATGGTGCTATTTCTCGTTTGAGAAATACCCATTACCCAATGGTGTTGTCTGCAGAGGATCGTCTCGCGATTAAAAATCAAAAAATATGTTGGGTTTGTAAGGGGGAGTTTGTAGAGGGGGATAAGGGGACTAAAGGGAAAAGAGGTGGTGGGAGGGGGAAAGTCAGAGATCATAATCACTTGTGGCAGGAAATATCCTCTGGGGGTAGTAATTTTAGAGGGGTTGCGCATCAATCGTGTAACTTAAATGTTACACGATGAACACCTGTTGACCTGCAAAGGTGTATACGCATACGATTATTGCTGTTCTGGCGCTCGCTTAAGCGAGGTGAAACTACCTCCAATTGAAGCTTTCTACAATTCACTGACCAGCAGTGAATGCAGAGCCGAGGAATATGAGTTTGCCAAGAAGATGTGGTCTAAGGGGGATTGTAAAAATGGGTGGGATTATTGTAGACTGTACTTGGCCAGTGACGTTTTAACTCTGTTGGATATAGTCTGTAAGAACACAGACCAAATCTATTCAGAGTTCGGGTTAGATATAGGCTACTATTTTTCCACACCCCATTTGGTGATGGATTTGATTTTAAAAATTAGTAGGGAGGAAATAGGCCTAATCACCAACGTAGATCAACACCTTTTTGTAGAGCGTTCAATGAGGGGAGGGTATAATTTTCAGGGGGACCGCGTCTTGTCAACCGATCCGAGCGGACAAAACAACTGCGGTGCAAAGTCAAATGCAGTGTTCTTGGACATGAACTCATTGTACCCCTCAGCAATGTCTCACTACTCTTTGCCGTGTGGGAACTATCAATGGCTTGAGAATCCTTGTGAGATCCCCGACATTACCACCGTCGAGGACAATGGGCCACCAGGATGGTTCTTTGAAATTGACGGTCACATTCCTCTGGCGCTTCACGACTCCGTCAAAGATTTTGTTTTTCCCTGTATCAATCGACCCGTGAGCAGGGACTCATTGAGCCCCTACAATCGATCATTGGTTGAGGATATGGGGATGCACTGGACTCCCTCTAAGCAAAAACTGATTTCTGATTTGGACCCTAAGGAGAATATCGTTGTTCACCAAGTGCTTTTGCACTGGATGGTGAACAATGGCTTAAAAATCACCAAAATACAAAGGGTCCTGTAGTTCAATTAGCGACCATATTTGAAAACGTTTATCGACACTTTTGTCGATAAACGCTCTAGAGCAAACTCGGTGGAGAAGGAAATGCACAAACTCATCCTAAATTCAGCGTTTGGCAAAATGTGTGAAAGCGTACGTAACAGATCTCGCTGCGACGTCGTGACTAACCCTCTAGACTGTGCACGAATTATTGCCGATCCCAATTTTACATCGTTCACGAGCATAGAGACTGGCTTGGTTCTTCTACACAGGTGAAAGCGAAATGTGGTACTGAACAAGAATATAGCGGGCCGCAGTTCAGTACTGGAAATTTCCAAAAAGCTCATGTTGTCGTTTTTTTACAATGTGTGCAAGGTGCAATGGCCACGGGAGGGGGAGGTTCAAGTTTACTATGGGGATACAGATTCTCTGCTGTTAAAGGTAAATGGGACCGAAGATTTA
This sequence comes from Artemia sinica, assembly GCA_027921565.1. Lineage (NCBI taxonomy): Eukaryota > Metazoa > Arthropoda > Branchiopoda > Anostraca > Artemiidae > Artemia > Artemia sinica. Next base: position 35,407,817 of record CM051258.1, read on the forward strand.
TTGGGTTATCTAGAAAAGGGGGAACACATCAGCTCGCGGATGGATTTCACCAACTGGAATCCATCACTCTACCCCGAGTTGGTGAAACGTCAAGCCCCCAACCATCTATTAATGTTAAAATCAGAGACGGGGAGTGATTTGATATCCAGGGGGGTGTTCCCAGGCCCTAAAGTTTATTGCGTTAAAACACATAGTGGGGATGAAAAGAAGTTGTGTAAAGGGGTGCCTACACATTTTGTAAAGAGCAATTTCAACATGAGCGTGTACAGAGACTGTGTAGAAAGTAGCCTAGTGCCGAGAGCACAAGTGCTTGCAATTCGCTCTCTACAGTATAGAAATTATACTGTGAGAGTGGAAAAAAAATGCAATGTCATGTATATCCGACAAAGTCTATGTGCTCAAGAATGGTGTGAGTGTCCTGCCTCATGGCCACTACCGTATTTCAGACCAAATTGAATGCATAGACTATCGCAATCAACTTGGTTTGGATAAATTAACCTAATCTGACTAATCAACTAACCAAACCACTAACCACCACCACCAACCCGTTCATAAATTAACTAACCACCACCAACCCGTTCATAAATTAATTAACCACCTTAACTCAACCACTAACCTGTAGCAGTGATGACAACTATTGTATTGTTTTTCGACCCGCGCCCCCCGGGGGGGCCCTTCCCGCGGCCGGCCCTGGGGAGGGGGGGGGGGTCCCGCCCGCGGCCGGCCTTCGGGCCTGCGGTCCTGGGGGGGGACCCCATTTTTAAATTCATAATGTTCAACTGCGCTAGTTCATGTTCCAAGTGTTTTTTCCGTTGTTTTCAAGTGTTGTTTTCAAGTGCTCTTGTTGTTGTTGTATAGAAAAGTTTGCTAATGTACATAAAGTGTTGTTGTTGTTGTTGTACAGAAAACTGTTTTTAAGATATTAAGTGTTGTACAAAAAAAGTGTTGTTGTTGTTGTTGTTGTTGTACAGAAAAGTGTTTTTAAGACAATAAGTGTTGTACAAAAAAAGTGTTATTGCTGTTGATGGACAAAAAGTTTTTTTTTATTTTTTGTTGTACATAAAGTGTCATTTTTATCGTTGTCAATTGCAGTTCATGTTGAACAAATAGACGTTTTCATGTTGCCGAAATAAATGCTGACATGAAATTTTGTCAACTGTTCTTGTTAACGTACTAGATAGATCTATGGGAAAATTATCGCTACTACTACTACTACTTATTCATTGGACAAGTATGATTTACAGTTAGTTGTAGTCCAACTGTTGTCAACAGCAGCATGTATCAATTTAAAACACCCTTCAGATCGTTTCTGTGTGGTCCCTCAATGTCGGGGAAAACAACACTCTTAACTAGAATAATTAAAAATTGCGATAAAATGTTTTTGGAAAAACCGAAAAAATCTACTATTGCTATAGTATTTGGCAGGAGTCCTATGATCAAATAAAAGCTATTGCCACAACCATACCAATACAATTCATACGGGGACTTGATGTTTTCAATAGTATTGAATCGAACTCGTGGTTGATTATTGATGATTTGGCTGAATCCATTGAACAGTTCTCACAGGAAATGCTACAACTGTTCACTGTTCGCTCCCACCATGAACACATTTCCATAACCCTAGTTCTACACAATCTGTTTCATCAGAGCAAATGTATGCGAACCCTTGCTTTGAATTGCACCATCTATATTATCTATCGAGTTGTTCGTGATTCTAGCTCGCTCATAACTCTCAATAAACAGATATACCCCGGCGCCCCTAAATTTCTGTTGTTAGCGTACACTCAGGCGACTAATAAACCCTATGGTTACATTTTGCTGGATCTTAATCAGAGCACGCCCGAGGACCTACGTGTAGTCACCGACATTTTCGACAATGAAATTACAGTATATCTTGCGGTGAACAGAAGAAAGGGCTATTAGTTGCCATTATGACACTGAAGAAACTACACGAAAAACGGCATTTATTTTCCGTTTTAAGCACTTCAAAACCCTTGCTTAGGAAGGCCATACTCAAACATGGTGTTGACAATGATTTCATTAATCTAATATCTGAATTTTGTTTAAATTTAACTGAGGGCAATGTTCAACTGCCAGAAGGTGTTAGACAACAGACAAAGCAACATCTTTCCACTGTACGCGCCTTGGCTTCTAAAAACAAGGGGAAAATTTTTTAAAGAAAACGGCTCCTTCAAGCGGGCGGTAACTTTTTCACACTTTTACTGCCAATAATTGCAGGACTTGTAAACAGTTTTCTCTAGAGAATGGCAAAACCATATAAATTGACACCATTTGAACTTGTCCTCTCGCCCGTCGAACATTTTGAAGACAATCTAAGCAAATTCATTAATGATGAGAATATTGCCGATGACAAAAAACTGCTTTTACTTCAAGATGCATTGCGACGTGTGGACAAACATAAACCTTATCGTGAGAGACCCACCGCCGCCACTGATCCCTCTAAACAGGAAACATCTCCTCAAGATTCTGCAGCAGTGCATTCAAGGGAGAAGGAATTGAATTCAATTGTATCGAAAATTGGAAACCTATTGCCACTCACCTATCGAGAGCAGAGTAAAAGAGTATTATCATATCTCATGTTGGAAACTGGTGATGAACATCAAGTTCAAGTCGACAGCACAGGGAAACAAATTATAATTCAGGGAAAAAGTTATAATCTAGTTGATTTAATTTGTGATATGGTGACGAATCGTAAAGGATTTTTATCCTTTGACAACAATCTATACACCTTTCTAAGTGTATCAAACTTCCCCAAAAGTCTTATTGGCAATAAGAAAATTCTAAAGAAACTAAGAGAATATAGTCCTCAAACAACACCAACACCATTTAAAAAAGTAGAAGAAGATTCAATATTTGAAAATACTATCAGTAGCAGCAGCAGCAATGATTTTCCAACACCTGTGGCTGCTAGTCAAAAGCGAAGACGAATTGATTCACCCTCCAGTGTGCAAAAGGGGAGTAGACATTACACTACGTGTTTGCGTTCAAAATGGATGAAGTTCTGAAAGGTGTCTATGAAAATATTGGTGAAGCGGGAAGTCTAAGTTCTCCCAAAACGCTTTCTAAAGCTGTTTCCGGCACCACATTGAAAAAAGCAAAAGAGTATCTAGAGAATGAATCGAGTTACACACTGCATCGGAATCACAGGTTTCGCAGCAAACAATATCGACAAACTAAAGCCTTTTTCCCTCTGCATATAATGCAAACGGATCTTTTAACTTTAGACGCAGTTCAACAGCGTCACAATGCACCCTACAAATATATTCTGGTGGCAATCAGTGTCTTTAGTCGCTATGCCTATGCCATTCCGCTGCGATCAAACAGAGGTGTTGAAGTTGCTCAGGCCATTGAAAGTATTCTTGAACAGGATCCGTATAGAAAAATTCAATCGGATCGTGGCAATGAATTTGTTAATCCCCATGTGCAAAAGGTTCTATTTAAATATAATACAACACTTTATCATAGTCACAGCCCGATAAAGGCTGCATTGGCTGAAGGATTAATAAGAACGATTCGTCTATTAATTTCAAGATATTGTAGCCTGAAAAATACACCGGCTGTTTTTCATGATTTAGATAAAATCATGCGGATATACAACCATCAACCTCATCGATCTCTGTCCAACTCAAGCCCTCGGAATGTTCACTACAATGAAAATACATTTGATGCTTTTCTAAAGCAATATTCCAATGGTGAAAAAGAAAAAAAAATGTGAAGAAGAAATTCAATATTGGTGATACTGTTCGAAATAATAGAACCACCAATATTTTTGAAAAGGGGAATTATTTATGGAGCACTGAACTTTTTAAAGTGTCCAAAATCCTGGACACCGAGCCCACGACATATCGACTGCGAGACATCAAAGATGATGAGATTCTCGGCGGTTTTTATGAATATGAACTGCAAAAAGTTAGAAACACTAGTGAAATTTATCAAATTGAAAAGATATTAAAGAGTCGTACTCGTAGGGGCAAGAGACAGTTGCTTGTTCGCTGGCTAGGGTACAACTCAGATTTTGATTCTTGGGTCAGTGCTGAAGACATTAACAATGCCCAATGATTTCTATGTGACTTTCATGTCCAATGTTTCCGATCCTCTCTACAATGACTTGAATAGAACAAGTTATTTTTGGACAAAACTCTCCCCCACCATCAAATTCGAAGATGGAAAGTATGAAGTGGCTCTTGTCGACTGTATTCTCAAAAATACTTACGACATCCTGAGAAAAGATCGTAAATATGATATAAAAATTAGACCCTATGATTGGCCGGCACCACCATCCTCAAGTGATCAAGAACAAATTCAAAAAATCAATTGGATGGATTATCCATATATTGAATTACCCTACGAGGAACTCACCTGTATGAATGATTTATGTCGTTCTATTAATAAAAGAATTTTCGCTCGTAAAAAGGGAAATTTTCATTTCAACTATTCAAAGGAGGAGGGTAAGATATACATTAGTTCACTTATTGCCAGTGAAAAGGTTATTCTCAATGATAATCTAAAGGATGTTCTTGGCTTTAAGCTCAATATAATCAATGGTAAAAGTGCCGGAAACACTAATTTCATTTTTGCTGACTACCTGCCTGCATTCTCCACAGACACTTGTATATTTCTCTGCGCCTCATTTGTGGAAACATCTCGGGTTGGTAATTCAAATGTTCCCCTCCTACGAGTTCTTGAACGAAAAACCAATCGAGAACATATTCACCACTACAATATAAAGCATATTCAATATATTCCTGTGAACACTTCCTATTTGGAACTCTGTCAGTTAACACTAAGAACCGAATTGGGTGATCCCATAGCAATTTCAAAAGGTTTGGCTGTGATTACATGCCATTTTCGTCCCATCGTTCAAATTCAACAAGATGTCTAATAAAAAAGTGGTATTCACTTGTCCTGATATTGACTGCTATGTTAATACTCTTGGCCCAAGACAACAGGGCAATGGAATGGACTATTACAAAGGTCGCTTGTCAATGTCTGGCTACGGTCTTGGCAGTTGGTTTGCTAAGCTGTTTCGCTCTTCACTACCACTGGCTAGAAAATATCTTGTACCGGCTGCGACAGATTTTGCATCCTCTACACTATACGATTGGGGCTCTGGCAAGGATTTTAAAAAAAGTGCTACGAAAAATTTTAGGTCCGGTGCGCGAACCCTTGGTGAGCAACAAAAACAAAATGGTAAAGGCTTAAAAAGGTCAAGAAACAATGCATCACTAATCAGTCTCCACTCAGGTCGGAAACAAAAGACATCATCCCTCTTGTCAAAGAAAAGAAGGAAAAAGCCGACACGTACTGTAAACAGAAGAAGAAGAAGCCCCAGGAAGAAAATTATTAGATCGAAACTAGATTTCTTCTCTTAAGATGTCCTACCTGCCGCATAAGGATTCTCAACCTTCAATCACCGTCTCATTGAATCTATTCAATGCTGAAAATGTTGATGTGAGTGTCAAGCATGGATACTAAGAACAATTTTATCCACAACAACCCCTCTCCGATAATATCCACTTTCAAATTTATTCCAATGAAGACTACCTTATGGACATGTCTTCAACATTTATAGATTTACAAATGAAAGTCCGGAAATCCGATAATACAATGCCAATTCGGGCCGATGGAATATCCTATGAAAAGTGTATATTACATAATCAGTTTCGTCAAATTAGTGTCTACATCAATGGCACGCTGGTGAGCGCAAGCAACAATCTCTCAAATTATACAAGCTATATGCAATTCATGCTGATGACACCCAAGTCATACAAGGAATTGAGAGGCATCTCCAATGGATATGAATATATTACTAATACTGATAGTACAGATGCACTTAAAAATGCTACAACTAGTGAATTACATCTAGTTGGAAAAATATATCATGAAATATTTAATATACCCCAATGGCTGCCGCCCAATGTTAAAGTGGATATAAAACTAACGCTTGCACCCTCCAATTTCATATTGAGAAAAGAACTTGCTGCCAATCCTGATTTAAGTCTCTCCCTCACCTCGGCAATACTTCATGTACGCAAACAACAGGTCATGAGTTCTGTTGCTTTGGCAGTGAAAAAACTGAGAGCCAATAGAAATAATATTAAACTACTTGTTCCTCATACAATCACCAATCAACGTCATATTGCCATGGGCTCACCCTCCTTCACCGATTCATCCTTTATCAACGGCAAAATTCCATCAAAACTCGCTTTGGCATTTGTAAAAAGCGCCAGTGCAATAGGATCGTGGACTGAATGCCCACATAAATTCGAGATGTTTGGACTTTCATCTCTTGTGTGCAAAGTAAACGGTATCCCACTCCACAATCTATCTTTTGATAAATCCTATAGAACATTGTATGAGTTGACCATGCAAACCCTAGATCATGACTCTCAACTATTTGAAAATGGTATAACCGAAGATATGTTTGCTAAAACACATGGTATCATTGTACTGGATTTGTCTGGCACACAGGATATGAGTATAGTACATACGGGGAGTGTGCGTTTAGAGTGTACATTTGCCGATCCATTGGCTGAGAGTATTGCACTAATCTCACTAAATCAATATGAAACCTATTGGGAAATCACTCCCGAAGGCAGTGTTCTACTAGACTTGGCACCATGAACACCAGTCAAATAATCAATGTATTTAATATGGACCCCTACATGTCCCAGTACAAATCCTATTGTCTACCCTCGGACTTTCTTGGAAAAACTCAAAGTGTCAACAATACCTTGATTATTGTTAATAGCAGTCCGTCGACTGTGCTGACGGGTCATTGGCTGTGCATCTTTCAAACAATGAAGACGATTGAATTTTTTGACCCTCTTGGTCTACCCTATACATTCTACACACCCCACATCTGCAACTATATTGAGAGCAGTGGGAAAACTATTATTCAAAATTGGAAGAGGGTTCAGGATCTAACGACTAAAAGCTGTGGCTTCCATGCACTACTATATTTTGTGTTCCGATGTCGCGGCTATACTTAAAAGCAGTTTCTCCACATTTATGGTGACAATCCACGTCTGAACGACTTTCTAGTGGAAAATATCCTCTCAGACCTATACAGTATTGATTTCAGTGCCCTAAGAGTAAAGTGCTTAAAAAATGTTTGTGAATTTATTTATTAATAAAATGCATATATATACAACAATGTCTTTAAATCTTCACTTTAGATTTCTTCTTCATCTTCATCGGTGTATAGGCAACTGTCGTGAACCCCTAATGCCGGTAAATCATTTGGATTCACTGTATATTGATCATGATTGACTGCAAAGTCAGGGTCACATTTTCTACAGTACAATGTAACTTCACTCTTGTCATATCTCTTTGTATAGTCAATGATACTATTTGCATTCATATTATGAAATTCACGAGTTTCAATCTGTCTATTTGAAGCAATATCAAATACAGTGTTTTCAAATGGTGAATCACATTCGGCAACTGCCAAATAAAAATCACTTGGTTTATAGTATTAGTAGGCAGTGTCGTCACAACGATGACGTAGAAACCAAATTGTCTTGTTACCCCAACAGTTGAATTGTAGACCAGATTCCTCTTCCCAGAATAATTTAAATCCACGACGATACCAATCTCGTAGAAATAAACTAAAATCACGTTTAGGATTCTTTCCAATCATAGCGGGGTAAGTATTCTCCCACTGATCATATTTATCATAGTGACAATTGGAGCACAGGTGCCGTCTAGGATGAGAGTCACACACCTCCTCAAGACATGAATTACATCCTTTAATTTGTACTGCATAGCCTCTATGTAATTTACAAGGATTACATAATTTGAACTTTTCACTATAGTCATCAATAATTGTACAATTCTCACATTGAGTCCAACTGCCAAGAGTGTACATGCACAATGGACATGCATAGAACATTTTTTTTTTTGGTTTCCAATGTCACTTGACTCTCTCACAGCTAAAACGAAACTGATCGTTCCTGCTGACGGATAAATTCAATGTGGAGGAATGTGGAGAGGAGTAGCTCTGTGATGTTACCTCTTTCGAATGGCGGGGGAGCCATCTACATTGAATCCATTGGCAATGTTTTCAAAAGTATATCCACGATATGATTCTGCTTTGTTCCAATTAATATATCAATAAATTGACTATAAGCATTTGAATCACATTTTAAAAGCTTCATACAATAGTCCAATGGGGGAGAATCACTTCTCATTATATTGTCAAGTGTTCCCTGACGAGTGAATATCCTGCGTTGAAGAGATAACTCGAGAAAATCATCATCCAAAATCAAATGTTTTTCCATAAACACTAGATTTGATCTAATTCTCTCTTTCTCAAATTTATTCATTTTTCAATCCTTTCACTCTGACTGCTGACTCTAGACTGACCCTGATTCTTTAGCCCCATAACCAGAAAAGAAAGGGAACATTTTCGATTTCGAAACAATTTTATTGAATAGTTACAACAACAACAATAATACTATGCATGTACAATTAGCGATAGAGTTTATTGTCTTCGATATGTTTCACTAATGCACTTAAAGCACATTGAAGTCTATTCACATGTGCTATATCAACTTTTGCAGCGTAACATAATTGATCCTCCATTTTAAATTTGCTCAAGGATATCACATATCTTGCATATACTTCATCCCATTCCAGACAAAGTCGTGATCCTCTCGTGATTTCCACCGCAATGTTTGGTGCTCTTGTATTATTACCATCAACTCCACTATCAACTTCTAATAGGGTAAACATTCCAATCGTCATCAACACAAAAATATATATATCCAAATGAGTAAAGTCAAAACTGTTCTTCTTCTCACTCCTTTGAATTCTATTCACAGACTAATAAAAACTATAGTATAAATCCTTTCCTCATATTCCCTCAGCCGCTAATATGTAAGCAAGCTCTCTGATTGGCTGAGAAGGAAACACGTGATCTAACTGTTTCCTATTCCTTCAAACTCATAACATTCGCCTAGAGCATGCACTTGCCCAAAACAACAACAACAACAAATACTGTTTCCTATTTCTGGAAACTCATAACATTCGCCTCGAGCGTGCACTTGGCCAAAACAACAACAACAACAAATACTGTTTCCTATTTCTGGACACCTTGACATTCGCCTCAAGCGTGCACTTGGCCAAAACTTCAACAACAACAAATCGACCTTGGAAAAAGAGGTCATTGACCCCATTAACCACGTGTTCTCCCTAGGGACTCTATGCCCATATATGGTGTACTGATAGGAGATACATTCTTTTGATAACCGAATTTTGTACTGTCACGAGTCGAAAGGGCCTTTCTACTTACGACAAATACATATGACAAGGTTGAAGATGTTAATAATAGCCTATTGAATGTAATAGAGGATAAACTTTAAAACAAAATTAATATAATGTTAGTGATAATGATAATTTTTTTTTATATTGGACAGGTAAATTTCATAAAAATCCCCCGAAACCACGCTTTATTGCGGGTGCAGCAACATTCCCTACCAGAGTTGCGGCGACTGACCTGTCATGTATTTTAGGAGAAATTAAAAATAAATTCAAGTCATATTGCTCGGGAATTAAAAAAATTTCTAAGTTTAATCCGTATTGGAGTGTTAATAATTCACTGCAAGTAATAGATTGTCTGCCTTTAGTTTCAGCTAAAAGAGTGGACTCATTTTATTTCACTACATTATTTACAAATCTACCAATTAATTTAGTACTTGTAAATTTAAAAAAGATTATTAAGAAGGCTTTTCTTTTGTCTAATTCGGCTATTTTAAAAATTGATACGTATAATAAGAAGGCGAGATGGGCTAATTACTTTAACAGTAACACTAGTTCAAGATGTTATAGCATAGATATGATGTATGATCTACTAGAATTTATTCTATTTAATACTTTTATAAAATTTAATGGTAATCTATATAATCAAAGTTTGGAATTTCAATAGGAGGTGATGCTAGTCCATTTATAGCGGACCTATTTTTAAGCTATTTAGAATATGAATTTATGATTGATGAAAAGAACCCAAGTAATATAAAATATTTTCTTTCAAATAATAAAAGGTATTTAGATGACCTTTTGGTGATCAATTGTGCAGATTTTCTAGACATTTCAAATAAGATATATCCACCAGAGTTAAAGCTGGAAGCCAGCAATGGGAATGGCAATTATGACCATTTTCTAGATTTAGATATTAATGTTACACCTAACAATACATTAGTTTTAAAAATATATAATAAAACAGATGATTTTAATTTTGAAATAGTTAATTTCCCATTTTCTAACGGTAATATACATTCAAATATAAAATATTCAGCGTATTTTTCCCAACTATTTAGATATGCGAGAATTTGCACTAATTACAGCGATTTTAAAAAGAGAGGTCAAATACTGAGCAATAAGTTAATCGTAAGAGGTGTTTTCGCCAATAAACTTGCTTGGCAATTTAAAGAGCTTAGTTTTCAATATAATCAACTTTTAAATAAGTATTATAAAAATTATCAAGACATTTTGAATGATATTTTGAGGTAGTTTGTTGAATGGATTTTTTTTTGTCTTTTCCCTTTATATTTTTGGATTTTAAGGTTTGTTTCGACACATTTAGGTACTTATTTACGTAAAAGGTTTGGAAATCACTTCGTAGAATTTGAATTTGAAAGTGAAAAATTTTTGGTTGACAGTTATGGTTATGCAATTAGGGGAGAAAAAGACTGGTGGAAGGATCTTCTTTCAGAGTTGGGATGTTTTTTATTTGATTCAGTGCTAGGTGAATGATGGTTAAGGAAGCAAGGAGAATTTTTGGATATATGTTTTTATTTTTGGGTATTGTTTGGGGGTATCGTTTTTTTTTTCTTTCTCTCATAAATACCTAAATCTAAATTATTTTTTCTATTATTTTTCCTATGCCCTCTTGATCGATTTTTACGTTTAATGGGATGATTAAAGGAAGGATGATCCATTAAACCATTTATACAATTAACAACAACATTAGACATGTCCCAATATTTAGCCACTCGATCATTCAACCCGAAAGGATAAGCAGTACCGAGGGCGTGGATCCAAGAATCTTCACGTTTACGTAATTTTATATTTTTCTCTTCTTTAGTTAAATTATTTAAATCCAAATTTTCAAAAATATTTAGTTTTACGCTTATGTTTTTAAGATAATTTTAAGTGTATACTGAAACTTACTGATCTCACAATTTGTGTAAGACTATGAAAAGCTTTATAGATTAGTTTATTGTTGTAAAGCTACGTACTCACTTTTGATTCCTAAATCAATATTCCTGTTTCTCATACTTGGTCTTTTGTGGTTTCAGTAAAGCGCTAGTTTTCTATAATACTAAAAACATAGCAAAACATAATTAGTTGGTTTATTTGTACTAGTTTTATCGATATATATTAGATACGCTGTGAAGTAATAATTTTTGTCCGTTTTAAATTACAACTTCGCTCTTTATTTCCCTTAAAAAACTTTGTTTTTTAAAATTAATTACAAGTAAGGAGCGGTGCATGTTAATAGTAAACGACATATTTAATGAAGGATTGTTGATAACAATATATATATAAATATATATATATATATATATATATATATATATATATATATATATATATATATATATATATATATATATTATATATATATATATATATATATATATATTATATATATATATATATATATATATATATATATATATATATATATATATATATATATATATATAATATATATATATATATATATATATATATATATATATATATATATATATATATATATATATATATATATATATATATATATATATATATATATAATATATATATATATATATATATATATATATATATATATATATATATATATATATATATATATATATATATATATATATATATATATATATATATATATATATATATATATAATATATATAATATATATATAATAATATATATATATATATATATATATATATATATATATATATATATATATATATATATATATATATATAATATATATAAATATATATATATATATATATATATATTATATATATATATATATATATATATATATATATATATATATATATATATATATATATATATATATAATATATATATATATATATATATATATATATATATATATATATATATATATATATATATATATATATATATATATATATATATATATATATATATATATATATATATATATATATATATATAAATATATATATATATATATCACAGAGGTTCCAAGTCGTTATCTGTCAAATGAAATTTTTTGTATAAAATGACCTTAAGGACCTCCCTTGGAAAAGTTTTATCTAAAATTTTTCTTTTGCGGGGCCTAGGCAATCTCTGTCACAGAGTTACTCATCAACCTTTCCAAATATATGGAGCAAAATTAAGCTGTACTGACTAAGACTAGGTAAAAGAAACACTTTTAAAACTTTTTCAAAAAAAAGAATGGCCTTTGTAGAATTACGGTATATTTTGGAAGAATTTTGGTAAAATTGAGAGTAATGTCAATAATTTCTTGTGATAATTTGCTTATGTCTTTATTTACGAGCCTAGTATCATTGGCTTTGGTTGGAATTATAGTAAAATTTAGGTAGCATTTTGGTAGAATTACGAATAATGTCAATAATTCATGATGATAATTTGTTTATGCCTTCATTTAAGAGACTAGTATCATTGGCTTTGGGTCGAATTACGGAAGAGTTTTGGTAGAATTTTGGGAGAATCGCGAGTAATGTGAATAATTTGTAGCTATAATTTGTTTCTGTCTTATTTATGAGATTATTATCATTTGCTTTTGGTAGAATAACAGTAGAATTTTGGTAGAAATTTGGGAGAATTGTGAGTAATGTCAATAATTCATGATGATAATTTGTTTATGCCTTCATTTAAGAGACTAGTATCATTGGCTTTGGGTCGAATTACGGAAGAGTTTTGGTAGAATTACGAGTAATGTCAGTAATTTCTGGTCATAATTTGTTTGTGTCTTTATTTAAGAGACTAGTATTGTTTAAACAGAACTATGTTAAAATTTTGTAGAATTTTGGTGGAATTACGAGTAATGTTAATAATTTCTGGTGATAATTTGTTTATATCTTCATTTAAGAGACTAGCATCATTGGCTTTGGTTCGAATTACGTTAGAATTTTGGTACAATTTGGGTAAAATTGCGAGTAATGTCGATAATTTCTAATGATAATTTCTTTACGTCTTCATTTAGGAGATTAGTATCATTGGCTTTCGGTTAGAATTACGGTAGAATTGAAATAGAATTTTGATAGAATTACGCGTAATCTCAATAATTTTCGGTGATAATTTTTTTACGTCTTTATTTAAGAGACAAGTATTATTGACTTTGGGTAGAAATACGTTAGAATTTGGGTAGAAAATTGGTTTAATTATGAGTAATATCAACAATTTCTAGTAGAAATGTCTAATGATAGTAGTGATGTATCAATATAAGGAAGCGCACAGCCCCCTCCCCCCATCATACAAGCGCACATTACCCCCTTAATATATCAATGAAAGAGAGCGCACAGTACTCCCTTACTGTATTCCGCAGTTGCCAATCCATACCTTGGAAGCTTTTCGTTAAACTGACAATATTTCTTTTGGATATTACTATGAAGCTTTGCCAAAGAATTTCTAGCCGACTTTTCAACAGCCTCCGCTCTTTCAAAGAGAATTTTAATCTGTAATTTTCAATACTTTTCATGATCCCGATAAAAAATGCGTAAAATGTTTCTCAATTTACAAAGATCAGCCTTCATTTTTGCCATCTTCTTGTATTTCTGAATGTAATTTTTCCCTTTGTCCTTATGCGTTCTTCGGTACAACCTCGCAGAGAATTTAATTTTTTCATTATAGCTTTTGTCACCCCAGTATCTATCCATTATTCTGGTAGCAACTTTTTTCTTATGTTTGTTTCGGTAATCTTCATCATTATCATACCGTTCCTTGCTCTTTTGTCTAGCCTGATCAATTGTTGCTTCTCTATAAAGTTTATCATTGTGATAACGCTCCTTGATCTTTTGTTTAGCCTGCTCAATTCTTGCTTCTCTGTAATCTTCATCATTACCATACCGTTCCTTGCTCTTTTGTCTAGCCTGCTCAATTGTTGCTTCTCTATAAAGTTTATCATTGTAATAACGCTCCTTGATCTTTTGTTTGGCTCTCTCAATTTTTACTTCTCGATACGCCTGGTCGGTTGAATACCTTTGCTTTTCTCTTTTCAAGATACTATCTCTGTTGTTTGTGTAGTACTGTTTTTTCAACTTGCGTGCGACTTGCTTGATTGAAACCATTATGTAATTATGAATGAGAACATTTTCATCTTTGTAGTTCTTAAGTAGTAATTATGACGTCACAGCGTAATGATTTTGTTGACGTCATAGAGCAATGATATTATTTCATGACGTCTTCAGAAGCAACAATATAATTTCGTGTTTTTCTATTCACGTCATAGCTCTAATATAAAACTATGATGACGTTCATTATTTATCTAGTAGGGTTTCAGACAAGGTAATTCTAATGATGTACTTTTGTTTTGATCTGACTCTATTTTTAGGAGTTTTGTTATATTTCTTAGCATTGGACTGATCGTCTCTTACTAGGTTGCTAGCTACTGCTGCAACCCAAATTCACATATATATTTATTTATGAGAGGCAGCCTGGCCGAGTGGTCCAAGGCACTGGTGTTAGCCACCAGTCTCTTCGGAAGCGTGGGTTCAAATCTTACCGCTGGTATACGATTATGTTTGAAAGACTGGAGTGTGAAAAGACCACGAAAATGCAGTTTTTGGTGGAAAAATTTATTCTCTTTTAGAAATAATTTATTTTAGTTACAAAAGGTTTTTAACCCAATTAATTTACTTTAAAATGAGCTATTGAACAACCCTCTACGATGTTCCAGTGCCAAGCTATCTGTGGAAAAGAAAAAAAGAAAAAAATATCTCGTTTAGGCAGAATGTTGTAGTAGCTGCCACTTTTCTTGATTTTCAAGCCAATATATTTCCCTTGCTGTTCAAGCCAAGGGACAGAAAGTTTCCTATACAAGGGTTTCGGACAAGGCGGTTCTAATGGTGTACTTTTTGTTTTGATCTGACTCCTCTGTTAGGAACTATGGGTTTTTATATTTCTTAACATTGGACGTGATCGTCTCTTACTAGGTTGCTAGCTACCGCTGAAACCCGGATGTATCAGTTAACATGGGCTAGGTGTCGTTCTTTATTGTAATGATTCCTTTTTTAGGAGCTATGGGTTTTTATATTTCTTAACATTGGATGTGATCGTCTCTTACTAGGTTGCTAGCTACCGCTGCAACCCGGATTCTTTTTTATATGAATGTTTCATGGTGTAGTGGTTAGCACTTAGTTCGGTATTTAAGTTATCATATACCGTTAAAATTCTCTCTTAAATGAACGTTTCTTGGTGTAGTGGTTAAAACATAAGACTTTGAATCCGGCGATCTCAGTTCTAATTCCGGTGGGCAGTTCTTAAGAAATGTAGCTTACTTATGCTACCATTTAGGTTTCCGCCGTAATTCTTTCTTTTCAAAATTAAATTAGTTACTATCGCCATGAGTTAGTTCTTTACCATGTCGTAACAATTTGTTTTATAATAATAATTAAGTTTGTTAATTACAAAAGGTTTCTATATACAGCAGTTTTCTTTAAAATGAGCCATTACACAGCTCTTTATTATGACCACGAACTGTTTGATTTAATACTTAAGTTACTATGGGTTCAGTTCGTTCCTTATTGTAATTCATTAATCTGATATTTTAATATATCCTATATGGTCTAGAGGTTGGAATAGCTCTCACCCAGAAGGCTTGAGTTCAATTTCTGTATGAGAAATTTTTACTTATGATGATTTCTTAAGGAACATAATTAAAATTTCTTAATGTAATAAAAATAATTTGTTTTTATTACAGAAGGTTTTTAACCCCATTAATTTCCTTTAAAATGAGTCATTGAACAACTCTCTACGATTTTCCAGTGCCAAGCTATCTGTTGAATTACTAACCTATACTATAATTATGTGGCGTATAAAATTTAGTATAGGCAAGAGGTCGTTCTTTATTATACTACCCCTGGAACCACCATTTATCAGTTACTATGGATGAGAGATCGTTCTTTACTGTAGCAACCCGGATAACCTATACTATAATTAAGTGGCGTATAATATTTAGCATAGGTAAGAGGTCGATCTTTATTATAATTCTAGCTCAAATAATGAAGATAATATGAATGAACCACAGTGTTCAGTTTCTTTGGACTTGAGTTCGTTTTTTAACTATAAATACAAACAGGAAAAAGCCTACGGCTTTTTCTTCTTTTAAATAGTAAGAGACGAAACTCAAACAAGCAAGTAGCTAACTAAGTCCAATGTATGGAATGGTTTGTTATTTCATATAAATACTGTAATCTTAACTATAGTGAAGTTGCGTATGCAAGTTAGTATAGGGAAGAGTTTGATCTTTATTATATTGCTAGCCCGGATAAGTGGCGTATAAAATTTAGTATAGGCAAGAGGTCGTTCTTTATTATAATCCCGGTGTGGGAAAATTTTTAACTCTATAATCTTCGAACATTTGAACCTTTTATAATCTATAATGATGTATCTTAACTATAGTGAAGTTGCGTATGCAAGTTAGTATAGGGAAGAGTTCGATCTTTTTGTGATATTCATGAATGAGACCATTTACAGTTTTGACGTTTCTTATATAGTAATTATGACGTCACTGCATCAAAAATACAGTTTTTATTGGAAAAATTTATTCTCTTTTAGAAATAATTTATTTTAGTTATAAAAGGTTTTTAACCCAATTAATTTCCTTTAAAATGAGCTATTGAACAACCCTCTACGATGTTCCAGTGCCAAGCTATCTCTGGAAACAAAGAAAAAAAAAAGAAAAAAATATCCCGTTTGGGGAGAATAACGTGGTAAAAGTCAATTTGCTTGATTTTCAAGCCAATATATTTCCCTTGCTGTTCAAGCCAAGGGACAGAAAGTTTCCTATACAGGGGTTTCGGACAAGGCGATTCTAATGGTGTACTTTTTGTTTTGATCTGACTCCTTTGTTAGGAACTATGGGTTTTTATATTTCTTAACATTGGACGTGATCGTCTCTTACTAGGTTGCTAGCTACCGCTGCAACCCGGACTAGCATAAAAAAAAACTAATTTTACAAAATTAGTATTATTGGTTAGACACCATAAATATTTTTGCAGTTTACATAATAAGTTTAGCGATTTTTTAGCGATTCCCGGTGTGGGAAAACTCTATAATCTTCGAACATTTGAACCTTTTATAATTTATAATGATGTATAATATAAATACTGTAATCTTAACTATAGTGAAGTTGCGTATGCAAGTTAGTATAGGGCCAAGCTATCTCTGGAAACAAAGAAAAAAGAAAAAAATATCCCGTTTAGGCAGAATGTTGTAGTAGCTGCCACTTTTCTTGATTTTCAAGACAATATATTTCCCTTGCTTTTCAAGCAAAGGGACAGAAATTTTTCTATACAGGGGTTTCGGATAAGGCGGTTCTAATGCTGTACTTTTTGTTTTGATCTGACTCCTTTGTTAGGAACTATGGGTTTTTATATTTCTTAACATTGGACGTGATCGTCTCTTACTAGGTTGCTAGCTACCGCTGCAACCCGGATGAAGGTCGTCCCTTACTGTAATTCACATTTATATTTATTTATGAGAGGCAGCCTGGCCGAGTGGTCCAAGGCACTGGTGTTAGCCACCAGTCTCTTCAGAGGCGTGGGTTCAATTCTTACCGCTGGTATACGATTATGTTTGAAAGACTGCAGTGTGAAAAGACATCAAAATGCAGTTTTTGGTGGAAAAATTTATTCTCTTTTAGAAATAATTTATTTTAGTTACTATAGATTTTTAACCCAATTAATTTCCTTTAAAATGAGCTATTGAACAAACCTCTACGATGTTCCAGTGCCAAGCTATCTCTGGATACAAAAAAAGAAAAAAAAAGAAAAAAAAAAGAAAAAATATCCCGTTTAGGCAGAATATTGTAGTAGCTGCCACTTTTCTTGATTTTCAAGCCAATATATTTCCCTTGCTGTTCAAGCCAAAGGACAGAAATTTTACTATGCAGGGGTTTCGGACAGGGCGGTTCTAATGGTGTACTTTTTGTTTTGATCTGACTCTTTTTTTAAGAACTATGGGTTTTTATATTTCTTAACATTGGACGTGATCGTCTCTTACTAGGTTGCTAGCTACCGCTGCAACCCGGATTAATGATAGAGAGAAGACAGGTAGGACATTACTTTCTCAATGATAGGTAGAAGACAGATAGGGCATTACTGTCTCAATGAGAGGTAGAAGACGGGTAGGACATTACTGTGATAATCTAATGTAGCAGACAGATAGAAATCACCACGCCTAAAAATGTCATATCTATTGTTGGTTTTTCCTTATGTTGTAATTATAATCAACATACTATGAACATTCGTGCAGTTCACAGTACAACGATTTTTTATTAAATTCCATGTTTCTGATAGAGTCATGGCTGTTCCCATATCATACATACATCGATGGTTGTTTTCATGGTATGCATGAATGAAGTTGATGGCTATGGAATTCTGTCTATTTTATTGTACTCTAATGATGATATTTTTCTTTTCCAACGATACGATTTTTTACATTCTAAGTATCTTCCCATCGATTTTTATGAAATTTGTGTTTGTTATAGGAATCGAACGTGAGACCCGTGATTTCCTAAGGTAAAAGAACGACACCTTAATCGACTGAACCAACAAGCCATTGAACATATTATGATTTTAGAAATACATCCAATGTATTGTTTCTGGGACATTGCCAGACTGTTGTTAAGCGTCACAATGTCGTAACAAGTTCATTCCATTGAACTGGAACAAGTTCAAGCAAATTCGATTTATCAATTGGATTTTTGATAGGTGTTAAAAGTGATCTGTATTGGGGCATTTTTATGGCATCTTCGTGAGAAAATACATACCACGATGATTTAAGATGCATACTAGACAATTTCTTCTGATGCTTGGGCCCCAAGTCCTACCCCTATCCCTAAACCCTATCCCTCCACCCCCTCCAGCCCCCCTATCTCAATCATTTTACTCCCCGCCCCGCCCATCCTTTTTTTATGTTTAGCCTTGAACACGGGTATAAAAACTCTGATGATGAGTTATTTTCTCAGTTCAAAAAACAATCCTTAGAAATCCTTGGAAATCTAGTAGTGAGGTGATTATGAGTATGAGCCATCAAGGACCGTAAGCACCATTGGCCCTAACCACGAACGACCTCAACCTCAGAAGCATCCCCATACCCCCCCCCCTCCCACTATCCTCCAACACTACACCCCCTCCCCCCTCCTTTACCCCCCTCTCCCCTCAAGCCCCCCCCCCCAAAAAAAAAACTTTTTTAACTTGTTATTTTTTTAAATTTATTTTGTGTTTTTTTACAGGTCTTAGAATGACATAAAACATACTTAAAACATAAAAAATCACATTTAATATTTTCCAAATTCAAAATGAAAATGATTTAGAAATGTTAGTCGTAACTTTTACTATTAGAAAAATATTGTTTGTAGTAATATTTTTTTACTTTTTTTTTTTACTTAAGACAAGACAGGCAGGAAATTACTGTATCAATTAAAGAGACGAGACAGGTGGGACATTACTGTATCAACTAAAGAGACATGACAGGTAAGGTTTAGTTTCAGTTAAGAGTTTTCGTTTAGAGTTATAGTTTGGTTTAGTTTTAGTTAAGAGTTTTAGCTTAGAGTTTAAGCCTAGAGTCTTAGCTTAGAGGTTTTAGTTGCACTTATAGTTTAGTTTAGTTTCAGTCAAGAGTTTTAGTTTAGAGTTATAGTTTAGTTTAGTGTTACTTAAGAGTTTTAGTTTAGAGTTTTGGTCTAGAGTTGCAGCTTAGAGTTTTTAATTACACTTTTAGTTTAGTTTAGTTTCAGTTAAGAGTTTAGTTTAGAGTTGTAGTTTAGTTTTAGTTAAGAGTTTGATTTTAGAGTTTAGGGTTTTAGCTTAGAGTCTTATCTTAGAGTTCTAGTTTAGTTTTAGTGAAGAGTTTTAGTTTAGAGTTTAGAGTTTTTGCTTAGAGTCTTATCTTAAAGTTTTAGTTAGAGTTTATAATTTAGTTTAGTTTTATTTAAGAATTGTAGTCTAGTTAAGAGTTTTAGTTTAGAGTTTAGAGTTTTAGTTTAGAGTCTTAGCATAGAGTTTCAGTCAAAGTTATAATTTAGTTTAGTTTTAGTCAAGAGTTTTAGCTTAGACTTATAGTTTAGTTTTAGTTAAGAGTTTTAGTTAAGAGGCTAGAGTATTAGCTTAGAGTCATAGCATAGAGTTTTAATTAGAGTTATAGTTTAGTTTCAGTTAAGAGTTTTAGTTTAGAGTTATAGTTTAGTTTTATTTAAGAGTTTTAGTTTAGAGTTTTAGTTTAGAGTCTTAGCTTAGAGTTCTAGTTATAATTATAGTTTAGTTTAGATTTAGTTTAGTTTAGAGCTGTAGTTTAGTTTTAGTTACGAGTTTTAGTTTAGAGTTTTAGTTTAGAGTCTTAGCTTATAGTTTTAGATAGAGTTATAGTTTTGTTTAGTTATAGTTTATTTTAGAACTGTAGTTTAGTTAAGAGTTTTAGTTGAGAGTTTAGAGTTTCAGTTTAGAGCCTTAGCTTAGAGTTTTAGTTTAGAGTCCCAGCTTGGAGTTTTAGCTAGAGTCATAGTTTAGTTTTATTTAAGAGTTTTAGTTTAGAGTTTTAGTTTAGAGTCTTAGCTTAGAGTTCTAGTTATAATTATAGTTTAGTTTAGTTTTAGTTGAGAATTTAGAATTATAGTTTAGAGTCTTAGCTTAGAGTTTTAGTTAGAGTTATAGTGTAGTTTAGTTTTAGTTAAGAGTTTTAGTTTAGAGTTTATAGTTTCAGTTTAGAGTTTTAATTTAGAGTTTTAGTAATAGTTATAGTTTATTTTAGTTTTAGTTAAGAGTATTAGCTTAGAGTTTTAGCCTAGAGTCTTAGCTTAGAGTTTTAATTACACTTATAGTTTAGTTTAGTTTCAGTTAAGAGTTTTAGTTTAGAGTTATAGTTTAGTTTAGTTTTAGCTTAGAGTTTTAGCCTAGAGTCTTAGCTTAGAAATATTGGTTACACTTGTAGTATAGTTTAGTTTCAGTTAAGAGTCTTAGTTTAGTGTTATAGTTTAGTTTACTTTAGTTTTAGTTAAGAGTTTTAGCTTAGAGTGTTAGCCTAGAGTCTTAGCTTAGAGTTTTAACCTTGAGTCTTAGCTTAGAGCTTTTAGTTACACTTATAGTTTAGTTTCAGTTAAGAGTTTTAGTTTAGAGTTATAGTTTGGTTTAGTTTTAGTTAAGAGTATTAGCTTAGAGTTTTAGCCTAGAGTCTTAGCTTAGAGTTTCTAGTTACACTTATAGTTTAGTTTAGTTTCAGTTAAGAGTTTTAGTTTAGAGTTATAGTTTAGTTATAGTTAAGAGTTTTGGCCTTGAGTTTTAGCTTTGAGTTTTAGTCTAGAGTCTTAGCTTAGAGTTTTTCGTTACACTTTAGTTTAGTTTCAGTTAAGAGTTTTAGTTTAGAGTTATAGTTTATTTTAGTTAAGAGTTTTAGCTTAGAGTTTTAGCCTAGAGTCTTAGCTTAGAGTTTCTAGTTACGCTTATAGTTTAGTTTAGTTTCAGTTAAGAGTTTTAGTTTAGAGTTATAGTTTAGAGTTATAGTTTGGTTTAGTTTTAGTTAAGAGTTTTAGCTTAGAGTTTTGGCCTAGTGTCTTATCTTAGAGTTTTCAGTTACACTTATAGTTTAGTTTAGTTTCAGTTAAGAGTTTTATTTTCGAGTTATAGTTTAGTTTAGTTTTAGTTAAGAGTTTTTGCTTAGAGTCTTGGCTTAGAGTTTTTAATTACACATATAGTTTAGTTTAGTTTCAGTTAAGAATTTTAGTTTAGAGTTATAGTTTAGTTTAGTTTTAGTTAAGAGTTTTAGCTTAGAGTTTTAGCCTAGAGTCTTAGCTTAGAGTTTCTAGTTACACTTATAGTTTAGTTTAGTTTCAGTTAAGAGTTTTATTTTCGAGTTATAGTTTAGTTTAGTTTTAGTTAAGAGTTTTTGCTTAGAGTTTTTAGTTACACTTGTAGTTTAGTTTAGTTAAAGTTAAGAGTTTTGGTTTAGAGTTAGAGTTTAGTTTAGTTTTACTCAAGAGTTTTAGTTTAGAGTTTTAGCCCAGAGTCGTAGCTTAGAGTTTTTAGTTACATTTATAGTTTAGTTTAGTTTCAGTCAAGAGTATTAGTTTAGAGTTGTAGTTTAGTTTTAGTTAAGAGTTTTAGTTTAGAGTTTTACTTTAGAGTCTTAGCTTAAAATTTTTGTTAGAGTTATAGTTTAGTTTATTTCTGGTTTAGTTTAGAGTTGTAGTTTAGTTTTAGTTAAGAGTTTTAGTTTAGAGTTTAGAGTTTAGTTTAGAGTCTTAGCTTAGAGTTTTAGTTAGATTTATAGTTTAGTTTAGTTATAGTTTAGTTTAGAGTTGTAGTTTAGTTAAATGTTTTAGTTTAGAAATTAGAGTTTCAGTGAGTCTTAGTTCAGAGTGTTAGTTTAGAGTCTTAGCTTTGAGTTTTAGTTACAGTTATAGTTCAGTTTTAGTTTAGAGCTTAGAGTTTTAGTTTAGAGTCTTAGCTTAGAGTTTTAGTTATAGTTATAATTTAGTTGAGAATTTAGAGTTTTAGTTAAGAGTCTTAGCTTAGAGTTTTAGTTAGAGTTATAGTTTATTTTAGTTATAGTTAGGAGCTTTAGTCTAGATCTCTAGTTTAGTTTTAATTAAGAGTTTTTTGTTTACAGTTTATAGTTTTAGTTTAGAATTTTAGTTAGAGTTATAGTTGTAGTTTAGTTTC
Source organism: Artemia sinica (assembly GCA_027921565.1). NCBI lineage: Eukaryota > Metazoa > Arthropoda > Branchiopoda > Anostraca > Artemiidae > Artemia > Artemia sinica. The sequence continues at coordinate 35,430,754 of CM051258.1, forward strand.
AGTTAAGAGTTTTAGTTTAGATATTAGAGTTTTAGTTTCGAGTCTTAGCTTAGAGTTTTAGTTAGAGTTATAGTTTAGTTTAGTTTTAATTCAGGGTTTTATTCAATTTTAAGGTTAATTTAGGCTAGTTTACGCACGAGTGCGTAACCTAGCCTAAATTAACCTTAAAATTGAATAGTTTTATTCAATTTTAAGGTTAATTTAGGCTAGTTTACGCACGAGTGCGTAACCTAGCCTAAATTAACCTTAAAATTGAATAAAACCCACTCTAAGTTAAGACGCTAAAGTAGAACTCTAAAGTAAAACTCTTAACTAAAACTAAACTGAAACTATAACTCTAACTAAAACTCTAAGATAAGACTCTAAACTAAAACTCTAAGCTAAAACCCTAAACTAAAACTCTTAGCTAAAACTAAACTACAAGTCTAAATTAAAACTCTAAGCTAACACTCTAAACTAAAACTCTAGACTCTAAACTAAAACTAAACTAAACTATAACTGTAACTAAAACTCCAAACTCTAAACTAAAGCTCTTATCTAAAACTAAACAACAACTCTAAACTAAAATTCATAACTAAAACTAAACTAAATTATAACTCTAACTAAAAGTATAAGCTAAGACTCTAAACTAAAACTCTGAATTAAAACTAAACTACAAGTCTAAATTGAAACTCTTAACGAAAACTAAACTATAACTCTAACTAAAACTCTAAGCTAACACTCTAAACTAGAAATCTAGACTCTAAACTAAACTATACTATAACTCTAACTAAAACTCCAAACTCTAAACTAAAACTCTTAACTAAAACTTAAACTCTTAACTAAAACTAAAGTAAAACTGTAACTCTAACTAAAACTCTAAGATAAGACTCTAAACTAAAACTCTAAGCTAAAACCCTAAACTAAAACTCTTAACTAAAACCAAACTAAACTATACCTCTAACTAAAACTCTAAGCTAAGACTCTAACTAAAACTCTTGACTAAAACTAAACTAAAACTCTTAACTAAAACTAAACAACCACTCTAAACTAAAACTCTTAAGTAAAACTAAACGAAACTATAACTCTAACTAAAACTCTAAGCTAATACTCTAATCTAATACTCTAAACTCTAAACTAAAACTCTTAACTAAAACTAAACTATAACTCTAAACTAAAACTCTTAACTAAAACTAAAGTAAACTATAGCTCTAACTAAAACTCTAAACTAGAAATTTTAACTAAACTACAACTCCAACTAGAACTAAACTAAACTATAACTCTAACTAAAACTCTAAGCTAATACCCTATACTAAAACTCTAAACTCTAAACTAAAACTCTTAAGTAAAACTAAACTACAGCTCTAAACTAAAACTCTTTACTGAAAGTTAACTAAACTATAACACTAACTAAAACTCTAAGCTAAGACTCTAAGCTAATACTCTAAAATCTAAACTAAAACTCTTGACTAAAACTAAACTAAAACTCTTAACTAAAACTAAACTACAAGTCTAAACTAAAATTCTTAACTAAAACTAAACTAAACTATAACTCTAACTAAAACTCTAAGCTAACACTCTAAATTAAAACTCTAGACTCTAAACTAAAACTAAACTAAACTATAACTCTAACTAAAACTCTAAACTCGAAACTAAAACTCTTATCTAAAACTAAACAACAACTCTAAACTAAGACTCTAAACTAAAACTCTAAATTCTCAACTAAAACTAAACTATAACTATAGCTAAAACTATAAGCTAATACTCTAAACTAAAACTCTAAACTCTAAAATAAAACTCTTAACTAAAACTAAACTATAACTCTAACTAAAACTCCAAGCTAAGACTCTAAACTAAACCTCAAAGCTAAGACTCACTGAAACTCTAAACTCTAAACTAAAACTCTTAACTAAAATACGACTCTAAACTAAACTATAACTAAACTAAACTATAACTCTAACTAAAACTCTAAGCTAAGACTCTAAACTAAAACTCTAAACTCTAATCTAAAGCTATTAACTAAAACTAAACTACAACTCTAAACTAAACTAAAACTAAACTAAACTATAAATCTAACTTAAACTCTAAGCTGAGACTCTAAAGTAAAACTCTAAACTAAAACTCTTAACTAAAACTAAACTACAACTCTAAACTAAAACACTAAACTGAAACTAAACTAAACTATAAGTGTAACTAAAACCTCCAAGCTAAGACTCTAGGCTAAAACTCTAAGCTAAAACTCTTAAGTAAAAGACGCTAAAGTAGCGTCTAAAATTCTTAACTGAAACTAAACTAGACTATAAGTGTCACTAAAAACTCTAAGCTAAGACTCTAGGCTAAAACTCTTAACTAAAACTAAACTAAACTATAACTCTAAACTAAAACTCTTAACTAAAACTAAACTAAACTATAAGTGTAACTAAAAACTCTAAGCTAAGACTCTAGGCTAAACCTATAAGCTAAAACTCTTAAATGAAACTAAACTATAACTCTAAACTAAAACTATTAACTGAAACTAAACTAAATTATAAGTGTAAATTAAAACTCTAAGCTAAGACTCTAGGCTAAAAGTCTAAGCTAAAACTCTTAAATAAAACTAAAATAAACTATAACTCTAACTAAAACTCTAAACTAAAACTCTAAAATAAACTATAAACTCTAATCTAAAACTCTTAACTAAAACTAAACTAAACTATAACTCTAACTAAAACTCTAAGCCTAGACTCTAAACCAAAACTCTTAACCAAAACTAAACTAAATTATAAGTGTAACTAAAACTCTAAGCTAATGCTCTAGGCTAAAACTCAAAGCTAAAACTCTAAACTAAAACTCTTAACTGAAACTAAACTTAACTATAATTGTAACTAGAAACTCTAAGCTAAAACTCTTAACTAAAACTAAACTATAACTCTAAACTAAAACTCTTAACTGAAACTAAACTAAACTATAAGTGTAACTAAAAACTCTAAGCTAAGACTCTAGGCTAAAACTGTAAGTTAAAACTCTTAACTAAAACTAAACTATAACTCTAAACTAAAACTCTTACCTGAAACTAAACTAAACTATAAGTGTAACTAAAAACTCTAAGCTAAACTAAAACTCTTAACTGAAACTAAACTAAACTATAAGTGTAACTAAAAACTCTAAGCTAAGAATCTAGGCTAAAACTCTAAGTTAAAACTCTTAACTAAAACTAAACTATAACTCTAAACTAAAACTCTTACCTGAAACTAAACTAAACTATAAGTGTAACTAAAAACTCTAAGCTAAACTAAAGCTCTAGGCTAAAACTCAAAGCTAAAACTCTTAACTATAACTAAAATAAACTATAACTCTAACTAAAACTCTAAACTAAAATTCTAAACTAAAACTATAAACTCTAAACTAAAACTTTGAACTAAAACTAAACTAAACTATAACTATAACTAAAACTAAGAATCTAAACTAAAACTCTAAACTAAAAACCTTAACTAAAACTAAACTATGACTCTAACTAAAACTCCAAGCTAGGACTCTAAACTAAAACCTTAAGCTAAGACTCTAAACTGAAACTTTAAACTCTAAACTAAAACTCTTAACTAAACCACGACTCTAAACTAAACTGTAACTAAACTAAACTATAACTCTAACTAAAACTCTAAGCTAAGACTCTAAACTAAAACTCTAAACTCTAAACTAAAATTCTTAACTAACACTAAACTACAACTCTAAACTAAACTAAAACTAAACTAAACTATAACTCTAACTAAATCTCTATGCTAAGACTCTAAGCTAAAACTCTAAGTTAAAACTCTTAACTAAAACTAAACTACAACTCTAAACTAAAACTCTTAACTGAAACTAATCTAAACTATAACTCTAACTAAAACTCTAAACTATAACTCTAAGCTAACACTCTAAACTCTTAAATAAAACTAAACTAAACAATAAACTCTAACTAAAACTCTAAGATAAGACTCTAAGCTAAAACTCTAAACTAAAACTCTTAAATAAAACTAAACTAGAACTCTAAGATAAACCCTAAACTCTAAACTAAAACTCTTAACTAAAACTAAACTACAACTTTAAACTAAAACTCTTAACTGAAACTAAACTAAACTAAAAGTGTAATTAAGAACTATAAGCTACGACTCTAGATTAAAACTCTAAACTAAAACTCTTAAGTAAAACTAAACTAAACTATAACTCTAAACTAAAACTCTTGACTGAAACTAAACTAAACTATAAGTGTAACTAAAAACTCTAAGCTAAGACTCTAGGCTCAAACTCTAAGCTAAGACTCTTAACTAAAACTAAACGAAACCATAACTCTAAACTAAAACTCTTATTTGAAACTAAACCTTACCTGTCATGTCTCTTTAGTTGATACAATAATGTCCTACCTGTCTTGTCTCTTTAATTGCTACAGTAATTTCCTGCCTGTCTTGTCTTAAGTTAAAAAAATAAGTAAAAAAAATGTTACTGCAAACAATATTTTTCTAATAGTAAAAGTCACGACTGAGATTTCTATATCATTCTCATTTTGAATTTGGAATATATTAAATGTGATTTTTTTTAGGTTTTAAGTATGTTTCAAGTCATTCTAAGACATGTAAAAAACAGAAAAAAAAGTTATAAAAATACAATGTTAAAAAAAAGAAGTTAGGGCGGGGGGGGGGGGGGGAACTTGAGAGGGAGGGGGGTAAAGAAAAGAGGGAGGTGGTGGAGGGGGTGTAGGGTTGGGGAATAGTGGGAGGAGGGTTTTGGGAGGCTTCTGAGGTTGAGATCGTTGGTGGTTAAGGTCAATGGTGCTTACGGTCCTTGATGGTTCATACTCATAATCAGCTCACTACTAGATTTCCAAGGATTTCTAAGGATTGTTTTTTGAACTGAGAAAATAACTCATCATCAGAGTTTTTATACCCGTGTTCAAGGCTAAACATAAAAAAGGAAGGGCGGGGGAGTAAAAGGAGGGAGGGAGGGGACTGGAGGGGGGAGGGATAGGGTTTAGGGATAAGGGTAGAACTTGGGGCCCAAGCATCAGGAAAAATTGTCTAGTATGCATCTCAAATCATCGTGGTATTTATATTTTCACGAAGATGCCATAAAAATGCTCCGAAACGGATCACTTTTAACACCTATCAAAAATCCAATTGATAAAACAAATGTGCTTGAAATTGTTCCAGTTCAATGGAATGAACTTGTTACGATATTGTGACGCTTAACATCAGTCTGGCAATGTCCCAGAAACAATAAATTGGATGTATTTCTAAAATCATAATATGTTCAATGGCATGTTGGTTCAGTCGATTAAGATGTCGTTCTTTTACCTTAGGAAATCACGGGTCTCACGTTCGATTCCCATATCAAACACAAATTTCATAAAAAATCAATGGGAAGATACTTAGAATGTAAAAAAAATTTTCTTTTCCGTATCGTTGGAAAAGAAAAATATCATCATTAGAGTACAATAAAATAGACAGAAATTCATAGCCATCAACTTCATTCAACCATACCATGAAAACAACCATCGATGTATGCATGATATGTGAACAGCCATGACTCTATCAGAAACATGAAATTTAATACAAAATCGTTGTACTGTGAACTGCACGAATGTTCATAGTATGTTGATTATAATTACAACATAAAAAAACCATAGATATGACCTTTTTGGGCGTGGTGATTTCTATCTGTCTGCTATCTTAGATTAACACAGTAATATCCTACCTGTCTTCTACTTTTCATTGAGACAGTAATGTCCTATCTGTCTTCTACCTATCATTGAGACAGTAATGTCCTACGCGTCTTCTCTCTATCATTAATACAGTAAGGGAGTACTGTGCGCTCTCTTTCATTGACATAGTAAGGGAGAACTGTGCGCTTGTATATTGGGAGGACTTTGCGCTTCCTTATTGTATTCCTTCCTTATCTAGGGGTGAGAATTGGTCAGCCACATATTGTCATGGTTGCGTGAATCGTTTGGAATAACATGATCTACAGCTTAAAGTTAAGCTGAGAGGTATTAAAAGTATTTTTCAGTTGTGTATGGCTGAAATCTAACACACAGTCAAAGAAACAATGCATTTTCATTAACTTCTCGCATAAAGATTCTTAATATGGCTTAAATTTATCTTTAATATCAACCCCCTCTCCCCTAGGATTGCTTTCTTTGCCCCCCCCCATGGAAAAGGTTGCTAGGGACCCCCTGAAATTGGTTTCTAGGGCTTTGGTGGAATTGGATGTTTTGGGAACCGATAGGATTGAATGCTGGAGCCTCCCTCCCCTGTTGGAATTAGTTGTTAGGGTGGGCTAGCCGCATGTTGTCACAGTGGTGTGAAATATGCATAGTCTTGGCTCAAAGAAACTTAGCATTTTCATTGAAGCTCTCAAATTATCTTAATAGGGCTTAAATTTACCTCTAATATCAACCCTCCCTCTATAATTGGTTGCTAGGATCCCCACTTTTTTTCAATTCATGGTTCTTTTTGCTTATATTTAGCCTTTATAAGTTTTTTTCATGTTTTGTTTTATTCGTTTGTCGTGTTTTAACTTCTTTTTCTGTGGTTTAATAATGCTTTTAAATTTTTTTTATTAATAAAATTAGTATTTAGAAAAAGCCCTTCGGAATTGCTTGCTAGGGTGGGTTAGCCACATATTGGCACAGGGACGTGAAATATGCATAATCTTGGCTCAAAGAAGCGTCGGATTTTCATTAAATGCTCTCACAGTATCTCAATAGGGCTTAAATTTACCTATAATATAACCCCCCCCCTCTGGAATTGGTTGCTAGGACCCCCCACCTTTCTTTAATTCATGGTTCTTTTTGCTTATATTTTATCCTTTATAAGTTTTTTTCTGTTTTTTTCGTTTGTTATGTTTTTAAGTACTTTTTCTCTGTTTCGATACTGCTTGTAATTTTAATTAATAAAACTTTTATTTAAAAAAGTTTATATCCTTTAGATTTATTGACCTAGGATAAAACTTTAATATATTTCACTAATGCAATAAAAATTCTAACGACAATGTTATGTAACACCTGCTATGTCACTTAACCTGTCTAGGCCCTGCTAGAGCACTAATAACCATGTAATAGGCCGGTGTATCTAGTCGAGCAAAAATCAATATGATTGGAATGCTTTGTGCTCTCTTGTGTAACTCTCATGCTGATCATGCAGATGGTATTCCTCTAAACAGAATATTGGATAGGGTTTCATAGTCCAGGTGATTAAGACACAGCTCCAATAGATGCAAATGTCCTTTCGAGTCTTAATGGGGACAGTAATCATTATAATATAAAACTTACCTGAAAAAAGATATTGAAAGAAAAGGAAATCTCAAAAAGTATTCTGTAACACCCCGCGTGTACATCGTCATTACGTAACATCTCGAATGTGTGCCCTCCAGAGTTAAAAGCGGGGTTCCCCCACAGGGCCTGAAGAAACATGTCACGTTAGAATACATTATCTGTAACACTGGTAAACATTCTCCATTTTGTAACAACAATAGAAATTTTGAAAAGAAAAACTTCTTGAAATATTTTAAACCGTCTTGAAAAATCCTAAAAAATACGTCTTGGAAAAAAGAAAACAACACCTTGAAAGAAAAAAAACGCATTGAAAGAAAAAAAACAACGTCTTGAAAGAAAATGAAATCTATTAAAGTATTATGTAACATCCCAGATGTGCCCAGTCATTGCATAACACTCCATCTGTGCAAGTAGAGATGCCTTATTGACTCCGATCGCTCACCCCTGCTGCCACCTACAACTTTTTTTACATAATTTATGTCTGTTTGTTGTCAGTGAGAATGAAAAAACAGGAATTTTCTCACTTTGATGGATGTTTTCTTGGATGGTTATGTGTGTTGGTCAATTTATTTGATGTTTTTCATGGATGTCAACAGTAATTTATGTCTGTTTTATGGTTTTTGTCAGTGAGAATGGAAAAACAGTATTTTTCTCATTTGAAAAAACAGGAATTTTCTCACATTGATGGTTGTTTCATGGACGGTTATGTGTGTTGGTCAATTTATTTGATGTTTTTCATGGATGTCAACATCGACTTATGTCTGTTTTATGGTTTTTGTCAGTGAGAATGAAAAAACAGGAACTTTCTCAATTTTCTGGATTATTGAGTCTAATGCGGACAGGTCAATGACACTTCCTTCAAGATCATGTTGTTGTTGTTGCTCGAGGCAAATGTTATGAGTTTCCAGGAAACAGTTAGATCACGTGTTTCCTTCTCAGCCAATCAGAGGGCTTGCTTACATATTAGCGGCGGAGGGAATATAAGGAAAGGATTTTTGCTATAGTTTTTATTAGTCTGTGAATAGAATTCAAAGGAGTGAGAAGAACAGTTTTGACTTTACTCATTTGGATATATATTTGTGATGACGAGTGGAATGTTTACCCTCTTAGAAGTTGATAGTGGAGTTGATGCTAATAATACAAGAGCACCAAACATTGCGGTGGAAATCACGAAAGGATCGCGGCTTTGTCTGGAATGGGATGCAGTATATGCAAGATATGTGATATCCTTGAGCAAATTTAAAATGGAAGATCAATTATGTTTCGCTGCAAAAGTTGATATAGCACATGTGAATAGACTTCAATGTGCTTTAAGTGCATTAGTGAAACATATCGAAGACAATAAACTCTATCGCTAATTGTACATGCATAGTATTATTGATGTAATTATTCAATAAAATTGTTTCGAAATCGAAAATGTTCCCTTTCTTTTCTGGTTAGGACTAATGAATCTGGGTTAGTCTAGAGTCAGCAGTCAGAGTGAAAGGACTGAAAAATGAATAAATTTGAGAAAGAGAGAATTAGATCAAATCTAGTGTTTATGGAAAAACATTTGATTTTGGATGATGATTTTCTCGAGTTATCTCTTCAACGCAGGATATTCTCTCAGGGAACACTTGACAATATAATGAAAACTGATTCTCCCCCATTGGACTATTGTATGAAACTTTTAAAATGTGATTCAAATGCTTATACTCAATTTATTGATATATTAATTGGAACAAAGCAGAATCATATTGTGGATATACTTTTGAAATCATTGCCAATGGATTCAATGTAGATGGCTCCTCCTTCGAAAGAGGTAACGTCACAGAGTTACTCCTCTCCCCTTTCCTACACTTTGAATTTATCGAGCAAAGACGATCAGTTTCGTTTTAGCTGTGAGAGAGTTGACATCGGAAACCAAAAAATGTTCTATATATGTCCATTGTGCATGTACACTCTTGGCAGTTGGACTCAATGTGAGAATTGTACAATTATTGATGACTATAGTGAAAAGTGTAAATTATGTAATCCTTGCAAATTACATAGAGGCTATGCAGTACAAATTAAAGGATGTAATTCATGTCTTAAAGAGGTGTGTGACTCTCACCCTAGAGGGCACCTGTGCTCCAATTGTCACCATGATAAATGTGATCAGTGGGAGAATACTTACCCCGCTATGATTGGAAAGAATCCTAAACGTGATTTTAGTTTATTTCTACGAGATTGGTATCGTCGTGGATTTAAATTATTCTGGGAAGAGGAATCTGGTCTACGATTCAACTGTTGGGTGTAACAAGACAATATGGTTTCTACGTCATCGTTGTGACGACACTGCCTATTATGACTATAAATCAAGTGATTTTTATTTGGCAGTTACCGAATGTGATTCACCACTTGAAAACACTGTATGTGATATTGCTTCAAATAGACAGATTGAAACTCGTGAATTTCATAATATGAATGCAAATAGTATCATTAACTATACAAAGAGAAATGACAAGAGTGAAGTTACATTTTACTGCAGAAAATGTGACCCTGACTTTGCAGTCAATCAAGATCAATATACAGTGAATCCAAATGATTTACCAGCATTAGTGGTTCACGACAGTTGCCTATACACCGATGAAGAAATCTAAAAGTGAAGATTTAAAGACATTGTTGTATATATACATTTTATTAATAAACAAATTCACAAACATTTTTAAAGCACTTTACTCTTAGGGCACTGAAATCAATACTGTATAGGTCCGAGAGGATATTTTCGACTAGAAAGTCGTTCAGACGTGGATTGTCACCATAAATGTGGAGAAACTGCTTGTAAGTATAGCCACGACATCGGAACACAAAATATAGTAGTGCATCGAAGCCAAGCTTTTAGTCGTTAGATCCTGCACCCTCTTTCGATTTTGAATAATAGTTTTCCCACTGCTCTCAATATAGTTGCTGATGTGGGGTGTGTAGAATGTATAGGGTAGACCAAGAGGATCCAAAAATTCAATCGTTTTCATTGTTTGATAGATGCACAGCCAATGACCCGTCAGCACAGTCGATGGACTGCTATTAACAATAATCAAGGTATTGTTCGCACTTTGAACTTTTCCAAGATAGTCTGAGGGTAGACAATAGGATTTGTACTGGGACATGTAGGGATCCATATTAAATACATTGATTATTTGACTGGTGTTCATGGCGCCAAGTCTAGTAGAACACTGCCTTCGGGAGTGATTTCCCAATAGGTTTCATATTGATTTAGTGAGATTAGTGCAATACTCTCAGCCAATGGGTCGGCAAATGTACACTCTAAACGCACAGTCCCTGTACGTACTATACTCATATCCTGTGTGCCAGACGAATCCAGTACAATGATACCATGTGTTTTAGCAAACATATCTTCGAATATACCATTTTCAAATAGTTGCGAATCATGATCTAGGGTTTGCATGGTCAACTCATACAATGTTCTATAGGATTTATCAAAAGATAGATTGTAGAGTGGGATGCCGTTTACTTGGCACACAAGAGATGAAAGTCCAAACATCTCGAATTTATGTGGGCATTCAGTCCACTATCCTATTGCACTGGCGCTCTTTACAAATGCCAATGCAAGCTTCGAGGGGATTTCGCCATTGATAAAGGATGAATCGGTGAAGGTGCGTGACCCCATGGCAATGTGACGTTGATTGGTGATCGTATGGGGAACAAGAAGTTTAATGTTGTTACCATTGGTTCTTAGCTTTTCCACTGCCAATGCAACAGAGCTCATAACCTGTTGTTTGCGTACATTAAGTATTGCCGAGGTGAGGGAGAGACTTACATCGGGATTGGCAGCAAGTTCTTTTCTCAAAATGAAACTGGATGGTGCAAGCGTTAATTTTATATCCACTTTAACATTCGGCGGCAGCCATTGGGGTATATTAAATATTTCATGATATATTTTTCCAACTAGATGTTATTCACTAGTTGTAGCATTTTTAAGTGCATCTGTACTATCAGTATTAGTAATATATTCATATCCATTGGAGGCGCCTCTCAATTCCTTGTATGACTTGGGTGTCATCAGCATGAATTGCATATAGCTTGCATAGTTTGAGAGATTGTTGCTTGTGCTAACCAGCGTGCCATTGATGTAGACACTAATTTGACGAAATAAATTATGTAATATATAATTTTCATAGGATATCCCATCGGCTCGAACTGGCGTTGTATTATCGGATTTCCGGACTTTCATTTGTAAATCTATAAATGTTGAAGACTTGTCCATAAAGTAGTCTTCATTGGAATAAATTTGAAAGTGGATATTATCAGAGAGGGGTTGTTGTGGATAAAATTGTTCATAGTATCCATGCTTGACACTCACATCAACATTTTCAGCATTGAATAGATTCAATGAGGCGGTGATTGAAGGTTGAGAATCCTTATGCGGCAGGTAGGACATCTTAAGAGAAGAAATCTAGTTTTGATCTAACAATTTTCTTCCTGGGGCTTCTGTTTACACTACGTGTCGGCTTTTTCCTTCTTTTCTTTGACAAAAGGGATGATGTCTTTCGTTTCCGTCCTGAGTAGAGACTGATGAGTGATGCGTTGTTTCTTGACCTTTTTAAACCTTTACCATTTTGTTTTAATTTCTCGCCAAGGGCTCGCGCACTGGACCTAAGATTTTCCGTAGCACTTTTTTTAAATCCTTGCCAGAGCCCCAATCGTATAGTGTAGAGGATGCAAAATCTGTCGCAGCCGGTACAAGATATTTTCTAGCCAGTGGTAGTGAAGAGCGAAACAGCTTGGCAAACCAACTGCCAAGACCATAGCCAGACATTGACGAGCGACCCTTGTAATAGTCCATTCCATTGCCCTGTTGTCTTGGGCCAAGAGTATTAACATAGCAGTCAATATCAGGACAAGTGAATACCACTTTTCTATTAGACATCTTGCTGTTGAACGATGGGCCGAAAATGACATGTAATCACAGCCAAACCCTTTGAAATTGCTATGGGATCACCTAATTCAGTTCTTAGTGTTAACTGACAGAGTTCCAAATAGGAAGTGTTTACGGGAATATACTGAAGATGCTTTATAGTGTAGTGGTGAATATGCTCTTGATTGGTTTTTCGTTCAAGAACTCGTAGGAGGGGGACATTTGAATTACCAACCCGAGATGTTTCCACAAATGAGGCGTAGAGAAATATACAAGTGTCTGTGGAGAAGGCAGGTGGGTAGTCAGCAAAAATGAAATTAGTGTTTCCAGCACTTTTACCATTGATTATATTGAGCTTAAAGCCAAGAACATCCTTTAGGTTATCATTGAGAATAATCTTTTCGCTGGCAATAGGTGAACTAATGTAGATCTTGCCCTCCTCCTTTGAATAGTTGAAATGAAAAGCTCCTTTCTTACGAGCGGAAATTCTTTTATTGATAGTACGACATAAATCATTCATACAGGTGAGTTCCTCGTAGGGTAATTCAATATATGGATAATCCATCCAATTGATTTTTTGAATTTGTTCTTGATCATCTGGTGGTGGCGGCCAATCATAGGGTCTAATTTTTATTTCATATTTACGATCTTTTCTCAGGATGTCATAGGTATTTTTAAGAATACAGTCGACAAAAGCCACTTCATACTTTCCGTCGAATTTGATGGTGGGGGAGAGTTTTGTCCAAAAATCACTTGTTTTATTCAGATCCTTGTAGAGAGGATCAGAAACATTGGACATGAAAGTCACATAGAAATCATTGGGCATTGTTAATATCTTCAGCACTGACCCAAGAATCAAAATCAGAGTTGTATCTTAGCCAACGAACAAGCAACTGTTTCTTGCCCCTACGAGTACGACTCTTTAATATCTTTTCAATTTGATAAATTTCACTAGTGTTTCTAACTTTTTGCAGTTCATATTCATAAAAACCACCGAGAATCTCATCATCTTTGGTGTCTCGTAGTCGATATGTTGTGGGCTCGGTGTCTATGATTTTGGACACTTTAAAAAGTTCTGTGCTCCATAAATAATTCCCCTTTTCAATAATATTGGTGGTTCTATTAATTCAAACAGTATCACCAACATTGAATTTCTTCTTCTTTTTCTTCTCATTACCATTGGAGTATTGCTTTAGAAAAGCATCAAAAGTATTTTCACTGTAATGAACATCCCGAGGGCTAGAGTTGGACAATGATCGATGAGGTTGATGGTTGTATATCTGCATGATTTTATCTAAATCATGAATAAAAGCCGATGTATTTTTCAATGTACAATATCTTGAAATTAATAGACGAATCGTTCTTATTAATCGTTCGGCCAATGCAGCCTTTATCGGGCTGTGACTATGATAAAGTGTTGTATTATATTTCAATAGAACCTTTTGCACATGGGGATTAACAAATTCACTGCCACGATCCGATTGAATTTTTCTATATGAATCCTGTTCAAGAATACTTTCAATGGCCCGAGCAACTTCAACACCTCTCTTTGACCGTAGTGGAATGGCATAGGCATAGCGACTAAAGACACTGATTGCCACCAGAATATATTTGTAGGGTGCATTGTGACGCCGTTGAACTGCGTCTAAAGTTAAAAGATCCATTTGCATTATATGCAGAGGGAAAAAGGCCACGAAACCTGTGATTCCGATGCAGTGTGCAACTCGGTTCATTCTCTAGATACTCTTTTGCATTTTTCAATGTGGTGCTGGAGACAACTTTAGAAAGCGTTTTGGGAGAGCTTAAACTTCCCGCTTCACCAATATTTTTATAGACACCTTTCAGAACTTCATCCATTTTGAACGTAAACACGTAGTGTAATGTCCATTCCCCTTTTGCACACTGGAGGGTGAATCAATTCGTCTTCGCTTTTGACTAGCAGCCACAGGTGTTGTAAAATCAGTAGTGCTAGTATTTTCAAATATTGAATCTTCTTCTTTTTTAAATGGTGTTGGCGTTGTTGGTGGACTATATTCTCTTAGTTTCTTAAGAATTTGCTTATTGCCAATAAGACTTTTGGGAAAGTTTGATACACTTAGAAAGGTGTATAGATTATCGTCAAAGGATAAGAGTCCTTTACGATTCGTCACCATATCACAAATTAAATCAACTAGATTATAACTTTTTCCCTGAATTATAATTCGTTTCCCTGTGCTGTCGACTTGAACTTGATCACCAGTTTCCAACATGAGATATGATAATACTCTTTTACTCTGTTCTCGATAGGTCAGTGGCAATAGGTTTCCAATTTTCAATACAATTGAATTCAATTCCTTCTCCTTTGATTGTGCAGAATCTTGAGGAGATGTTTCCTGTTTAGAGGGATCGGCGGTGGGTCTCTCACGATAAGGTTTATGTTTGTCCATACGTCGCAATGCATCTTGAAGTAAAAGCAGTTTTTTGTCATCGGCAATATTCTCATCATTAATGAATTTGCTTAGATTGTCTTCAAAATGTTCGACGGGCGAGAGGACAAGTTCAAATGGTGTCAATTTATAGGGTTTTGCCATTCTCTAGAGAAAACTGTTTACAAGTCCTGCAATTATTGGCAGTAAAAGTGTGAAAAAGCTACCACCTGCTTGAAGGAGCCGTTTTCTTTTAAATTTGTTTCAATGGTTTTTACAAGCCAAGGCACGTACAGTGGAACGATGTTGCTTTGTCTGTTGTCTAACACCTTCTGGCAGTTGAACATTGCCCTCAGTTAAATTTAAACAAAGTTCAGATATTAGATTAATGAAATCATTGTCAACACCATGTTTAAGTATGGCCTTCCTAAGCAAGGGTTTTGAAGTGCTTAAAACGGAAAATAAATGCCGCTGTTCGTGTAGTTTCTTCAGTGTCATAATGGCAACTAATAGCCTTTTCTACTGTTCACCGGAAGATATACTGTAATTTCATTGTCGAAAATGTCGGTAACTACACGTCGATCCTCGGGCGTGCTCTGATTAAGATCCAGCAAAATGTAACCGTAGGGCTTGCTAGTTGCCTGAGTGTACGCTGACAACAGAAATTTTGGGGCACCAGGGTATATCTGTTTATTGAGAGTTATGAGCGAGCTAGAATCACGAACAACTCGATAGATAATATAGATAGTGCAATTCAAAGCAAGGGTTCGCAAACATTTGCTCTGATGAAACAGATTGTGTAGAACTAGGGTTATGGAAATGTTTTCATGGTGGGAGCGAACAGTGAACAGTTGTAGCATTTCCTGTGAGAACTGTTCAATGGATTCAGCCAAATCATCAATAATCAGCCACGAGTTCGGTTCAATACTATTGAAAACATCAAGTCCTCGTATGAATTGTATTGGTATGGTTGTGGCAATAGCTTTTATTTTATCATAGGACTCCTGCCAAATACTATAGCAATAGTAGATTTTTTTCGGTTTTTTCCAAAAACATTTTATCGCAATTTTGAATTATTTTAGCTAAAAGTGTTGTTTTCCCCAACATTGAGGGCCCACACAGAAACAATCTGAAGGGTGTTTTAAATTGATACATGCTGTTGACAACAGTCGGACTATGACTAACTGTAAATCATATGTGTCCAATGAATAAGTAGTAATTTTCCCATAGATCTATCTATTCAAGAACAACAAAAACAATATTTCATGGAAGCATTTATTACGGCAATATGAAAACAAATATTTGTTCAACATGAACAATGATAAAAAATAACACTTGTTCAACAAGAACCTGACAAAATTTCATGGTCAACATGAAAACTCTGTTTGTTTAACATGAACATTGATAACACTTTATAAATAAACACTTTTGTCCATCAATAGCAATAACACTTTTCTGTACAACACTTTTGTCCATCTACAGCACTTATTGTCTTTAAACACTTTTCTGTACAACAAAATACACTTGGAACATGAACTAGCACAGTTGAACATTACAGTGAATTTAAAGGTAGGCCCCCCCGGAAGCCGGCCGCGGGAAGGGTCCCCCACCCCCCCCCCCAGGGAGCCGTGGAGGTGAAAACAATAGTTGTCGTCACTGCTACAGGTTAGTGGTTGGGTTAGTTGGGTCAGTGGTGGTGGTGGTGGTTAGTTGGTTAGTTGGTTAGTTCAGATTAGGTTAATTTATCCAGACCAAGTTGCTTGCGATAGTCTACGCATTCAACTCGACCTGAAATACGATAGTGGCCATGAGGCAGGACACTCACACCATTCTCGAGCACATAGACTTTGTCAGATATACATGACATTGCATTTTTTTCCACTCTCACAGTATAATTTCTATACTGTAGAGAGCGAATTGCAAGCACTTGTGCTCTCGGCACTAGGCTACTTTCTACACAGTCTCTGTACACGCTCATGTTGAAATTGCTCTTTACAAAATGTGTAGGCACCCCTTTACATGTCTTCTTTTCATCCCCATTATGTGTTTCAACGCAATAAACTTTGGGACCCGGGAACACCCCCCTGGATATCAAATCACTCCCCGTCTCTGATTTTAACATTAATAGTTGGTTGGGGGCTTGACGTTTCACCAACTCGGGGTAGAGGGATGGATTCTAGTTGGTGAAATCCATCCGCGAGCTGATGTGTTCCCCGTTTTCTAAATCACCCAATAAATCTTCAGTCCCATTTACCTTTAACAGCAGATAATCTGTATCCCCATAGTAAACTTGAACCTCCCCCTCCCGTGGCCATTGCACCTTGCACACATTGTAAAAGAACGACAACATGAGCTTTTTTGAAATTTCTAGTACTGAACTGCCGCCTGCTATATTCTTGTTCAGTACCACATTTCGCTTTTTCCTGTGTAGCAGAACCATGCCAGTCTCTATGCTCGTGAATGATGTAAAATTGGGATCGGCAATAATTCGTGCACACTCTAGAGGGTCAGTCATGACGTCGCAGCGAGATCTATTACGTACGCTTTCACACATTTTGCCAAACGCTGAATTTAGAATGAGCTTGTACAATTCCTTCTCCACCTTTGAGTTTGCCCTAGAGCGTTTATCGACAAAAGTATCGATAAACGTTTTTAAATATGGTCGCTGATTGAACTGTAGGACCCTATGTATTTTGGTGATCTTGAAACCATTGTTCACCATCCAGTGCAAAAGCACATGGTGAACAACGATATTCTCCTTAGGGTCCAAATCAGCAATCAGTTTTTGTTTAGAGGGGGTCCAATGATTCCCCATATCCTCAACCAATGATCGATTGTAGGGGCTCAGCGAGTCCCTGGTCACTGGTCGATTGATACAGGGAAAAACAAAATCTTTGACTGAGTCGTGAAGCGCCAGCGAAATGTGACCATCAATTTCAAAGAACCATCCTTGTGGCCCGTTGTCCTCGACGGTGGTAATGTCGAGGAACTCACAAGGATTCTCAAGCCATTGATAGTTCCCACACGGCAAAGAGTAGTGGGACATTGCCGAGGGTATAACGAGTTCATGTCCAAGAACACTGCATTTGACTTTACACCGGTGCTTTGTCCGCTCGGATCGGTTGATAAGACGCGGTCCCCGTGAAAAACATACCCCCCCCCTCATTGAACGCTCTACAAAAAGGTGTTGATCTACATCTGTGATTAGGCCTATTTCCTCCCTACTAATTTTTAAAATTAAATCCATCACTAAATGGGGTGTGGAAAAATAATATCCTATATCTAACCCGAACTCTGAATAGATTTGGTCTGTATTCTTACAGACTATATCCAACAGAGTTAAAACATCACTGGCCAAGTACAGTCCACAATAATCCCACCCATTTTTACAATTCCCCTTGGACCACACCTTCTTGGCAAACTCATACTCCTCGGCTGTGCATTCACTGTTGGTCAATGAATTGTAAAAAGCTTCAATTGGAGGTAGTTTCACCTCGCTTAAGCGAGCGCCAGAACAGTAATAATCGTATGCGTATACACCTTTGCTGGTTAATAAGTCATACATTTCACTGTCTGGAAAGTGCTGTTTAAGCAAGGGAAAGCTATCAAAATTGTCGCTTTTCTGCACTTGAATCAATTGACTCAATGCCTTGGGAAAAAAACTAAATGAATCTAAAAACCTGATTTTATTCCAGCACGTATGTCCATTATCCACTACCTGCCTTTTCAGTTCGAGAAGCAACAACTTCTCGGCCGATTTGGGAATAATGTTATAGGTAAACGAATTGTATACCCATGGACTGTCTACTCCCCCTCCCTCCCTGTGCATACGTGCCAGTGTCGGTAAAATAAATTTTAAGTCATTATTAGAGTTGTGGATAAAAACAGGGATAAAAAACTGTTGGCTAACATTTAAATTACACGATTGATGCGCTACCCCCCTAAAATTACTACCCCCAGATGATATTTCCTGCCACAGGTGATTATGATCTCTGACTTTCCCCCTCCTCCCTCTTTCCCTTTAGTCCCCTTATCCTCCTCTACAAACTCCCCCTTACAAACCCAACATATTTTTTGATTTTTAATCGCGAGACGATCCTCTGCAGACAGCACCATTGGATAATGCGTATTTCTCAAACGAGAAATAGCGCCATTAGCCGTGCCGATTAGTTTAGTCAGTGCCTTGACCATGCACTCGTCCCCCTCATCCAATGTTTCTACTATTTCTAACAACCGCATGGTGTTAGAACTGTCTCTTTGCGCATGTGCATAGGACACTGCAATATCTTGGTGTTCTTTGATACGGTTTGGATATTGGGGATCGTTCACCTCCACCAGCTTAGCTTCACAGTCCAAAGATATTTTGTTGCATTGTAGGAGGGTGTTTTGGAAATTTTTAAAGCTTAAAATCGCCCTATCTCCTGAAACCGTTTCCACTGTCTGATATCCATGCCGTCTACAATGCTTCATGTGATCCCGTAGTTTTATATCACTACGGAATCGAGACAGGCATGTTGGACAGTAGAAACATTCCCCCCTATGCTTACCCTCTCCCAGAACTCTACTAATGTCGGTAATCGGGTTAAAATGGCCAATTGCATTCGGTTCACTAGGTGGTGTGTATAACAACCAAACCCAGTGTTTGACCAAATCAATTGACGGGCCCCTTACAGGGAAGACCACCCCCTTCTTTTTAGAACGAACCCCATCTTCAAATTCAATTTCATACTGAACCACAGTAACGCCGATATTTAAATGGGCATTAGCCCTTTCAAAAATGTCAATAGATCGTAGCGTTACTGGGTGTTTTCCTTCTAAACAAGAGAAATCTACAATGGGAAAATCGGACCCGTCCTTCCCATGTACAGCCCAGTGATCTAAATTCGTCTTGGTAGCGTCACTTGGTAGAGGCTCGTATGCTGATATGAGGAAAGCATACCTGAAACATTTTTGATCTGTTTCAAAACAAATCTTCTGGACACCTTGACAACCTTCTAGATCTGGATTATATTTTAAAACTGTATCCTTTTCATACCCTGCCCCCCCTCTTAAAATAAAATCTTTCTTAAATTTACAAATATTTACACTTAAATTTTCAATAAATAAAAATACAGACCCACTCCCATTTTCGTTATAGTTCTCAAGATGCGCTATAATTTGCCCTACCCACTAGGAAAAAACTCCCTCAAAATTTTCTAAATTTGGATAAATTGCGCGTATCTCGGAATGTATATAATGATAATAAACTTCACTTTTCCCCTCATTTAAATAAAAAACCTTTAAAACAATAGAAACCTTAATTGAATCCCTACCTCCCCACAACTGAATTTGGTTCTCCAGTAGTGCACGACTTTTATCTACATAGGCATGCACAATTTCTATTGGATCAAACACAAAATTTCCCCCCATAAGTGAATTAAAGGGATCCCCAAAAGTCGCAGTGAAAACAACTATACTATTTAAAATTGTATTGGATAATTGAAAGTCTGGAAAAGTCGTATCCCCCTCTTGTATATTACCCCCTCCCCCAAGTTGTTCAACAATATTTGGGGTATGCTCCACTTCAGTTGTTTGAAGTGGACTCGTTATTGTATCGGAGGCTGGAGGAGGAGGGTTCCCTGTTAATTCGTTTGTGAAATCCTCTAAAATTTGTAGGGTATTTGGACTTAGCAAAGGCAAGTCCCCCTCTGAACTAGGAACATTACCATTCTCAACTGTTCTAGGTTCTAAATTGAAATAATTACATAGAAAAGCGTCAATATTAAAAGGTATTTCATCAGAGTTAATAATACCATGCCATTCGTTGATAGCTGATGTTTCATTGTCCTGAATGTCATGAAACTCCATTGCCCCTTCAATGAGCTCTTCCTCTTCTTCACCTGATGACGATGGTGAGTAAGGGACCAATGCTCCAACCTATAAATGAAAAATAGCTTATTTTCAAAGTGTTCAAATCATCCCTACTGTTTTTAAAATTTGGATTATTATTGCTTAAAACACGCTTAATAGCATTTGGTTAATTCAACTGAAAGCAGTCAATTTCCAACTTAAGATATTTACAATCTAAAACATCGCTTTACATAGAAGGCGGCAATTTTTTGAAAAAATAGTTTATTTCAAAGAGATTCAAATCAGCAATTCTTTTTTTTTTTTTTTTTTGTTTTTTTTTTGCGGCGCTTTTCGAGCCCGCAGCGCATCCTGCATTGCTCCTCGGGCCTGCAGCGTTTCCTGCAGCACTTCTATGGCCCACGGCGCTTCCCACGGCGCTTTCCCGCAGCGCTTCCCGCGGCGCTTCTCTGTCCCCCACCACATGGCTCCCAGCCCCCTTTACATAATGTCCGTCAAAGTTGAAATAATCGCTATTTCTCTCTAATTCCATACTGGTTCTGTGAACTCATCACACAATTATTGTAACCTATCGCGCGCGAGTGTTCTGATTTCCAAGATTGAACTTCAGACGACGAAAATGCCGGGAACCGTTAGCTTGGTTTCCCCTCGCTGAAATCTTGGCACGATAGAAAGCTAATTTAAAACATTCAGTGCAAATTAGAAAGCCGATATGTGACAGATGGATAAAATGGAATAATCTCTCTCTTAAAACTATGTGAAAAATAGCATTCACAGAGTTTCAAAGGTACCTAAAAATATTTGCTTATGAGATAGTGGCGAAGAGATAGGGGGAATGCATAGAAAATAGTAAAGATTAGAAAAAAAGAGCAGTTTGACAAGCAAAAAAAATTATATTTAGGTATCTCTGAGTGGATGGAACAGTGAAATTTAAAATGGGTGTTGCGGGGGATTATAGTGAAAATAACATTTTAGTGTCTTCAACAAGCTTGTATTAGGTTGAAAAATCGGTTTGTTTAGATGTTTCATGGTCCTGAATAATAGAAAAAAAGTGAAAAGACAAAAGTAAAGAGTAAAAGGCTCTCTAACAGCTAAAAAATAGCTTATTTGATTGAAAAAAAATACTCACGTCTTCAAATTGATCAACCACTTGACTGGAAGCTGGAGGCTTGACCATTACATGATAGGGAGCCATTGGTTGGTCTATGACTTGCCTGAAGGAGCCAACCCTTCTATCTTGCATGGAAGGCTCAGGACTTGACGGAGACAGTTGAGGAGAGTGCACTGACACTTGATGGGGAGCTGATAGCTCAGATATTGCATGAAAAGGAGCCGATTTTTGGCCTACAGCTTTTCTTGAAGGCCCAGGCATTGTATCTTGTCCTGAAAGCCCTGCTGTATGACTGGGGTTCAAATAGATCATATCATGTCCATCACTATCTTTCACAGCCGGGCTAGCGATATAGCGGGCTCGTGCAGCCGAGGCTGCAACTTGACGAGGCAGCATTGAGGCTCGATTAAGAGGGGCTTGCACAGATGGCTGCACTTGGGCAGGCAGCGTGGAGCTGGGGGGTTTCGGCCAACGGCCATATTGAACAACTGATGCTCTTACAGGGGCTGCCTCACCCCTCTTGCTTTCTTACTGGGAGGTGGAGCACATTCTTCACCATTGTCCTTAAAGAAGAGAAAAAAGTTAGTATGATAAATAGTTTCCCCCTTTTTACAGAAAGAAAGTTAGTATCATCATCCATATAATTTTGTCTAGAAAAGCATTTATCTCAAAGAAGCCCCCTCCTCCACCTTTTTCTGCAATGCAAAAAGTAAAATTTACGAGAATATGCTCTGCATGGAAATCATATTGTGAGAAAACTTGTGAGAAAAATAAACTTTGACAAACAGTAGTCTATAGCCTTAGGATAGAAATCAATGTTTCTATTTTTACCTTTCAGAAAATTTTTTAAAATGTTCCCGTCTGTAGACTTTAAAATAGATAAATGATTGTTAACCCAGCAGCCGCTTATAGGCCTAAATTACAATCTAGGATGAAAATTTTGCAGACAAAATAAGGCTATCTTTTTTTCTTAGAAATCCCGGGCCCCCTTACTTTTCATGTGAAGTTTTCGCTTTACAATGATGGCGATAGAATAGAGGCATTGCCCCCTCCCCCTTTCGCCAATGTCCTAAATATATTGTTAGACCTTAATTTGAAAATAACGAGATTTCACCGGTTCTCCGAATAGAGATTGTATAGACCTGCGCTTAATAAATTGCAATTGTCTGCATGAAACCGTTTTAATTTGACAGGAGAAAAACATCCCATTTTGATCTGAGAAACCTTTTACAGGAAGTGCTTTAAAAAAGGGTCAGAGCTAATTATAGGCCTCGCGCTGGAGTCTTGTGTCAAAACCAGAGCGGGTTAATAACAACAGTGACATAAGTCAGTGGTCGCTTTTAGCTAGGATATAGAACACTTAAAATTGCATAAATTTAACGAAAAGATAATTATTTCTTTTTGCGAGAATTTTGTTTGTAAAACAATGGGGGAGGGGGTTAGGTTTTGAGGGTAAAAGAACATATTTTATGTTTTCTATCGAGTATAAAGATTGTATAGTGATGTTTGTATTGTATGGGGGGGGATTTACCTGAATATACTGGAGGGTGACCAAGGAAAATAATTTTATTTTGAAAATAAAAAATGAAAATGTATTAAATCAGAACTTACATTGCAAATTGAAGTTGGCATGGCTTCTAATTCATCAAATTTATCCATTGTTGTTTGAACTATGTCAAAATACTTTCTGATAATTTAATTACATTGCATGCCCGTTATATACGAAATCTCAAGGTCGAATTGTTATGTAAACAAGCCCTCTGATTGGCTGAGAAGGAGACACGTGATCTAACTGTTTCCTGGAAACTCATAACATTTGCCTCGAGCAACAACAACAACATGATCATGAAGGAAGTGTCATTGACCTGTCCCCATTAGACTCAATAATCCAGAAAAGTGAGAAAGTTCCTGTTTTTTCATTCTCACAGACAAAAACCATAAAACAGACATAAATCGATGTTGACATCCATGAAAAACATCAAATAAATTGACCAACACACATAACCGTCCATGAAACAACCATCAATGTGAGAAAATTCCTGTTTTTTCAAGTGAGAAAAATACTGTTTTTCCATTCTCACTGACAAAAACCATAAAACAGACATAAATTACTGTTGACATCCATGAAAAACATCAAATAAATTGACCAACACACATAACCATCCAAGAAAACATCCATCAAAGTGAGAAAATTCCTGTTTTTTCATTCTCACTGACAACAAACAGACATAAATTATGTAAAAAAAAGTTGTAGGTGGAGCAGGGGTGAGCGATCGGAGTCAATAAGGCATCTCTACTTGTGCACTGCCATTACGTAACACTCCCTATCTGTGCTGTCCTTACGTAACACCCACGTGTGCTCCTCCTAAGTTACAAGCGGGACTCCCCCCCCGCTTGACTAACGGTCTGTAACGCATTCTATAGCGTAACATTTGCATAACTAAACATTCCCTATGACATAACATTTACATCTCTTAAAAAACACCCTATTAAATAACAACCCTATTAAATACATCTCTCTGTGATGTAACAAACACCTGATAGCGTGGATATTTAACCTATTATATTACAGGATAGGGATTTCTTTAAAAAGCAGGGCTGTCTTCGGAATCTTGGGCTTTCGTCAGAATCCATGGATAGGGCTGTCTTCAAAGTCATTATGCTGTCACGACTTTCGGCCCCACGTCTGGGAGCCTTTCTCAACGGGAAAAAACAAAAATAAATGAAATAACACACATAAAAAAAACCGACAACTAAACACATGCAGAAGAAAAAAAAAATAAGAACTACTCACATTATAAACACACCTCCAGCACTGAAGTTATCACACAAGAACAAAACCAAAGCGAATGTCTATAGTGAAAACATGGGTTTTCTACTATTGGATATTGGGTATCCTACTACTTGGTTATTATTTACTTGATAAACAAAAAAGGTCACCTAACCCCAGGCCCATCACCCCTAACTAAACCTCACAGGTTAATCAAATTCATGAATTAAAAATTAAATGAATCTTTTTGCTTGTTTAGCTGCAGTCCGTTGACTTTTTCCAGCTTTGACCTCATTCTGACCTTTGTTCACAGGATCATCACCTGTTTCATGACAATCATGTAAATCACTATTGGTTGAATATTTTACCTGCTCCTTGATTAAACTATTATAAATTGAACTTATCCTAAAATCCTCTTCATCTCTATTGACACTAATACCCCAATAGATAATCTTTTTTATTTCTATAAATTTCTCTGAAACTTTGATAAAAGTCCTACAGACTTATCTACAATTTTTGTCTGATTAGATAAAATACTGTGATCAGGAAAATAAATACGGGTTCTGCTAAAGCTGATTCAAACATTTCCGGT
The DNA here is from genome assembly GCA_027921565.1 of Artemia sinica. NCBI lineage: Eukaryota > Metazoa > Arthropoda > Branchiopoda > Anostraca > Artemiidae > Artemia > Artemia sinica. The sequence continues at coordinate 35,455,643 of CM051258.1, forward strand.
TTCTGTTTATGTTTTAGCGAGCAATCTATGGCTTTTTTGTGGTGCTGTAGCCTATTTCCTAAATTCTGCTGTCTACATTCCTACATAAAATTTATCAGAAGATCACGAAATTTACTATTTAAAGCTCTACTTGAAGTTTTTGTCCCACAAGAGCATAGCAAATATTTATGTAGAGTGTGTAGGGACCTTAGCTGTAAAACATGTTTTTTTTAACTAAACTTTGGAGCACATATATGGATGACGTTTTAGTTGTTTGGAATTATGGGGAATCACAAATTGGAGGTTTTCTGGAACATCTAAATAATTTGGGAGTGGAATTAGTTTTTACAATTGAAAAAGAAACAGAGAATAAGTTACCATTTCTGGATATTTGGATTCATAGAAATAATAATGGACCCGCTTTTATAATTTACCGTAAACCGGACAGCAACAACCGTTATTTGTCTTTCGCATCAAATCATATGATCTAAGTAAAAACTTGGATCTTAAAAACTTGGTTATTAGAATTACCATCACCAGAATACATAAGTAGTTGAACTATTTCTTATTAAGGATATTCTACTAGGTAATGGATATCCTATAAATATGATTTCTCAAATAATAAAAAAAAAATTAAAAAAAAAGTCAATGGAACCTGTAATATTAGAAGAAGATGGGTCAGCTCAAAAAACAAATTAAATAACTTTGCCTTATATCCTAATGTTGTCACAGAAATTAAGAAGAGAATTAAAAAAAAAACATAATACAAAAACAAAATTCAAAGAAGGACAAACTATAAGCTCTTTGCTAAATAATGGAAAAGACAAGGTACCAAGAAACATACAAATGTTTTTGTGGTAGATTTTATGTAGGAAGGGCACAGCAGAATTTAGAAAATAGGCTACAGCAACACAAAATGCCATATATTGATAGCTAAAATATAATCAAAACCGGAAACTTTTAATAAGCTGTAACAGAACACGTATTTAATTTCCTCATCACATTATTTTATTTGCTCAATCCGAGAACCCGCTAGACCTGGAAAAAAGCGAAAAAAACTGGTGACCGATCAGTGCTACCCATGCAAAAAAATGGTTTTCCTTGTTGTTCAAGGAGGGGGGCTGCAATTTACCTACTGAAGGTTTTCGATTATACTGATTCCAATGGCACACTTTTCATTTTGATCTGACACCATTTTCGATGGGTTTTGGTTATTTTTTTTAATTGCGATAAATATCTTTTGGCAATAAACTCCCACTTTTAAGACAAACCGAAATAAAAGTTACCATTCCTGAATCAGTGTCAGATGGCAATTTTTTTCACTAGGTAGTTTTTTTTTTCAAAATGTGTTTTTTTTTTTAACTTTTAGTTCCCATGGACTGTGGTTCGCTTTTTACTAGGTTCCAGCTACTGCTGTAACCATGATAATCAGATTATAGAATATTTTTAGAGGAGCTTTTAGGAAGAGATATTTGGAATTATAGTGCCATTAAAAAAAAATAAATAAATAAAGGTTATGCTGATTATGTCATTTTCAGCAGCAAAACAACAACGTTTACACAAATACAGGCAAATTTTGTTGAGTGAAAATCCTAAGATTGTCAATCGGTTTAGAACTATCGAAACACTTTATAAAAAGCTATATAAATAAATTCAAAGTTTCACTTCCATTCTTCCTTGGGATGGTGCATTTATCCCTGGTAATACATACTTAGATGCGTTGACCTCAAGCAGCTTGGTGCTGCAGTTGTTGGTAGTAGTAGTAGCAGTATATTTCTGCTACGCCTGTGAAGAAACTGGAACAGTTATTTCAGTTTCTGGCTGTGTGCATAGAGCTTTCACAGACACGTGCAAGGATAATCCGTTCAGGCATTTTACTAAACCAAAGCTAGCAGTTGGATAACTGTTCGTTTTTTTTCTTTTTTTCGTGTTAAATATAAAGTACACCTATAGATTGAATTGAATCATTTATTTAAAACATCTTTGAATCTCTTGTAACGTTTTACCTTTTGTTTCAGGTACATAAAATATCACATAAATCACTGACAACAATGAAAAGGAGCCGAACATCCAAAATACACCAGATTCTCCCATTAATTCAACAAAACTTTCAAAAAAGAAAGTTACTAGAAAAGCTAAGCCCCAACTAAAACCGGATATTATAGAACTTACTGTTCCTTTTACATGCGCCGGTAATATTTCACCCATAATTGCCCAGGGCAAAGGACCAAAACCAAATGAATAAAATGTAATATATACAATTAAAGAAGCCAAAGGCAACCATCCTAAAGACACAATACTCTCCGGATTATGAGAATTTACATAGAAATAAGTTCCTAACGCTGCATGCGATATGGTCATAAAAACACCGGAGGCAGAGAGGAGAACTTTTCTCCCAACAAGATCGGCAATAAATACTGTTGTTAAAGCAGCAGTTAGCTGGACCAATGCAACAATAACTGATTGAACGTTACTGTTTAAGTCACCACCAGCTGCACTGAATATTGAAGCTAAATTGTAAAGGGCGGCATTAATACCACTGAATTGCTGAAAGAACATAAGAGATATGCCTAAAAATAGGGGTTTTAGTACTTCCGCTGAGATTAAATCCCTAAATTTCACTTTTATATTTCTTGTAGCTTCAACACTTTTCCTTATGTCTGAAAGCTCTATTTCATAAGGATACTCTTTTCCCCGTAGCCATATCAGAGAATTTCGTGCTTGAGTGTCTTCATCTTTTATTATTAAGTAGTTTGGTGATTCAGGCACAACTAACATACATACGAAGTTGCATAATGGAAAAACAATAGAAATTAGTGAAAGGGTTGACCAAGATGTGAAAATTCCAACAGTATATGTGACTGTAATGCCTAAGACTATTAATAGCGTAAAACCAGATCCGAATGCACCTCTATATCTTGGCGTTGAAATTTCGGCAACATAAATTGGTGAGGCTACAGATGCAATTCCTCCTCCTACACCCACAAGCAGTCTACCAGCAACAAACATAGTTAGATTACGGGATAAACCTACAAGCAAAAATCCCGACACAAAAATTGGTGAGGTTGTCATAGAAAGCCTTTTCCGACCCAGTTTATCGACAAGGAAGCCACCCAGGATGGAACCCAAAAAAGCCCCGAAATTTAATAATGAGCTTATTAATGACAGTTCCAATTTTGTGTAGCTTCCATCCAGCTGGGGTATTGACGGAGAAGACCATCCAATGCCAGCACCAAGTGTGAAAGCTCCAAGGTGGGCTGAAAAATAAGAAAACAATACAACAAACTACTAGATATTCTGCGGTGGAATAATGCAACAAGAACAGGCAGAGAATCCTTTTTTTAAAAGAAAAAAACTAAAAACACTGCATTGTAAAGTTTATCAATGAGCTAGAACAAACGGTCTAGCAACATCTTTCTGGTTGATCATATATTTCAAAGGCTATGTTAACCATATATCACTATCGGTAATTTTTTTAGGGGAGGAGGTCGGAAATATTTCCTAAGAAAGGGAAGGGGGTGGTTTAAGAAATTAAACAAGTGATTTTTTAGCCTAATTATTATCAGTTCCCCTCCCACTAAATGGAGGTACAATGTAATATATTTTTAAGATACACTTACTTAGACTGTGTTGCATTTCTTTATAATTTTCTCAAAATATCCCTACCAACACTTCTTTGACCAGTTTTGTCCTTCCTCCCAAGGCTTAGACGCATTTACGCTTCTTATTTGTTCAAGTAAACTATCATTTGTATATATCAACAATCTTAAAAGATTCCAATAATGGGAAAAAAAGTCTAGCTGGTAGCTATGACTTCTGGAGACATAATTCTCCTTCGGAAGATTCATTTTTCCTAGTTAAAAAAGCGAAAAAAAAACTAGGAAGGAAAAAAAATGTTTAAATGAAAAACAAGCCTCATCGTAAGACATGAGCCTTGCAGTTTTAATATTATTGGTTTTAATATTTATTGCTATAGGGTTTCACAAGTTCCTATTTTTGCTTGGAAACTCTATCAACAGCCTATTTTGATGAATTTTAAAAAAAATCTAGAGACCATTTCCTGTATGAAATACTATGTTATCTTTCTCCAAATCAAAAGAAAATAAATCGTCTTTTGGAATACTAGCTTGAGATTTGGTAGTAGTAAGCTCAAAACTGTAGAATATCAACTTAGGTTGAAATACACACCAAATTTGAATTATGTATTTCATGTCTTTTAATTTTGGAATCATTCAGCAAAATATCTGCCTCAGATTTGTCATCAGCAGGCCCTATATTCAAGTACAAACATCGGTGGAAATTAAACACCTGTTTTGAAAAATGTACTTAATGTTTTTGATTTGAAACTTCTCTGTTGCAATATTAGCCTCAGATTTTAGATCGGTTCATTTCAACAGTAGTCTTAGAGTTCTCAGCACCCTTGGAAGCTTCACAATACTTACTATGGTGCCAGATCACGAAAGTGTGGGGGTGTGGGAAATGTATTTTTCAAAATATTGGGTGGCAGTAATTTTGTTGTTTAATCCTTTTTTTATGAAATAAAAAACAAGTTATTTTTAAACAAAAATCCTTTAAAAAATACATTTGTCAAAATTTAAAGGGAAAGTGCAATTTTTTTTCTTTTTCAATCCAGTTTCTTCGATGAAAATTCCACAGAATTTTTTTTTTCAATTTTTAATACCCTATTTTTTTCAATGATAACAAAAAAAAGGCAATTTTCAAGATCTAAGGTGGTAATTTAGGAAGGCAACATTGTTTTTTTCTATACGTCTCTGATTAAAATAAAAAGGCCAATATTAATTCGATAGATGTTAAAAAATATGTCTTTAAGTTGTAGTAAGCACTTTGATATCTCTCCTTAATAATTTGCTAATAATTTGTATTTGGTGAATTGGTAGTAAAATAATTTCTATTTCTTTCAAGATTTGGTAACTATCCTTTCAAATATACACTTTATTGGGTTATAAAGTGTATAAAGAGCATAAAGGTGTATTGTCAATGTTAAATAGTCACTAGTAACGCACTTTGAGTAAAGAGGTGCCCGAGGTAATTGTACCCGGATCGACAAAAAGAAAATTTTGAAAGCAATATATAACTTAAAATGTCACAGTTTCCATGTGTATTAAAGGTACATAAAATTCCTTACGTCTTGGAAGAAGGATTAGCACCACTCTCCTTTTAAAGCTTGATTAGCCTTGTGATATTAATTTTGTTGTATTATTGTCGATATTATGACAAATAAGAAGACATTACTCGAAAGACAGGCCGTTTTCAGTTGTAAACTATTGCAATGCGTTTTTTCAGTGGTTAAGAAAGCAGATAAAATTGAAGCCAAAAATTTAGCATTATTTTAATAGAAAGCAATTTTCGTTGGATGTAAAATAAACAATAATGGCATTAAAACAGATTTGCATACTTGAATTTTTGGTTTGATTTGATTTTTTAAACAGATTGAATTTTTTGAATTGATTAATTTCAAAAATCTTTTCTTTTCACACTTACCAGCTAAGGCTGCAAAAAGCTGAGGCGCAAGTTTTGCTTTTGCCTCATTATTTTCGATTCTTTTAACTTGCTTCATTTGGAAGGTTTCATCAATTTTTTCGATGCTTTTCATCTTCAAAATTGATTTATCATCCTAGAAAAACCTATAGTTATTATTACCAAAATACAGAGATAAATTTCGATTAACACTTATCCATATTTACATATAACTTCTGTTTTGGGTGTTGTAGGAAACTCAATTATATATAAGATAAGCCTCCCCTTTTCGTAAATGTCTTATAATTATTTGACCAACTCTTCATAATTACAAAGCTGAGTTACCTATAGCTTGGCTTCGCTAAGTAATTAAATTTCAGTGCTTTGGCTGCAATAGTGTGAGTCATCTTTCCACAGACGATTAAGCCGAATGGTTTATAGACCGATCTTCAAATAATACGTTTTCTTTCTCCAATTATAATTTTATAGTGTGGGCGAAAAGTGTCAAAAAACAACAGAATTCTTCCGTGCTTGAGGAAAGTACCAAAATTGGGCGAGATGTACTTTTGAGCATGCTCTTTAATACGGCTCAATTACACAAGTGAAATATTTCCTCAGAACGCCACTAGGTGGCTTGAAATCCAAGATGGCGGGCAAAAATACGAGTTTGTCAACATGAGAAGACATGGCCGTTCCGTAGTTGTACATAGTGCGGCTGGGTGCCTCAAATCCAAAATAGCGTGCGAAAATACGAGTTTGTCAAAATGAAAAGACATGACTGACCAAATAGGCTAGTATGCGTTAATCGATGGCATAAGTTCCAAATATGAACGAAAAAATAACCTAAGTTCAATGTTCCAAACCAATAACAACTCCGTTGGTCAAGAATTGTGTTGCAATATTTGGGTGGTGAAAGAAGAAAGGACCAACTTCAGCAAAAACTCAGCTAAGCGCCGCAAAAAAAATGATGTATCACTGTTTAGAGCGCTTAACGTGGGCTGTGTTGCTCGAAGAGGTGAAATAGACGCCTTCTTCAAACACGAAAACAGTCACCATCCACTGGCTTTGACGTCAAATAGCCAGATTCGTGTTGGTAAAAACGCTTAACTTGCAGATATATTAATCAACTTAACCCCAGCTGCTGAGATTAACTTTCCAAATATTGCATCGGAACTGATAGACAGAGTTGCTCTTGTGCAAATGTTGAACCCAAGTAATTCGTGGATCTTCGGAGAGTATGCAGAAAACATGTTTTTTCCCATGATAGAGTAGCAGCTCAGGCATGTCGAGAGACTTGACCTCGTATTCGATTTTTACAGATTGGATAGTCTGAAGTCGTCTGTCAGAAGTCAGAGAGGCAAGGGTTTACGACTAAAAGTGGTTCCAAACAGACAAATCCCATTGAAGTGGAAAGAATTCCTGCAAGTAGATGCAAACAAAACAGACATGTTTAACCTGCTGTCCCATGCTGTCGTAAAAAGGTCTCCAACGTCAAACCGAGTACATTGCACTACTGGAAACACGCGCATAGCTAACCAGACATTCGAAGAGCAGGACCTCGTCCAGTTATGTTCACACGAAGAGGCTGACACCTGCCCTTTGCCTAACGCTTGTGACGCAGTCTTACAAGGACAGCTCGATTCTCATACGAACGGTGGACACAGATGTGATTGTGATTGTGACCTCATTCTTTGATCGCACTTGAGTATCCGAACTATTTGTTGTGTTTGGTGTCGGTACCAACCTATAGTACACTCCCATTCACGAAATTGTTCGATCGCTCGGGGCGATGAAATGACAGGAACTTTTGTTCTTCCACCCGTTTACAGGATTTCATACCGTTTTTTCTTTTATACACCACTCAAAGAGGCGGTTCTTTGCGACTTGGCTAAATATGCCAGGACTGAAAAAGACTTTCCTTAAACTGACTAACCAGCCTTCCCAAGTGACAAAACTGCTCTTGACCTTTAACGACCTTGAACGCTTTGTCATGAAGACATACAACGTAAAACAAGACTGCGACGACGTAAATGAATTTAGGAAAGAAAAATTTCCACGACAAAAGACCAACAACATGCAAAGACTCCCTCTGGCTAGTGCTTCACTTTTACAGCATATCCTTAGAGCTGCAGTACAGTCAGGTCGTGTGTGGAGTCGCAGCCTGGAATCAACACCCACCCTTCCCAGTTTTTCTGACTTTGACTGGGTCAGAGACATCGATGAAAAGCGGCTTCCCAATTGGGTAGGTTCCCTTCCGCTAGCATCAAAAGTCTGTTGCGAGACAGTGCGTTGGGGTTGCAAAGAAGGGTGTGAAAGAAGGTGCCGCTGCGGGAAATTTGTAGCTTAACTGGAGCTCACTATGCAGGTGCAAACCAAAGTGGTTTAATTGTTGAACATGCGATTTTTTTTACCAGAAGATTCGATTGATCTCTTTGTGTTGCTGATAAAACAACAATTCTTAAACTCTTTAATCCGTCCGATTAGCTTCTGTTGATGCGTTTAAAATAAATAAAGAGATAAAGAGTTAACAATTATTTAACTGATTTTGGTTTAGCCATTGTAAACAAAGGACATAAATTGAACGCGTCTTGGTCTCATACTCGGGCAATTTGTACTGTACCGACTTTACTACTGTTAGGCGTATGTCGGAATGACAGAACGATATTTAAAACTGCTGCATTAATTGCTCCACTCCAGCCTGTTTCGGAAAACTGACATTTTCTTCTGCCATCTTTGATTTTAGACCCCAAGCGGATCAATGGTTCAACTAATCTTAGACCTCATGCTGATCAACGGTGTAACTAAGGTATATTTATGTACATATACGTGGGCTTTCAGAATCTGAAGTATCGATTGCTCCTAGTCCGCCCATTTGAAGTTGTTACTTCTTGTTTTAATAAAACTTGTTTTTTTCAACCACCATCTTGAACCTGAAGCGCCTGATAACACTAAAGTACTATTTTGATTAGTTTTACGTTCATATTCGGAACTTCTGCCATGGACTAAACCATACTGGCCTATTTGAGTGGTCATATCTTTTTATTTTGACAAACTCATGTTTCCATAGATTCCATAATTCCATAGAGAATTACTGGAATGCCCGGGGGCCAAAAAGGTACGAGAGAGGGAATAGGTGTCCTCATTATACTTTGCCCCTTAGAAAAGGTAGTATAGCGCTTTATTTCTGATCAAGTGAGTTTCTTTTAAAGCTTTTACGGTCATCCGTTCTATGGGAAGGGACCGGGAAAAATAATAGATTTCTCATTTTGACATACTCGTAATTTTCATCCGCCATCTAGGATTTTAAGCCACCTAGCGGCATCCCGAGGAAAAATTTCGCTTGCGTAATTGAGCCATATTAAAGAACATGCTCGAAAGTACGTCTCAGCCAATTTTGGTGCTTTCCTCAAACACGAATTTTGATGTATTTTGGTATTTTGGTGCTTTTTGCCCGCACTATTAGTAAATCATGTAAAAAGCTCGTGGTCACTCCCGATTAGTCGCTTGCCTAACATAATGGGCATTGAAGTGTGTAACTAATATCTTAGTCGGTAAAACTATACTTTTGCTACATTTGGCTATCTTGGAAAGGGATTAGGTTAGGAAAATGAAACTTTCAGGGATGGGTCTACTTGCTAAAATATGTCCCGGGAAGGTATTTTGAAGTACCTACCTCCACTTCATCTCCCTCTAGAGGGTCCAGAAATTTTCCGACATGACAGGTCAATGATACCTATTGAAATTTTGATAAAATCAACATTTTACCTTAATTTTCAGTTATCAGTTTCTTTTTCTCTGGCTTTAGTTCTGAACATGCAATTTCTTTTATTTGAGTTGAGTTTTAAGCCATATCAATTGTTTTTTGTTTTTTTTTCAAAATTTAAGAAATGTATTTGCATATCTTTAAAACCTTATAAATTGGGATTGAGCAAAGTTGTGAAGTTGAAAACAATTCTGTTATACTTCATTTAAGCAGAAGATCTATTCTGAAAGATTTCGATTTTATAACACACAGATTTTTAAAGCTCATCAAAGGTCAGGACCCTTTAGAGGGAAAAGGAATGGAGGTAATTACTTCAAAATACATTCCCGGGACATACTTTAGCCTGTAGACCCATAACTGAAAGATAGCCAAATCTATCAAATCTATCTTTCCATGGTAGCCAAAAGTAGCTAAAGTAACAGTTTACCTCTTAGTTTTATACTTAGGTCTTGAAACGAGTCAACTGAGTACTCGGTCGTTTTTTTTATCCTACTGTGTGTCTATTTAGATAATTTTCTTTCTATGGTGGCAAATACTATAAGGATGCAACTTTAACTTGAAAGCGTTGAACTCCCAGTCTTAGTTTTGACATTTTTTTCAGGGAGGTTACTAAGAAGCAATCATGCCAGGATCTAAGGTGTTTTCGTCAGTTGTAATTTCCACTCGGTTACACCCATGCGCTTAACCCCTACTCCGACTCAACTACACATTGTGGTTGTCAGAGATAACTATAAGTTATACCAAGGCTTGGTACTGAATGTTGGGAATCTTACAAATTCCAAGATTTACCTGACCGTATTCGGGTATAGGTATTAACCTATAATTAAAGGCTAATTCTCATTAGTATTCTCATTTGGATAGAAGGAAAGCCTACCAATGGCTTGTTACTTTCATCCAACAGTGGAGCCAGCAGTGGTTTTAGCAATCAAAAATTAAAACTATGTAGTCTAGTGTTACTTATATACTCCAAAAGCAACCCTTGTACCCACAGTTTCTGAAGATTTAGGCTAGATTTAACGAGTAATAATATCAAAATAGCCTACTCGTGGGCTATAAAATAGACAGAGACTTTATAAACCATATTTATTTTTTAATTTGGTGGCCTAGCCATAAACCAAGTCCTCTTTCTTGATTAAATTACTCTTATTTCCGAACATCGTAATTAAGGAAAATTTGTTGTCTTTCCCAAGATATGTTTCTGTCAGTCAAAGGAATATGAAGACGAAATCTCAGAACATAATCGTTTTCCCTCACTTTGGGAAAAACTTAGGAGGTTGGTGTAATTCTTCATCAGGAAGGTAGTTGTTGGGAGCAAATTTGCTGCTTTTTAGATCGAGAAAAAGAGCAGAATTTTTTAGCGTGAAGGTGAATATTTTAAGGTTGTAGGGGAAGAATTGGAGGTAGCAATTTTCAACTATAGCTAAAATTTTAAGTTTATGTATTGGAATTCAGTAGACTATTTGGTGTAATTTCGGAGTCCAAAGATTAAATTTTATGAAGTTAGCATAATTTGCTACAAGTTAATGAAGCTAATATTTGAGAGTTGTATATTAGTTTTTGGGAGGTATAAAATATTCCGTTTTGGTGTAGTCTGCAAAGCCGAAGATTATTCTACAGAAATTAGTGATAAATTACTGTGAGTTTGAATAATTAATATCTGATGGTCAGATTTTATGCTGTGGGTAGTAAGGCAGCTTGCTCTTTTCATGTAATCTGCCAGGTTGACGATTATGACACATAATACTAATGATGATCTTGCATAAGCTATAATCCAGCTGACCCAATAAGAGCTGTTATTGGTGTGAGGATAAGTTTGCTTATTTATTTTTCTCCTATACCCCCTATGCATTCGTATTCAGAGATTAATTTTTTGTGATGTAAGATATTTTGTTACCCGCTATTTTTATTGAATTAATTAAAAAAAACTTTTTCTACAAAATAAGTTTTTCAACAAAAAGTAAAGAACACCATCAAACCAAAAATGAACGAAAATCGAATCAAGCAATCTACCAAACATACAACTACCACAAATCAGTATCAATAAATAAATGAATCCGAAAACGAACAGAAATTAAAATAGATGACAGAGTCAAACTCAAAACGAGCAGAAATTAATATGAGTAGGGTTCAAAACCCCTATGATTTCTAAAAGCCAGAATATAATTTGTACTTGACTGAACAAAATTCAGACAAATTTACTGAAAAAAATGTGTATTGTCAGTTAAATATACATATGCTGGTATTTATTCCTTAAAATCTTAATTGCTTTTTTATTTCTTAAAATTAATCTTTGATGTTTGATGTTTGATGGAGTTTTTTACTTTTTGTTGAAAAACTTATTTTGTGGAAAAAGTTTTTTTTTTAATTAATTTCTGTTCGTATCATATTGACATAGTTTTTTCAGGGGGGAAAAATAGTTTGAATCTTTCCGGTTTTCCTTTAAGAATTTATGGTTTAGCCTGCTATTTATATGCTAGAGAAACTTTTTCAGAAATTTTAACAACATAAACTCTTTTAAAAACTATAACGCAAATAGTAGTGTTTAATTTTTGATTTCTTCAGCTCATTTTACGAATGAGCTCTTTTAATACTTTGAACAAAATGGCTATCTCAAATTTTGATTGGAAGTGTTTGGGGAAACGATGGGGTGTGGGGTGGCATTTGCCCTCTGATCACTTTCGACTAATAAAAAATGCACTAGTCATCTCAATTTCCAATCAAATGAGCCCCTTTTGAAGCTGCTACGAAAAAACGTTCTATAAAAACCTTATATGCCCCAAGTGCATAACTTAAGACCCTTGTCCTGAGGGCTATCAGAGGAGGGGGTGTCATCCTCAAATTTCCAGACATTTCAACTACGTTGAACAATACGACTATATCAAAATGTTGATCGGAAATGTTTGGGGAAATGATGGGCGTGGGAGGAGGGGATTCTCCCTCTGCTTACTTTCGACTATTAAAAAGGACAATAGGCCTCTCAATGTCCAAAAATTTTAGCCCTTTTTGAAGTTTTTACGACAACACTTCTCATAAAAACCTTTTATGCCCCCAGGGTATAACTTACAACCTTGGCACTGAGAGTTGTGGGGGGGTCGTCATACTCAAAGGCATAATTTTGTACCCTTCAACTGCCTTAAACAAAATGGCTATATCAAAATTTTGATCGGAAGTGTTTGGGGAAATGATGGGCGTGATGGGGGGGGGATTCGTCCTCCGATTCCAGTTCTAATTTCCGGAACTTTCAACTATGTTGAACAAAATGGCTATCTGAAAATTTTGATTGGGTGTGTTTGGGGAAATGGTTGGCGTGAGAGGGGGCTTAGTTACCCTCCAATCACTTTCGACTATTAAAATGGGCACTAGCCTTCTCAATTTCCAATTGAATGAGCCCCTTTTGAAGTTTCTACGACAACGCTATCTATAAAAACCTTATATGCCCCCAGGGCATAACTTGGTCGATAGAACAGATTTTCCTGTCACTTCTTTAAGCAGTTTGAGCTTCTTCCTGCTGTTGATGCTCTTGGGTGCTTGCTCCAGTTCGTTTGTAAAATCTTACCAGAATTGTTTTCTCTCCAGTTTTAATAACTACTTAGCTGCTCAAAGCTGAAGTAAAACGAGCCTTGGCCATGGTGCACACCCTGAGGGGGGGGGACTGTTTCAAAAGTTGTACGTTTTTTCTACTGCCTATGTCTTCTAGGAGGCCATTTATAATGGTGGCTGATGATGAATGGACCGTATTATCCTTAAACGGAAACAACAGCTATTTCCAAATATTATCTAGCGGTTGCAGGAATTGGCTAATTTTTCACTTCGTTTTTGTAAATTCATTAGCTAATTTGGCCGGTTGTGAAAATTGTTTCAATAACGCACTACTTTAAATTATTATAATATAATTAATGCCCTCACGCTTTCACTTCTTAGGGGGAGGGGAGAATTATTTGTATGGAGCAATCCGTTTACCTTGAAAATTCTAAGTAACAAAAAATAACGTTGAAAATATGATATAAAATTATTTCACAGTAAGACGGAAACTAAAGACAAGTTTTCATCTTTTGATAAAAAGAGTGCGCTTATAGCAGCAATAACAGTCCAAAAAATGTTTCGTCAGTGTTGAGGACAAAAGGGAGTTTGTGACATCACAGGCCCTCTTCATGACGAAAATCAAGCAGTTAAGTTATAAGGAGATCAAATCACTAGGGTACACCCAGGCCACTAAGATACAGCAAGGGACAACCAAGGGTGGCAATAGGTGGTAGCTCATAGCCTGGTAAACAATAGTTACGACTTTCAACAGTTGTAGGTTTAAAAAAAAACTATATTTTTTATGCATTAATTAAGAAAACTTTTTCCACAAAATAAGTTTTTCAAACAAAAGTAAAACTCCATTAAACCAAAAATGAACAAAATAGAATCAAATAATCTACCAAGGATACAACTACCACAAATCAGTATCAATAAATAAATGAAACCCAAAACAAACAGAAATTAAAATAAATAACAGAGTTAAAATCAAAACGGGCAGAAATCAATATGAGTAGGGTTCTAAAACCCTATGCCTTCTATAAGCCAGAACATAATTTGTACTTTACTGAAAAAAATTCAAATGAACTTACTGAAATAAAAAATGTGTGTTGTCAGTTTATTATACATATGCTGATATCTATTCCTTAAAATCTTAATTAATTTTTCATTTCTTAAAGTTATAAAAGTGAAAACATCCCAAATTTTGATTGGATGTGTTTAGGGTAATGGTGGTTGTGAGAGGGGAGTAATTTGCCCTTCAATCACTTTTGACTTTTAAAAAGGGTTCTAGCCCTTTCAATTTCCAATTGAGTGAGCCATTGTTGAATTTTCTACGACAAAGCTATCTATAAAATCCTTATATGGCCCTAGGGCATAACTTACAACCCTTGCCCTCAGGGGTGTGGGGGGCTTGTCATCCTCACAGACATAATTCCCCGATATTTCAACTACGTTGAACAAAATGGCTATCTCAAAATTTTGATTGGATGTCTTTGGGGAAATGGTGGGCGTGAGAGGGAGTTTCGTTGTCCTCCAATTACTTCTACTAATAAAACGAGCACTAGCCCTTTCAATTTCCAATCGAATTAGCCCTTTTTGAAGTTTCTACGACAACGCTTTCTATAAAAACCCTATATGCCTCGAGGGAATAACTTAAAACCCTTGCCTTGAGGGTTGTTGGGTGGGAGGGGGTGTTGTCATCCTCAATGACCTAATTTCCAAAGCTTTAAACTACGTTGAAAAAATAGCTATCTTAAAATTTTGATTGGGTGTGTTTGGGGAAATGGTGGGCGTGAGAGGGGGGTTAGATGCCCTCCATTCACGTACTACTATTAAAAAGTGTACAAGCTCTTTCAGTTTCCAATTGAATGAACCCTTTTTGAAGTTTCTCGACAACTCTTTCTATAAAAAACCTTATATGTCCCCAGGCATAACTCACATCCCTTCCCCCGAGGGCAGTTGGGGGGGGGGGGGGGGTTGTCGTCCTCAAAGACCTAATTTCCAGAACTTTCAACTACGTTGAACAAAATGGCTATCTCAAAATTTTTATTGGATGTGGTTGAGGAAACGGTGGGCGTGAGAGGAGGGTTAGTTGCCCTCCAATTACTTTCGACTATCAAAAAGGAAACTAGCCCTTTCAATTTCCAATTGAATGAGCCTCTTTTGAAGTTTCTACGACAACACTATCTATATAAAAACCTTATATGCCTCCAGGGCATAACTTACAAACCTTGCCCTGAGGGGTGTGGGGGGCTTGTCATCCTCAAAGACATAATTTCCAGAACTTTCAATATTGTTGAACAAAATGGCTATCTCAAAATTTTTATTGGGTGTGTTTGGGGTAATGGTGGGCGTGAGAGGAGGTTTAGTTGCTCTCCAATCCTTTTTGACTATTAAAAAGGGCACTAGTCCTTTCAATCTCCAATCAAATGAGCCCCTTTTGAAGTTTTCTTCAACAACGCTTTCTATAAGAACCTTATATGCCCCCAGGGCAGAACTTACAACCCTTGTCCTGATGGCTCTGACGGGGTAATCATCCTCAAAGACCTAATTTCCAAAACTATCAACTACGTTGAACAAAATGAATATCTCAAAATTTGGATTGCATGTGTTTGGGGAAATGGTGGGCGTGAGAGGGGGTAATTGCCCTCCACTCACTTTCAACTATTAAAAAGGGCACTAGCCATTTCAATTTCCAATAAAAGGAACCCTTTTTGAAGTTTTTACGACAACGCTTTCTATAAAAACCTTATATGCACCCAAGGCATAACTTAAAACCCTTGCCCTGAGGGCCGTGGGGGGTTCTCATCTTCAAACACCTAATTTCCAGAACTTTCAACTATTTTGAAAAAAAATGGCTTTATCAAAATTTTGATTGCATATGTTTGGGGAAATGGTGGGTGTGAGAGGGGGGTTTGTTGCCCTCCATCACTTTCGACAATTAAAAAGGGCACTAGCCCTTTGAATTTTCAAGTGAATGAGCCTTTTCCGAAGTTTCTACGACAGCACTTTCTATAAAAAACCTTATATGCCCCCAGGGCATAACTTACAACCCTTGCCCTGAGGGCTGTTTGGGAGTGTTCTCCTCAAAGATATAATTTCCAGATCTTTAAACTATGTTGAACAAAATGGCTATCTCAAAATTTGGTTGGATGCGTTTGGGGAAATGGTGGGCTTGGAAGGGGTGTTAGTTGCCTTCGAATCACTTTTGGCTATTAACAAGGGCAAAAGCCCTTCCAATTTCCAATTGAATGAGTTCTTTTCGAAGTTTCTATGACAACTCCTTCGATACGAAGTGCCCTGGTCTAAACCAAAAAAGAAATAATACATTGTGCCAACATCGTTCTTTACTTAGGCACCGCTATTGTGCTACCTGTGATTCGCCTGTGTTTGATCGCCTATGATTCATAAGCCCCGTCATTGTTTGCTGCAGACCGTAGCTACAACCCAAACTCGTCTCCCTCCCACAACCTCTATCCCCTTTGTCAAACATGCTTGCCTTATAGGTTAATAGTGGATCTAAGCAATTTCGTGCAAAGGTGGGAAAAGAAGACTATGCCTCTCAAAATCACTAATCTTATGTCTCAGCAGCCTTAAAATTTTAGCGCCAATCGGTTAAAAAATATACCTTCCTTTCTGCTGAATTTTTAGCGAGAGGAGGGGTGGGGTTGTTTTTAAGACGAGTTTTTGCTTAGCTCATTTTCATAGTGAGCTGGCACTTAACTGGTTTTCTTATTTTTTCCAGGACTTCTCTCATTTTGCACTGAGTCAAGGCTCAGTTCATTTCAGCTTTGGTTAATCAAAATCTGGCAACTTTGACTTGGCTCGTTGTAGTAACCAGAAGAGACTTACCTAGATTTTACACTGAGAAAAGTTGTTAATGGAGAGGAGGTGGTATGCAAAGGGGGGGGGGATTTACATCCAACTAAGAAGATTTAAATTCTTTGTAGGATTCCCGTTTTAAAGTACAGCAAGCTCACTTGTTCTATTCAAATTAATCCATATAGAAGGAACCATCAGTATAATTTTGACCCTAACCCTTTCAGCTCGAAGGGTCATATTCAATACAGATGCACGTTTTTTGCCTTTAAATCATTCTTAGTGAAATGAACCCCTCGGAATATTTCCAATTCCATAGAGAATTACTGGAATGCCCTGTGGTCAAAAAGGTACGAGAGAGGGAATAGGTGCCCTCATTATACTTTGCCCCTTAGAAAAGGTAGTATAGCGCTTTATTTCTGATCAAAAGAGTTTCTTTTAAAGCTTTTACGGTCATCCGTTCTATGGGAAGGGACCAGGAAAAATAATATATTTTGGAAGCACATCGATGTTTACTAAGCCAATGCTACTGCGTAGACTCTCATGGCACCTATCAATTAACAGTTATATTCAAATCCCTACCGATGTCCTATTTGACATAAATTTAGCTTGGTTTCACATTTCCTTTCATAATCCGTTTTTTTTTGTCACACTGTTAAACGGGTAATTGCTTATTTTTAATCATTATCTGTTTCTAAGGGTTTGGACTGAAACTTAAAGATAGAAGGATACATATGATTTAAAGCTTAAAGTGTTAGCACTGCGCTGTCATGGAACACCTTATCAACTAAATCAAAAATAAAATCAACCAGTCCATTTTCTCTTAGACACTAGCGACCTATATGCTGGAACACATTTCTCTAACGCTAATGCTTCCATGTTTAATCTGCATAAAATCTGAAGCTTTGTAATTACCCAAATTTAAATGAATAAAGAAAAAACATTAAACCTTGAAGACATGGTTTTCATGAAACAAATTTAACCCTGGAATACTGTCGCTTCGTAAATTTTACGACCGCCAAACCGTTTTTCGAGATTCCCGTGTAGACGGTATCACATAACAAGACGTGACTTCACGTAAATTCCTTTTTCGAGACGCCAGTTATTGGGCAAGTTCAGATTTGAACGAATCCCTGCTCGTTTCCGAGATAACGAGGGTGAGTAGTAAATTTTACGAAGCGACATTAATAGTGTAACTTTTTTTGCGAAAATCAGAATTAGTACATTTAGTTTTTTTCTTGGATTTGTGTCAGTTTTCTTGTGACAAAAGTTGTTAAAATTCTAATTTCAACATCTGCCTAGGTAGGAATGTGCATGTGTCCTCAGGAGCGAGAACGTTACAGACACTACACCTTTTCGTCTCTTCTTCTTTTCGTTTTTTTTTTTCTTTTAGAAGTTTTGTTTTCTTTTAGATGGCTTCTAGAAGGCTTACAGAAAAACAGATCCAAGAATTACTCTATGCAAGCAACGAAGAGGATAACATCTCAACTCTTAGTGACTCTGAAGAAAATCTAATCGGAGAAGATCTAGAGGATTTGGAAAACAGCAAGACTCCGATGAAGATTATGTACCTGAAGAAGAAAACGATAGCCATCTGTCCAACACAAGGGCTGATGAAGATACTGGTCGTCAAAGTGCATCGGCATCTGTGCGAAGGCAAGCAAGATCAAATATTCGAACACAGTCTAAATCTTCAGACGAAGATCAAGAGAGCGGTGAAAAGCACTTACTAAGTTTGGAACTTCGTGGCGACCGACTCATTGTCATTCCATCGAAACGATCGCTCAGAGGAAAAGATGGACATAGGTGGTCAGCTTTACCCCCACAGAAAACCAACAGAGGGAGACCCTTGGGTCGAAATCTCATCAGAGGTGTGGCTGGCCCTGTAGGTAATGCCGCCAAAGCGGCAGATACGCCTCTCTCAGCTTTTCAAGTCTTTTTGTCTGACGAGATTCTGGACAAGATTGTGTTGCATACGAATGAAGAGATTGAAAGAAAGGCAGCCAACTACGGTACAGCTAGAGCCTCAGAGGAGCCTAAAAATAGGATAGAGCTGAAAGCTTTATTTGGATTGTTCATTCTTACGGCAGCACTAAAAGACGGACATCTCTCTGTTGACGAAATGTTTGATGCCAATAAGAGCGGTTCTGCCTACGAGGCTACAATGTCGAAAGAAAGATTCCGCTTTCTCATTGATTGCCTCCGATTTGACGATAAAGAAACGAGGAATTCCAGGAAACAGAATGACCCTTTTGCTGCCATAAGAGAGGTGTGGGAAGACGTCATCAAGAACTGTCAAGGTAGTTTTAAGCCAGGGGCCAACACTACAACCGACGAGCAATTGCTCGGTTTTAGGGGAAGATACCCCTTTAGAATGTATATACCGAGCAAGCCGAGCAAATATTGAATTAAAATTGTAATGATGTGTGACGTGGGCACCAAATACATGATAAATGCTATCCCATACCTGGGTAAAGGAACTCGAACAGGTGGTTTGCCTCTAGGCAATTACTTCGTTCGAGAGCTTAGCAGACCAATTTGGGGTTCCAATAGAAACATAACTATGGACAATTGGTTCATTTCCATTCCAATGGCTAAAGAGCTCTTGAAACTTCCGTACAACCTGACCATTGTTGGAACACTTCGAAAGAACAAACGTGAAATTCCTCCTGAACTTCTCCAGACAAGAAAGCGTACTGAACGGAGTTCAATGTTTTGCTTTGATCAGGAGCTTACCATGGTTTCATACGTCCCAAAACGAAACAAATTGGTCGTTCTACTGTCTACAATGCACGAAAGACCTTCTTTGGCCTACCAAAGTCGAAAACCAGAAGTCATCGAGTACTACAACTCGACAAAAGGTGGGGGTTGATACCTTCGACCAAATGTGTAGTGACATGTCCTGTTCGAGGAAAACTAAAAGGTGGCCCTTATGTGTATTTTATGGGCTCCTAAACATCACTTCCATCAACTCTTATGTGGTATACAGCTTCAACCTTGGAAAGATTGGAGAGAAGCCTCCTACAAGGAAATGTTATATGAAGAAACTCTACCGAGAGCTAGTGCAGCCTCACGTACAGCAAAGGCCCTTAGGTAGAAATTTGAGCCGCTCACTCCGTGAACACATCGAAGATATCCCAGGAATTACTAGTCCTTCTGGAAGCCCAAGATCTCAGGACCGAAAACGCAAAATTTGCCCGCTCTGTCCCTCGAAACTCCGTAGGATGACGACCACCTTCTATAACAAGTATGGTGGGGCCATCTGTGCAGAACATCGAACGAAGATGTGCATCCCTTGCGGCAGAAAGATATAAATTTTGATTAATTCTTCCATTTTTGTATTGTTTCATATGTAGTCGATGCACTGTTACAAATACTATTTGGTACCTCGGCTCCTCGATTTTTTGCAGGCATTCAAAGTCAAAGTCGTAAAATTTACGAAGCGACAGTATTAATGCAACTTTTAGGAACCGACAGTATTCCAGGGTTAAGAGCAATGTCGAAAGTAATAAGATAAAAAGAACAACCTGTAGTAGGGAGGGGCCTATCATTTATCAAAACCCCACTTGGCTTGTTAAAATGTAAATTGTGCTGTATTCAATCCTACAAGAATCATTCATTGTCATGCAAAAATAAAACCAAAAATAGCTTAGATAAAATAACACATTTTACACAATAACATAAATAATACATTTTTAATTACTTATTAACCTTCTACATTAGTCTACTGAACGTTTTCATGTAAATTCAATCAATTAATCAACGTTAAGAGCAGATGTGTCTTGGGGGGAGGGGCAAATCTGGTACCATGTTTAGATTAAAGAAAGCCCTTAATAAAATCAACTGAAAGATCTTCTAGCCAGACTTCTAGCGCCATTTAACCGTGCCTAATCACGGACTTAATCGTGTCAGACCAGGCAAAAATACAATCAGTTTTATATGGTTATTAATTAACAAACTTTTTCCATAAAATAAGTTTTTCAAAGAAAAGTAAAGAACTCCATTAAACAAAAAATGAGCAAAAATAAAATCAAATAATCTACCAAGCTCGAAACTACCACAAATCAGCATCGATAAATAAATGAAACCCAAAACGAACAGAAATTACAGAAAATAACCGAGTCCAACTCAGAACGAGCAGAAATTAACATAAATTGGGCTCAAAACCCCTATGCCTTCCCAAGGCCAACCCATTTTAAGAGCAGGAGTAGCCTCGAAAGTTTGAACATAATACCCTCAGTCGTTCTTGGGATACTGCTGAGAGGCCTTATTGGGAATTAGCATTATCACAGTGCATTTGATTAAATCTTAAGGAAACATTTAGTTTTGAAACATAATGGGCAAATGGGAGGGAGGAGGTCTGTATAAAAACCTCCTCAAAAACATATTTTCTATCCAGAACAAAATGGCTATCTAAAAAATTTTGATTGAATGAGTTTGCGGGAATGATGGGCGTGGGGGGGGGGGGTTGCTAGTTGCCCTCCAATCACTTTAGACTATTAAAAAGGTTACTAGCCCTTTGAATTTCGTATCGAATGCGCCTGTTTTGAAGTTTCTACGACAAAGCCTTCTATAAAAACCTTATATGCCCCCAGGACATAAATTAAAACCCTTGCCCTGAGGGTTGTAAGGGAGTGTCCTCCTCAAAACATATTTTCTATCTGGAAAACAACTACGCTGAACAAAATGGCTATCTCAAAATTTTGATTGGATTTGTTTGGGGGAATGATTGACGTGGGGAGGGGGGGGAGGCTAGCTGCCCACCAATCACTTTCGACTATTAAAAAGGGCACTAGCCACTCCAATTTCCAATCGAATGAGCCCTTTTCGAAGTTTCTACGACAAAGCCTTCTATAAAAACCTTATATGCCCCCAGGACATAAATTAAAACCCTTGCCCTGAGGGTTGTGGGGGAGTGTCCTTCTCAAAAACATATTTTCTATCTGGAAATCAAATACGCTGAAAAAATGGCTATCTCAAAATTTTGATTGGATTTGTTTGGGGGAATGATGGGCGTGCGAGGAGGGGGGGGGGGGGTTAGTTGCCCTCCAATCACTTTAGACTATTAAAAATGGTACTAGCCCTTTGAATTTCCAATCGAATGATCCTGTTTTGAAGTTTCTACGAAAACACCTTCTATAAAAACCTTATGTGCCACCAGGGCATGACTTAAAACTCTTGCCCTGAGGGGTGTGGGGGAGTGTCCTTCTCAAAAACATATTTTCTATCTGGAAATCAAATACGCTGAAAAAATGGCTATCTCAAAATTTTGATTGGATGTGTTTGGGAGAATGATGGGCGTGGGGGGGCTAGTTGCCCTCTAATCACTTTCGACTATTAAAAAAGGGCACTAGCAACTCCAATTTCCCATCGAATGAGCCCTTTTCGAAGTTTCTACGACGACTCCTTCGATTCGAAGTGCCCAGGTATGGAGAAAAAACCAAAAAACACACATTGTGCCCACATTGTTCTTTACATAAAACCCTTGTCCTGTGGGATGTGAGGGAGTGTCCTCTTCAAAAAACATATTTTCTATTTGGAAATCAACTACGCTGAACAAAATGGCTATCTCAAAACTTTGATTGAATGTGTTTGGGGGAATGAAGGGTGTGGGGGGGGACTATTTGCCCTCCAACCACTTTCAACTATTAAAAAGAGTACTAGCCCTTAAACCTTCCAATCGAATGAGCCTGTTTTGAAGTTTCTACGACAACGCCTTCTATAAAAACCTTATATGCCCCCAGGGCATAACTTAAAACCCTTGCCCCGAGGGTTGTGGGAGAGTGTCCTCCTCAAAAATATATTTTCTATCTGGAAATCAACTACGCTGAACAAAATGGCTATCTCAAAATATTGATTGGATGTGTTTGGGGGAATGATGGGCGTGGGGGGGGACTAGTTGCCCTCCAACCAATTTCGACTACTAAAAAGGGTACTAGCCCTTTGAATTTCCAATCGAATGAGCCTGTTTTGAAGTTTCTACGACAACGCCTTCTATAAAAACCTTATATGCCCCCAGGGCATAACTTAAAACCCTTGCCCTGGGGGTTGTGGGAGAGTTTCCTCCTCAAAAAATATATTTTCTATCTGGAAATCAACTACGCTGAACAAAATGGCTATCTCAAAATTTTGATCGGATGTGTTTGGGGGAATGAATGTGTTTGGGTTTCCGTCATAGGCAGCGCTAGCGCGCTGCCTATGACGGAAACAGATACATTAGCGCTACCTTTGCAAAAACAATATTTTCCCGATGGCTTTGAAATGCGGGCTTAAAACCACCAGTAAAAGGTTTTCGGCCACGAACATTCCTATAGTGCATACAAGCAGACTTGGCAACTATACTTTCGTTCAATCTGACCCCACACACCAGGCATTTCATGCTCTTTGGAGTGTTCGGACAAAAGAAATCATATCGAAATAGAGAGTAAATATGCAGCTTAACCCGGAGTCAAAGCTTGGGAATCGATAATCGGATGTTTTTCAGTTAATGCTTGCATATGCGAAGTAGGTCACCGAAAAAAAGAACTATTTATGATGGATTATTAGTTTGGCAACATGTCAAAACAGTTAAATTGGGCCAATTGGTTGGTGTTCTATTCTTGAATCAAACGAAGGACATTAAAACTTGAAACGAGCAGACATAATCCTGTATATGAGCCCCCCCCCCTCCTTCTCATCCCTCCACTCTTAACGCTAAAGCTTATAATACTTAACTAAAACCGCTTATGAGTGAAACGAATATATTTAGTAGGTAATTGTAGTCTTTTATTTCCCGATTGCCTTTTAATGTTTCTCAAAAGTGTCTTAGAAAACAATCTCTTAAACTTTCGGTTTGATAATAGGCCGAACAATGGTATAAGTGTTGCTCTATTGTTTCTTAAAGAAGCACAAAGATTAATGTTAGGGAGTAAGCATAAATATAGTGTCAAAAATTTTGGTAATTAGTATTTGAAAGGGATTTCACTAATTGTTATAGCTAGAAACTTATTTCTCTTAGTGTTTTATCGTTAATGAAGTTTCATAATTGTTGGTAACTTTTTCCTGTATTTTGATACAACATTTATGTATCTCCTCGTAATAACCTTATCATAGGCAGCGCAATAGCGCTGCCTAAGTAAAGAACGATGTTAGCACAATGTTTTTTTTCTCCATACCCGGGCACATCGTATCGAAGGAGTTGTCGTAGAAAACTTCTAAAAGGGCTCATTCGATTGGAAATTGAAGTGGCTAGTGCCCTTTTTAATAGTCAAAATTGATTGGAGGGCAACTAGCCCCCCCCCCCCCCACACCCATCATCCCCCCAATTCCATCCAATAAAAATGTTGAGATAGGCATTTTGTTCAGCTTATTTTATTTCCAGAGAGATAATACGTTTTTGACGAAGCGCTCCCCCACAACCCTCAGGGCAAGGGTTTTAACCTATGCCCCGAGGGCATAAAAGAATGATGTTGGCACAATGTATTATTTATTATTTTTTTTTCCTTTAGAGCAGGGCACTTCGTATCGAAGAAGTTGCCGTAAAAAGCTTCGAAAAGGGCTCATTCAATTGGAAATTGGAGTGACTTATGCCCTTTTTAATAGTCGAAAGTGATTGGAAGGCAACTAACACCCCTTCCACACCCATCATTTCCCAAAACACATCCAATCAAAATTTTGAGATAGCCATTTTGTTCAGCGTAGTTGATTTCCACATAGAAATTATGTTTTTGAGGAGGACACTCCCCAACAGCCTTGAGGGCAAGGGTAGTAAGTTATGCCCTGGGGGCATATAAGGTTTTAATAGAAGGCGTTGTCGTAGAAACTTCAAAAAAGGCTCATTCGATTGAAAATTCAAAGGGATTGTGCCCTTTTTAATAGTCGAAAATGATTGGAGGGCAACTAACCCCCCTCTTATGCCCACGTTTTCCCCAAACACATCCAATCAAGATTTTGAGATAGCCATTTTATTCAACGTAGTTTTAAGTTCCGGATATTAGGTCTTTGAGGATGACATCCCCCCGACAGCCCTCAGGGCAAGGGTTGTAAGTTATACCCTGGGGGCATATAAGGTTTTAATAGAAGGCGTTGTCGTAGAAACTTCAAAAAAGGCTCATTCGATTGAAAATTCAAAGGGATTGTGCCCTTTTTAATAGTCGAAAGTAATTGAAAGGCAACTAGCACCCCTTCCAGAGCCACCATTTCCCCAAACACATCCAATCAAAAATTTGAGATAGCCATTGTGTTCCACGCAGTCTAAAGTTCAGGAAATTATATATTTGAGCAGGACACTCCCCCCACAGTCTTCAGGGCAAGGGTTATAAGTTATGCCCTGGGGGCTTATAAATTTTTATTGAAAACTTTGTCGTAGAAACTTCAAAAAAGGCTCATTCGATTGGAAATTCAAAGGTCTAGTGCCCTTTTTAATAGTTGAAAGTGATTTGAGGCTAACTAACACCCCCCCCCCCCCCCTCACGGCCACATTTTCCCCAAACACATCGAATCAAAGTTTTAGATAGTCATTTTGTTCAGCGTGGTTGATTTCCCGATAGAAATTATGTTTTGAGGAGGGAACTCCCCCACAGCCCTCAGGGCAAGGGTTGTAAGTTATGCCCTGGGGGCATATAAGTTTTTATTAGAACGCGTTGTCATAAAACTTCAAAAAGAGCTTATGATTGGAATTGAAATGGCTAGTGCCTCTTTTAATAGTCGAAAGTAATTGAAATGCAACTAACACCCTTTCCACGCCCACCATTTCCCCAAACATATCCAATCAAAATTTTTAGATAGCCATTTTGTTCCACAAAGTTTAAAGTTCAGGAAATTATACCTTTGAGCAGGGCACTCCCCCCAGTCTTCGGGGCAAGGATTATAAGCTATGCCCTGGGGGCACATAAGGTTTTTTTTTTAATCTTTGTCGTTGAAACTTGAAAAATGGCTCATTTGATTGGAAATTCAAAGGGCTAGTGCATTTAATAGTCGAAAGTGATTTGAGGGCCTCTAACCCCCCTCTCATGCCTACCTTGTCCCCAAACACATCCAATCAAATTTTTAGATAGCCATTTTGTTTCACGTAGTTTTAAGTTCAGAAAATTATACCTTGCGCATTCATAAAAATGAATGTACATTGTCAGTTTAATATACATGTACTGATATTTAGTAATCAAAATGTTAATATTATTTGATTTATTCAATTTATAAAAGTAAGAACATTTATATTTTTCAGTAAAGTGCAAATTATGTTCTGGCCTTGGGAAGGCATGGGGGTTTTGAGCCCAACTTATGTTAATTTCTGCTCGTTTTGAGCTTGACTCGGTTATTTATTGTAATTTCTGTTCGTTTTGGGTTTCATTTATTTATCATTGCTGATTTGCGGTAGTTTCACGCTTCATAGGTTATTTGATTTAATTTTGGCTTATTTTTGTTTAAGGGAGTTTTTACTTTTCTTTGAAAAACTTATTTTGTGGAACAAGTTTTTTTAATTAATGAATATAAATGAATAAGTACTTTAGCACTCGAAATCGTAGTAATGGACACAAAAATATAAAAATGAATTTCTCTACAAACACTTACTGTGCTTTTTCTTAAATAAAGTCCCAGAAATCACGGAAAATACGAAAATTAATAAGAAGATGATGGTCAATCAAATAATACTGTCTTATCTATAATACTAGACTTTACTAGATCTTATTTTATTTGTATTAAATTAATCCTGAGCAAGAGGTCATATTTACAGAAATTGCATAAAACGTGATTTCCCATAAATAATTCACGACACTGCGACAACTATGAAGAATAGACATTGGTACAAGGGTTAAAAAAAATCAGTTCTTTTATATATTAATATAAAAAAAGGATGAAAAAAATACATTTTTTATTTTTTGGGAAGGGGAAGGGGTCACCTTTAAATCCTTACATTATGGAATTTTCATTTTTTTGCATAACGATCAGTCAATAAAAAAAAACTTGTCAGTACCAGCCTTTTAATTGCTAAAAAACCTAAAGAACCTCAAATTTTGTCCAGAGGAATTTAAGGGGGGGGATAATAGAAGCTTTAGTCTCTTATTTGTTTCAAACTTACAACCGCAACTCCCTGTGTTAAGGGCACCCAAATGCAAAAAACGTTTTAGCTTTGGGGTGCAGGCCCCCCTAAAACGGAGCTGAAAAATAGACATGAAACTTTTCTCCAGTTGGCCCATATCTGACTTTCTTAAGTTTTTGGGCTAAAGGGATTCCGATGCACAAGTAAGAATGGATGTGTTCTGGTTAACCTAAAAATGGAGCCCAAGGAAGACCCAACAACAATTGTTAGATTCAAAAGTATTAAAGCTTACATCATTTGATTCCTAGGCCAAGGGGAAGTTAGCCTACAAAAAAGTGTTGGGCGTATAGCCATTTTCCAAGGTAGACACCAATCAGCATGGTGCTCATATATGCAACTACATGGCCGAACTAGGCTCTAATTCACAAATAAATAAAAAAAAAAACGTGACAAAAATTTTTTTGTCCCAAACGCTTTTCGGAAAAGAGTATGACACTTTTTGTTTTCTCAGTGACTTCAAACCTAGCCCCCAAGTTCCTTGAGAAGAAAATATAGTATTTAGTGGGGATAAGCCTAGTGAAAGTTCACCAAAAATGTTTTCTGATCGGCTTAAAATTAGATTTCTCAGGAGTGTTCTCAGGAGTAGGTTCTCAGGAGTGTAATAGACTGTAGTTAATTCTTTGAACAGAAAGAATGCCCTACTAAAGCCCTGGATTGTCTGATGGAAGTCATTAACCCTATTTATGAAAGGACGTGTCCAGTAAAAGTTTTTAAACCAAAGAAGCCCCCGTCATCGTCTCTTTAAACCATGGGTAACAGAGGAGATAATTGACTAAATAGAATTGAGGAATCAGCTTTATGACACATATTTGGATTCCAAAAATGACGAGTCTTTCATTTTATTTACAAAGCAAAGAAATCTGGTGAATAAACTGAGGAGAAAAGCAATGTCTAATTATTATGGAAATAAGTTGGAGGAAAGTAAATGTAATATGAAAGAAACATGGAATATTTTAAATGAGATTATGGGTGGTAAAGGAAAAGAGACCACGGCAGACATTAATTTGGAAGGATGTAATTGCAAATACGTTTGCGAATCTTTTCTAGAATACTGGCTCCGAGGTACAATCTAGTCTTAGCAATAAATATAATGAAATGAACAACAATACTATTAACGACCTCCGTGGGGAAAGATTAAATATGTGATTTCAGCCGCGTACGAGCGAAGAAGTGTGCAAAGTTATGCAGTCAATGAAGTCTAGTTCTGCCGGTGTTAGTGGTTCGTCCCTTCGAGCTCTTTAAATGATCTTAGGATATATTCTTCCCTGTCTAGTTTTTATCATTAATCTTTTCCTAGAAAAGGGAAGTTTTTCGGTGCGGTTTAAGGTGGCGAAGGTCTTTCCCCTTCACAAAGGTGGTCGCAAGGCATATATAGAAAAATGGAGACCTATATCAATTCTACCTATCTTTTCAAATATACTGGAGAAAGTGGTACATAAACGGGTCTAGAATTTCCTTCCGAATAATAGGCTTTTGAGTCAGACACAGTTTGGGTTTCTTAAGGGTCATTCCACGACACACGCCTTTCAGCCCCTGGTTCAAAGTGTTAACTGTGCATTAAACTCAGGTAACGTACCTATGTTTATTTTCATTGACATTAGAAAAGCGTTTGACACGGTTGACTACCAAGGGTTGTTTCATCAAATGAGAAATCTTGGAATAAATGGAGTTTGTCTAATGGTTTGGGAGCTATTTTTACGGTAAATCCCTTAAAGTCGTTTAAAATGATATAGTGTCATCGTCTTTTCTTGTGAAGTGTGGAAGTGTGGCGTACCTCAGGGCTCTTTGCTGGGCCCTTTACTTTATCTAGTTTACGTGAACGTGATGCGCTTTTATCTGAAGGATATATGTATTACTTCTTTTGTGGATGACACTGCGCTGACAGTATTTGAAAAATCAGTCGATGATTTAATAGTAAAAGCAAATAATACTCTCAGAAGAATAGATGTTTACGAGTTTAAGTTTAATGTGCGTGAATGTAAAGAAAACGTTTTTAATGACATTCTGCAGAGTGGGTAATTCTGTTGATGTAAGTGGTAAAGTCCAATTGTTTGAAAAGCCTCTTGTACAAGTTAAGTGACAAAGGTACCTTGGCTTCCGTATTGATTCTTATCTTTCGTGGAAGCATCATAACGACATCATTTCCGCCAAAATTGCACGTAGAGTTGGCATTCTCAGAAAACTGAAGCATATTCAGCCGGAACACCCTCTTCGTATGATATATTTTGCAATAATCTATCCGCATATATCATACGGATGTTTTGATTGGAGCAGCAATTTTTGTGCTAATTACAAGCGTGCACAAATTCGACAAAATAAAGCAAAAAGAATAATTGAGAAGTACGTAAAAATGTGAAAGACACCATTGCATGCTTTAATTCTCTAAAGCTACTCAATGTTGGAATCATCAGGGACTATCAAGTGACGATGTTTGTGTTTAATTGTGTGCATAATCAAGTACCGGAAACTTATATTGAGTTTTACGTTTCAGCATTTTGTTCATGAGCATGATGCAAGAAGATGTGATAACTTGGTTGTGGATATTGAAAATAATGTGAGATCTGGTTTTACTTTGAAGTATCTTGGCCCCTCTGTATGGAATTCGCTTTCTGTCAGTGTTAGGGTGGCTGAGCATCTCCCACAGTTTGAAATAGATTAAAAGAGTATTTTTTGGTGAATTAGTTTTTAGTTTGTTCGTCTTTTTCTTCTTTTTTTTTGGGGGGGGGGGGGGAGGGGGGATTTTAAGTAGGCTATAGGGCAGAAGGGAGGAGTGGGTTAAGGGGGGGGGAGGTGGATGGAATTGTATTTGGATGGCGGTTGTTACCCTGGGGGTATTTGAGAGAAGGGAATTGTTTTATTATTATTATTATTATTTTAATTAGTCTAGGATGCTTCTAGTAATATTTATGTAGTTTTATTTATTCATTTTTTTATAATTTAGCATGCCCTTAGGAATTTTAATGTAGTTATTCGCTAGACGTTAGCAAAATTTAATTTTTTCCATAGCGTACTGATTCATATCTGTAATAGTTCACATTTTTTTATTACGTTAGGCCTAATAAAAGTGAAACAAAAATAAAAAATTTAAAGTCAGGGATCAAAATGTTACCCAGGTTTGAGCCATAAAAGTTTTCTACGATTGATCTGAAACTTTCATCCTTATGTCCTTTGACAAAGGAAACCTCAAAAAACCTTTAAAACTGCAAAAATTAATGTTGGCCTGAAAATTGGGACCGAAAAATGGCAGTTGTTGACGGCAAGGACGAAACTCCTATTTTATTCTACAGAAGGGATATGGAGGGAATCTTTGTTCTAAAAAATCATTTCCAGGAAAGAAAGAATAACAATTGCCTAAAACTAAATTTTTTCTCATTTTAGCCCTCCCCTTCAAAATAGTAGTATAGTGACAAAAACAGTGTAAAGAGACACAGACACGAACAAAAAAGGAGATCGGAGGTTCCATAAAACCATTTCAACATGTTATTCTATGTTTAAAAGAGTCATTGAAAGTCTTTGAACAGATATACTAACTGGCATTTGCAGTAAAGCATTAAACGTTCCTAGTTTTCGGGGCTCTTGGACAACGGGACAAGGACGAGGACAACATGTATTGGAAGAATCGGGAAGTATTGAATTTTAGGTTGGATTGGAATAGCTTGGGAAGGAATCTGGAATTGATTCTATGAACTATGTGGGTTGTTTTGCCTCATTTAAGGGAGAGGAGTACCTTAGGCAGGATCCTCTTTGGGAATTCATGAAGGAGTGCCAGTTCCCTGAAGTCGCAACCGTTGGGCCAGGTGTGATTCTTTCCCGAGGCGAGGCCTTTCCATAACCCTTCTAAATCATTACCCAGTTGCCCCATTCGCTGTTAATACCCTAAATTGGAATCAACACTCATTTCCTCCAAACCTTATTTCCTTAGCTACATATCCAAGCTTCATTTTCAATTGTCATCAAAGTTTGTTCTTCATACGATTATCAGGGATGGGACACAGAAAAATCTTATTCGTTATGTGATTGGATTTGCACGTCATTCCTCTGTACACCAATTGGTACTGCGAACCTTTGCATCTTGCACCATAGGCAATTTCGAATTATGACAAGGGGCTATTCGTGTTTAATTGAGATGTGAAGTTGTTTTCACTGTTAGAGTTTAAGAGGCTAGTTTAGCTAATCCGTCCTGACGTCTGGCATCGTCGCAAATGCCAGAACCTGATTCCTCGCTTCTCTCAAATGTAAATTAGCGAGAGCGAGAAAATTCCTGATTTATTGGTGCTAATAGACTCGACTGGCCTCCGACAAAACCTAGTATCTATATTTGAGTAAGGTCTGAGAAAAACGCAAAAACGTTGTTTTTTTAAAGCTGCTTCTTTTGCAAGACCATTTTTAATGTTTCGAATTCACAAAAATAGAAAATAATTCATTGATTCCAAATATGCTAATAATAAATTCATTGTATTTTATGAAACATAGAAAAAAGTAGATACCAGGTTCTGTCAATGTTTTCCGTCAAGATTAAATTCCACTGATAGAACCTAGTATCTACACCTGTTTGCATTAAAAACTTTAGTGCCTTCTAACATACCAAATATCGACCAATTTAACGGTATTTGAGCAAATACACATCCAGACTTCTATTCTTCTTCATATAGGTGATCTTTATAAGTCTGGAACGGAAGTGGTCGGAAGGTTTTCCCCGAAATTGACATCTATTGCTTCACATCATTAGGCATAATTTCTGCACGATGGCGTCCTTTTTTCTTTGGAAATACCTCTTGGTGTTGAATCTGGGTCAGATATTTTCTTGTGGTTGAATAACTTGAAGAAAGTCAAAAATATCAACTAAATCGTTCTCAAAGCTGGTGTGATAACAGATTTCGGGATCCTTTACGGAATTCAGCTTCAACAATATCTTCAAGTCAGGCAGCTTGACCTTCTTTGTGCTGCCTCTCTTTTTACAGGTCCAATTTTGAAAGGATCTGTACATTATGATAGCGGTCATTTCTTTCCTTGACCCATTGACACAAGTCAAAAAATAAACATAATCAAAGTATCTTTCCCATTTTCTTAATCTTTGCCTCAATGTTGCCGTGAATTGTGTAAGCTGCATTATGAGTGTGCCTCTTTGTAAGGTACCTGAGATTGATGTACTTAATCCCGAAATCTTGGTTGACCATTTGTACAAGGGCTGTGCATAAGACCCAGTTCCTATTCTGGCCCGAACAATTGTCAATCTGGAATATGAATACTTGACGTCTCTTTCACTTATTGCAGCGATTAATGGACAGAGAGAGTCAACACTGCTCTCAGCTCCCCTGCCACCTAGTTTCTCATGCCACAGCACACAGAACTAGTTTCCTGGCAAAACAGATCCTTTCTCTTTTGTATGTACCTTTGTAAATGTCTTGTTGAAAACTACCAAACGACTTTTAAAAAATGGAGTCTTTATTTCCGGGCAACTGTGGAAGCAAAATCAGCTTCTGGAGGTCCATTGTGCATAATCTTTTATCGGAACTCTTATTTTCACTTGTGTCTTCCTGATATTTGTGGGTAGCTCTACTAGCCATATCTATTTGCAGCAGCCACTCGTCTTTTCTAGAACTGTCAAGTTCCTGATCAGGCAGCTCTTCATCATCTATCTTGATGTCACTGCCTTTTCCACTCACATGTCAGGCAAGCATCAGACAGTGGCATTTTCAGAGAGATATTCATGGTTTTCAGAAGCTGTGTGTATGTTTCAACTAAGATACGAACGTCAGGGTACTTTTGTAAGAAATCATCAAACACAAACTGGATGAAGCACAAACTCAACGAAGAAGGTAAATACTTTACATTTGCTGCATTTTTCTTCGGTAATGTGGATTATATGGCTTGAAGCTGTTGATATGTGAGTTAATCTTTTCTTTGATTTCTACCAAGATCATGTGCTGAGGCGCTTTTTTCCACGGTTTTCACGGTCACTCTGACCAACAATGCTGCTTTTTATTTTCTCACATAAAACCGCAATAAGCGTTTCAGTTTGTAAAGGTGTTTTGAAATGTTATCTTGCATACTGGGATTTTTTTGCACACTGTGAGGTGCTTGCATACTGGAAAGTAGTGTTGGGGCGATATTTTTATTATTGGATATATCGATATCAATATTTCGGATCAGTTTTTTGCTATCTCATGGATTTGCCAAAGTTAAGTAACGCAAATGGTAAATAAAGGGTATTTTGTATAACTTTATTTCAAAATTCAAATATTATAAAATCAAACAATAAATATAAACTTCGATTGCGTAATTGAATATAATAAAAACACAGATTTGGAATTATTCGGGCTCAGGAAAATAGAAAATAAACTACTGGCTATTCAAAAACAGCAGCGTGTCAATATTTTCCCTGAGAGTCGGTTCCGCCGTTCAGTGATTATCTGACCAGCCTTGGAAAACCTTCTTTCAGTTTGCAGAGCCTTGATATATTCGGCTGCTGTCGAAGCATGTCCTACATTGACTATAAGGACTTCATCTTGTGAGCCCCAGAAAACTGGCTTGATTCTGATATGACTACATCGCAGGAACTGCGATGGAACTTGTATCTTCTAATCGAGATTCATCAGCCAGCAAGGCCAAATCTATCTCATTTGCAATTTCGCTCTCAACTTGTAGAAGATCGTCAGGTGAAATATACATTTTCTTGAAAAGCGGGTCAAGATATGGGGTAATTGCGAAGGGTGTGACCTGACCGAGACTTATAAACCTACAATGCATTTTATTCAGCAAAGCCTTTCAAAACTCATCAGCCACATCTGAGAATCCACCGAAATCTACCTGAACAAGGGGGCGTCTCAAAAATCTTAGACAAAGGCAGGACTTTCGAGATGGAGGATAGCTTTTAGAAGACAGCTCAATAGCTGTCTCTTCAAAGGGTGTAAGCACCGCAATAACGTTTGAAATAACACCCCACTCACTATCCGTGAGTATGAGGTCCACTTTACCGAGAACCTCAAGCGAGCTTGTTACCGACTCTTTCAAATCTTGTAGACTACACAACATAGTGAGAAGCGAATTCCATCTAGTGGTCACATCAGGTTTTAGTTTTTGGTGCAAGCATTGTCAATAGAGATTTGAAACTGGCGCAAATTGTCTGTAGCTAAAACACTACGTCTGAAAAAGCTGACAATATATGTAGCCTTTTGGACGAAAGGCAACAATTCAGCAGTAACATTAATAGCACTCCCATATCAAATTTAGAGTATGTGCAAAGCACGAAAAATGTGTTCATCCTGTACCTACTTGGGATGCAGCATCCTTTACGGCCCGAACTACATTTGCTCTATTATCAGTTACTACAGCAACAACCTTTTCCTTGATCCCCCACTCAGTGGCAGTTTTTAATAAGGTGAGCCTTAATAGCATCAGCAGTATATATATTTTTTTCAGACTGAGAAAATTCACCCTGTCTGATCGGCTAGTTTAGCTTTGATCATAGGCAGCATGCTAGCGCTGCCTAAGTAAAGAACGATGTGGGCACAATGTGTTGTTTTTTGGTTCTTTATACCCGGGCACTTCGTATCGAAGGAGTTGTCGTAGAAACTTCAAAAAGGGCTCATTAGATTGGAAATTGGAGTGGCTAGTGCCCTTTTTAATAGTCTAAAGTGATTGGAGGGCAACTAGCCCCCCCCACGCCCATTATTCCCCCAGACACATCCAATCAAAATTTTGAGATAGCCATTTTGTTCAGCTTAGCTGATTTTCAGATAGAAAATATGTTTTTGAGGAGGACACTCCCCCACAACCCTCAGGGCAAGGGTTTTAAATGTAGGGTTTTTATAGAAAACACCTATGCCTTCCCAAGGCTAGAACAAAATTTGCACTTTACTGAAAAAAATATAAATGTTTTTACTTTTATAACTTTAATAAATCGAATAATTTTAACATTTTGATTGCTAAACATCAGTACTAATAAATCAAATAATATTAAGATTTTGGTTACTAAATATCAGTAAATGTATTTTAAACTGACAATGCACATTCATTTGTATTTTTTTCAG
Organism: Artemia sinica; assembly: GCA_027921565.1. Classification (NCBI taxonomy): domain Eukaryota; kingdom Metazoa; phylum Arthropoda; class Branchiopoda; order Anostraca; family Artemiidae; genus Artemia; species Artemia sinica. Next base: position 35,490,315 of record CM051258.1, read on the forward strand.
TAAAGTGCAAATTTTGTTCTAGCCTTGGGAAGGCATAGGCGTTTTGCGCCCAACTTATGTTAATTTCTGCTCGTTTTGAGTTTGACTCGGTTATTTATTGTAATTTCTGTTCGTTTTGGGTTTCCTTTTTTTATCGATGCTAATTTGTGGTAGTTTCACGCTTGGTAGATTGTTTGATTTTACTTTTGCTCATTTTTTGTTTAATGGAGTTCTTTACTTTTCTTTGAAAAACTTATTTTGTGGAAATTTTTTTTTAAATTAATAACATTCAAAATCCAAACTTTTCATTATAACATTATTTGTTGTGAACTTTTGATTCTCAGTTGGTAATAATTCACACGTATCTGAGTCGGGAGCCGAAAGTGAATTCTTGCGAAAAAGATGCCAGGGTAAGATGTAAGATAAGGATAAATCAAATCAATTATAAATGAGAGAACTCAAACCTGCAAAGAATATCGAAGATGTATGCTGAAAATTTGCAGAATTTTCATGTTGCAGATTTTCCACGGGGAATATAGGGGGTTAGAGACCCCTAAAAAATATCATTTTCGATAATACGCGTCGAAGTTCGCTATCGATATTTGGTCCGATATATCGATATATCAATATCGATATCAAATATCGCTCAACACTACTGTAAGGTATTCCACGGTCTTTTGAAGAAAATAAAGCCTCTATTCATTTTTTTGAATGGTTTTCTGTGAAGCTGTTTTAGCGCAGTTGTATTTTTCCAAAAAAGTCCTTTTTTGTATACCGATTCAGGAATTTTAATTGTTACTCAGGTTAAACTCAAATATAATTTCCTATCACGAAAACAAATTTAACGAATTTTTGAAAAAGAGCCTGCAACCCCTTTTAAATGGCGTCAGATCGAAATAAAAAGTATACCACTGAATTCGACGTGGCCAAAAACCCTTGACTGGAGGTCAACATTCCCTCAACAAACACAATGTATTTCTATTAGTTTACCCTGTGCACACAGTACACTTAGTTTCTAACGTATAGTTCACCTTTTTATTGGTCTTTCTTATGCTTTCAGTACAGCACTAGTTTTTTTTTACATGTAAGTATACGGCATGGATTGGGGGGGGGGGGGGGTGATAATTTATGTTGTTTTAAGTTCACTCTTTATTTTCATCATAAAAACATTGATTTTTTCTATTTATCTGTCAAGCAAAAAAAGATAGAAGATAGTATTTGGAAGAACAAAATCTCGGCATCTTTTTGATTGCCTGGAAAGTAAGTTTAGACAGGGTTTACGTATTGAAATCAGTAACAGAAAATAAAAAGGAAATACACATGATAACAGTGTGCATCCAAGCTGTATCTATTTCTTTCCAGTTTCTATAAATGCTGTCTGGAGAAACAACCCAGTATAGGCCTACCTAGCCTACAGTGTACTATAGTTGCACCTGGTAATAAAACTAATAACACAGTTTCACCTTTTATATTCCACCTCTTGCTGTTCTTTTGCTGTCCTTTTAGCAAGAGCTACCATCAATTTTATTCAATGCATATGTGCAGTCTTTATTTAAACAATGATGATGCTAATTGTATGGTGCTGCTGTTGGTTTTTCGCTGATAAAGCGTAATTTGTCAGATACTAGGTTTTGGCGTAAATGTCGATTTGTAGTATGTACATACTAGGTATGACACGAAAACAATGCTGAGGTCCTGTGTAGATACTAGGTAAGATCAACTTAACTAAGCATTGGAGAATAATTTTGTTTGCACCATTGGATTCCTCGTGGTATAATTCGGCGGGATCCACTCTTAACTAAAAATCGATTTTTTTTTGTAGATACTGGGTTTTGTCAGAGAACAGCCGGACTTTGATGCGATGATCCAGAGCCCATGTGATTTCTTTGTTTTTTTTTTTTCAATGTGCTGGTCGGCTGTTGGATATATAAATTCCCCTTCGGCTGTACCTGAGAATTACTGGACTAAATTAGCACGATTATGTGCCACAAGTCTCGTGGATTTCCCTTCTTCAAAATCACAAACTTCAATTTGTTTAATGGAGACACTGTTTAATGAATGGTAATGTATCTTGAGCCAAGCGGATGGTATGACAGTAGAACCTGTAACCCAAGCTGTAGCTCCAGTGGAAATTGATATATATATCAATATTTTATATCAATATTTTAAAATATTGATATCAAATATATCAATATTTTAATGATCTCTGTTTGGATTTTGATGTTAATCATCAGTTAATGGTAACGAACTGTAAGTAAGGAGAAATCGTAACGTATATGAGGGGGGTTGGACGGATATTTTTCTTTTAAATATTGACATTTTTGAATTTGGTTATCCAACACCAAACTATATAATGCCTTTAGACTACTCAGTGTTTATATGACGTAACGCTTTATCAAAGTAGTTTGGTCAATGTAAAACGTTAAAACTAAGATTAAGAAAATTAAATCTTTTTCATAGTAGCAACTAGGTAAATAAAATCATTCCTGGAAAAGACAAAAAACGTATCTGTTCAGGGGGGGGGGGGGAATTCCCAGCATTTCATTTAGGGGAAACATTTCTGACTATAGTGGCTTCATATATCACCTCATGGGTACTCTTGCAATGCAAGAAAAAGTTGACGGCATATTTTTACCCAAATTACCCCTTATTAAGTTGTTTACTAAAGTCAAAATGCAAGAAAAAGGGTTTAAACTTGAATTTTCAGGCCCCCTACTGCTGCTACTTCTGCAACGGCTTTGACCAATCATTAATTTGACTGCAACTACTTGCGACTGTGACCACATCCAATTGCGACTGCTTTCAGGTAATTTTAAAAAGGTTTTTGATCAACACCAGAGAATATTATTTGCATGCCGGTTGTTAAAAATTTCAATCAGCAATAGCCTTAGAAGAGCCGAGGGTATTAAGGTGAAACTTTCAGGGCTTGTTGAAAGGGATGTTGGAAAGTAATTGAGGGGAAGGGGGCTACAAACCTGACAACTCAGATTCATATATCTCCTCGTCCCCAACAGGCAATGGGGTAAGAATGAAAAATTATACAATTTATCGATTGTTTCCATGTACTATTTATGATTCAGAAGGGGGAGGAGAGGGCTATATCCTGGGTTAACGAAAAAAAAGGATGAAGATTTTACAGTGAAACTTCATGATGTTTTGAGCATTTTGAACAAAATGGCTAGTTTTGATCAAATGTCTTTGGAAGAAGGGTAGCGAAAACGGGCTTGGGAGGGAAATCGGTTGGCATCAATCCCTTTGATTCTTATAAAATGCACTAAAACTTTCAATTTTCAGCTGAATGAGCACCTTCCAAAGTTTCTACGACAACTCCTTCCAGGCCGAAAAAGACTAATAAATTGAAACTTTATTACTCTTTACTTATATTGCGTTTCAGAAACTTTTAGTGAAAACCGCCAACAATTTCTTATTTCAACACAAAATTTAAAGAGGGCTAATTAAATTGTGATAAAATAGTTTATTCTGGTACACAAAAATTGATCACACTGAGTGGGGAGAAACAACACACACTATAGAAATAAAATACGTATATCATTAAGTTGTAACAAAACATGTGCAAAACTCATTTCATACCTCTTTCCCTAAATAGCATGATCAAATAGAAAAAATGTTAGTAACTTAAAGGAAAATAAATACTTTGTTAGTGTTAATTATTCAGTATGGTATAAAAAAATTTAGAAACAGTGCAATTCTTCCTTTCTTCTAATCTAAACACTTTACCAGCAAAAATCTTATTACACTTCGAAAATTTATATATTGAATTTTTAGACTTCCAATTTAACTCTGTCCAAAATAATGTGAAAAATAGGGGTACACAAGAATTCTACAGTTGAAAGTATTCCAATAGAGTTAGCTTTGGGAAAATATTTGAGTAAATATAAATCAGCAAAAATATGCTTTATGTTTGATGGTGAATTAGAAGAATTGTTCCTCTCCAAGGGCACAAGTTCCGGAAAATAACCCCCACGGAAATCCCCCCCCGCAGAAAATATCCCCCCTGAAAATACCCTCCGCGGAAAATAACCCCCGTTAAATACCCCCCGGAATATATACCCCCGCGGAAAATACCCCCCCCCCCCTGAAAATACCCCCACCCCCGGAAATAACCCCACGGAAAATCCCCCCCGCAGAAAATATCCCCCCGGAAAATACCCCCCGCGGAATATACCCCCCGGAAAAAAACGGAGAAAATACCCCCCCTCCCCCCCCCAAAAAAAAAAAATAACCCTCGTGGAAAATAAGGTTTTCCAAGTTTGAGAATTTTATTTGAGTTTCATTTTTTTAATTTCCGTAGGGGGATGGAATTCTGGTACTTGTGTATTATGCGCCACTCACTCAATTTTACGCTGCGTAAAATTCGAGAACACACCAGTAGAAAGGGGGGTACCAGTCCCGCACCCACCACGTGGTTTATGGTTTTCTCACTGAGAATGAAAAACAGAATTTTCTCACTTGAAAAAACAGGAATTTTCTCACTTTGAAAAACTGGAATTTTCTTGGATGGTTATGTGTGTTGGTCAATTTATTTGATGTTTTTCATGGATGTCAACATCAATTCATGTCTGTTTTATGTATGTTCGTTGTCAGTGAGAATGGAAAAACAGGAACTTTCTCACATTTATGGATGTCAACAGCAATTCATGTTCCTGTTTTATGTCTGTTCGTTGTCAGTGAGAATGAAAAAACAGGAACTTTCTCACATTTATGGATGTCAACAGCAATTCATGTCTGTTTTATGTCTGTTCTTTGTCAGTGAGAATGGAAAAACAGGAACTTTCTCACATTTATGGATGTCAACAGCAATTTATGTCTGTTTTATGATTCATTGTCAGTGAGAATGTACATGCTCGACGCGAATTTTATGAGTTTCCAGGAAACAGTTAGATCACGTGTTTCCTTCTCAGCCAATCAGCGAGTCGGTTACATCCCCCTTCTCAGCCAATCAGAGGGCTGGTTACATATTAGCGGCGGAGGGAATATAAGGAAAGGGTTTTTTGCTAAAGTTTTATTAGTCTGTGAATAGAATTCAAAGGAGTGAGAAGAAGAAGAACAGTTTGACTTTACTCATTTGGATATATATTTGTGTGATGGCGATGAGTGGAATGTTTACCCTATTAGAAGTTGATAGTGGAGTTGATGATAATAGTACAAGAGCACCAAACATTGCGGTGGAAATCACGAAAGGATCACGTCTTTGTCTGGAATGGGATGCAGTATATGCAAGATATGTGATATCCTTGAGCAAATTTAAAATGGAGGATCAATTATGTTTTGCCGCTAAAGTTGATATAGCACATGTGAATAGACTTCAATGTGCTTTAAGTGCATTGGTGAAACATATTGAAGACAATAAACAGTATCGCTAATTGTACATGCTCTGTATTATTGATGTTGTTGTAATTATTCAATAAAATTGTTTCGAAATCGAAAATGTTTTCTTTCTTTTCTGGTTAGGCTATGGGGCTAACGAATCAGGGTCAGTCTAGAGTCAGCAGTCGGAGTGAAAGGATTGAAAAATGAATAAATTTGAGAAAGAGAGAATTAGATCAAATCTAGTGTTTATGGAAAAACATTTGATTTTGGATGATGATTTTCTCGAGTTATCTCTTAAACGCAGGATATTCTCTTGTCAGGGAACACTTGACAATATAATGAGGAGTGATTCTCCCCCATTGGACTATTGTATGAAACTTTTAAAATGTGATTCAAATGCTTATAGTCAATTTATTGATATATTAATTGGAACAAAGCAGAATCATATTGTGGATATACTTTTGAAAATATTGCCAATGGATTCAATGTAGATGGCTCCCCCGTCATTCGAAAGAGGTAACGTTACAGAGCTACTCCTCTCCCCCATTTCCCTCTCATTGAATTTATGGAGCGAGGATGATCAGTTTCGTTTTAGCTGTGAGTGAGTTGACATCGGAAACCGAAAAATGTTCTATATATGTCCATTGTGCATGTACACTCTTGGCAGTTGGACTCAATGTGAGAATTGTACAGTTATAGATGACTATAGTGAAAAGTGTAAATTATGTAATCCTTGTAAATTACATAGAGGCTATGCAGTACAAATTAAAGGATGTAATTCATGTCTTGAGGAGGTGTGTGACTCTCATCCTAGAGGGCACCTGTGCTCCAATTGTCACTATGATAAATGTGATCAGTGGGAGAATACTTACCCCGCTATGATTGGAAAGAATCCCAAACGTGATTTTAGTTTATTTCTACGAGATTGGTATCGTCGTGGATTTAAATTATTCTGGGAAGAGGAATCTGGTCTACGATTCAACTGTTGGGGTAACAAGACAATTTGGTTTCTACGTCATCGTTGTGATGACACTGCCTACTATGACTATAAACCAAGTGATTTTTATTTGGCAGTTACCGAATGTGATTCACCATTTGAAAACATTGTATGTGATATTGCTTCAAATAGACAGATTGAAACTCGTGAATTTCATAATATGAATGCAAATAGTATCATTGACTATACAAAGAGATATGACAAGAGTGAAGTTACATTGTACTGTAGAAAATGTGACCCTGACTTTGCAGTCAATCAAGATCAATATACAGTGAATCCAAATGATTTACCAGCATTAGTGGTTCACGACAGTTGCCTATACATCGAAGATGAAGAAATCTAAAGTGAAGATTTAAAGACATTGTTGTATATATATGCATTTTATTAATAAACAAATTCACAAACATTTTTTAAGCACTTTACTCTTAGGGCACTGAAATCAATACTGTATAGGTCTGAGAGGATATTTTCCACTAGAAAGTCATTCAGACGTGGATTGTCAACATAAATGTGGAGAAACTGCTTGTAAGTATAGCCGCGACATCGGAACACAAAATATAGTAGTGCATGGAAGCCGCAGCTTTTAGTCGTTAGATCCTGAACCCTCTTCCGATTTTGAATAATAGTTTTCCCACTGCTCTCAATATAGTTGCTGATGTGAGGTGTGTAGAATGTATAGGGTAGACCAAGAGGATCAAAAATTCAATCGTCTTCATTGTTTGAAAGATGCACAGCCAATGACCCGTCAGCACAGTCGACGGACTGCTATTAACAATAATCAAGGTATTGTTGACACTTTGAATTTTTCCAAGAAAGTCCGAGGGCAGACAATAGGATTTGTACTGGGACATGTAGGGGTCCATATTAAATACATTGATTATTTGACTGGTGTTCATGGCGCCAAGTCTAGTAGAACACTGCCTTCGGGAGTGATCTCCCAATAGGTTTCATATTGATTTAGTGGGATTAGTGCAATACTCTCAGCCAATGGGTCGGCAAATGTACACTCTAAACGCACACTCCCCGTACGTACTATACTCATATCCTGTGTGCCAGACAAATCCAGAACAATGATACCATGTGTTTTAGCAAACATATCTTCGGTTATACCATTTTCAAATAGTTGAGAGTCATGATCTAGGGTTTGCATGGTCAACTCGTACAATGTTCTATAGGATTTATCAAAGATAGATTGTAGAGTGGGATGCCGTTTACTTTGCACACAAGAGATGAAAGTCCAAACATCTCGAATTTATGTGGGCATTCAGTCCACGATCCTATTGCACTGGCGCTTTTTACAAATGCCAAAGCAAGTTTTGACGGAATTTCACCATTGATAAAGGATGAATCGGTGAAGGTGCGTGAGCCCATTGCAATATGACGTTGATTGGTGATTGTATGAGGAACAAGTAGTTTAATATTATTTCCATTGGCTCTCAGTTTTTCCACTGCCAAAGCAACAGAACTCATGACCTGTTGTTTGCGTACATGAAGTATTGCCGAAGTGAGGGAGAGACTTACATCAGGATTGACAACAAGTTCTTTTCTCAATATGAAATTGGAGGGTGCAAGCGTTAGTTTTATATCCACTTTAACATTGGGTGGCATCCATTGGGGTATATTAAATATTTCATGATATATTTTTCCAACTAGATGTAATTCACTAGTTGTAGCATTTTTAAGTGCATCTGTACTATCAGTATTAGTAATATATTCATATCCATTGGAGGTGCCTCTCAATTCCTTGTATGACTTGGGTGTCATCAGCATGAATTGCATATAGCTTGTATAATTTGAGAGATTGTTGCTTGTGCTCACCAGCGTGCCATTGATGTAGACATGTTAAATACTACCAATGCTAAATTATGCAAAGTTGAGGACAAAAAATTATTAACAGCATACCTCTTGTTGAAAGAGACTTGCTTTGGATCAGTGCTCGAATGGTTATATGGCTTCAACATCCAGGACTCAAGTCGAAATGCCCCCTCACCCAAAAAGTGCAGCGGTATATTTACGCCTTCAATCTTTCGAGATAGGCTGGGAAAAAGTCTGTTTTGGGCTGCTTTTTCATGAAGATTTGTCCTTTTGAAAGCTCCAGCATCACTGCACCTACCGGGGATACCGGCCTTAGACTACAAACAATTATATTTGGCATCAGAAAGAACCAAAACACTTACACTATACCAGCCTTTGTAATTATAGTAGTCTGTAGCAAACTTTGCTGGAGGATGAATAGGGTTGTGGCAGCCATCAATGGCACCAACAGTTAACGGAAATCCCCAAAGCTCGTTAAATTCTGATTCTAACTTAACAAATTCAGTTGTTGTAGCAGGCCATTTAATCAGCTCTGGAACAAGCAGTTCTTTAGCAGCACTTATGAATAAATGGAAGCAATGGCCAACTGTGGCTCAACCTATGCTAAAAAGTGACCCAATAGTTTTATAATCTGCATTTGTGGCTAGCACATACAGTGCAACTGCAACTTTTTTGTCGGTGGGAATTGCTGTTCTCAATTGAGTGTCCTGGGTTAATATTTTCTGTTCATCTTTTGACAATACGCAATAAAAAGTCTCTCTATCCATTCTAAAAAATTTGTAAAACCCGGATTCACTTTTTCCTTGGAGAACATTATTCCACCAGTCATGAGACTGGGGAGGAATCCAAATAGATCTAGTATAGAGGCTCTTCTGCATCTCTTCTTGCAGTTTTAAGAGTTCATTTGCAAGACATGCTTCCAGTTTTGACTTTTTCTTCCTATTTAGCTTCAACAAAAGAGATAAAGCAGAATATACTAGCAAAAATGAATCACTTGAAGCTTGATTTATGCCCAACGCCATCATAAGCATGTCACACGGCTGCATTTCGATCTTTTGAATTTGTTGCGATTCTTACCAGTGTAGACTGCTACCTGCCTCCCAGTTTTCTGGCCCAATTTTCCAGAAAATGCCGAAAGTAGACGCGGCCTATGACTTGGGCCCATGCTGACTTGGACACACATATTCAAGCAACGAATTAAATGGATACGTCAATTACGATCCTATTCAGAGAAAGTATCCTTCCCTAAAGTTGATCATGAATTTTGACAGCCTGACGAGGACCCTTGCCAAGAAGGGCCGAAATTTCCGTTGTATGCATTACTTGAATATATTCGCGATTAATAAAATTCCATACAGTGATATTCCCTGTCAGATTTGGGGTACCTCTACAGCTAGTAACTGTGTTGCATGCTTTACGAAAACGATTTACGACAAATAAGCGTTCACGCACTGAGCAGTGTTAACCAAGCTCATTTGATTGGCCACTGAAAAGCCGAGTTTGTATTGAGGTTCAAAGTTTCCACGTCATAGTAGAACTTAGCGCTGTGAGCATGGCCTTAAATATTCTGAACATCATGCAAGAAAACAGTAAAATGCCAAAAACTCCTCTTAGCACAATCCGATATTGCATTGTATTCACTTAAAATACACATACAAAAATTTGCTTTTCAGTTCAACTTTAAGGAGTCCGGTGAAGAATGGATACCTACAAGAGCCAATTGTTTGGATCACAGATTAAATTTTGTATTCCATAGAAACCTTTGGTCTTGTTCATTTTGGATGCCTGTTCAACTATCATCCGTTTTGGACTTCTTTTGTTTTGCTTGTAGGGATCCCAAAACGTAAGTGGAGGAATACCTATGACATTGCAAAAGTTGTCCGTCTGTCCGTCTGTAGCCTAAGCACGATAACTGTCGAAGGGAATGAGATATTTTGATGAAACTCGGTGGGAGGATCCTTTGAGTCAAGGGACAGGTCGAGTTCGTAGATGGGCTCTGTAGCCCTACACTTAGGGGTGGGGATTCAAATAAAGGGACAGACAAAATATTTTTAAACAGCTAATGAAATAGTCGATTATGGGGTAAAAAACATGCTGAACATGGCAATGAAAACCATCTTCTTGCCGGACAAGTTGTTTGCCCGGAATCCGGCCAAAACAGGAAAGTTTGTTAAAAGTAAAAGTTTTATTTGAAGTTGATAAGATGTTCGATTTCAGGGTAAGAGGGTATGCTGGAACCGTATATGACAATCGTTTTTTAGCCGGACATATACTTCGTCCGGAATCCGGCTGAAACCGGATAATTTATTATACGTATATTTTTTATTTGAAGTTGACAAAATGTTAGAAATAGGGGTAAGCAGATACGCTAAATTCGTGTCTGAGTTTCAATTTTTCGCCAGACAAGTAGCTCCGGCATTTCGGCGAAACCGGAAAATTGGCAGAAGGCAAGATCGTTTCGATCGGTATCGTCAAAATAGATATGACTTCTAGAGGTAAACACGCATGCTGAATCCAAGTCTGAACTTGGTTTTCTCAGAGGATTAGCCATTTGGCCTTAATCTGTTTCTATATCTTTAAGAGTAAAAATGTTCAAGGAGTCTGGCGAAGACTGGATCTAGCGAAGACAAAACCCAATGTCTGGATTAAATATTAAATTTTTGGGATCCCATAGAACCTTTGGTCTTTTTTTTCAATTTCACAGAGGCACATTCAGTTATCAGATATTTTGCGTCCAGCCAGCCTCGTCGGAGAGTCGAAAGGCTGGATACAGTCGACAAGTGCTAACAAGGAAATTGCTAATTTTGAAAAAAATTATATTTCTTAGCTGGTTCATCATCCTGATTTTGATGATCTCTTCTAGTGAGAATCGGGCTTTCAAAACTTTCGGTAAGAACTACACCTCTCGTTGATAACGTATGATGAATTCGAATTTTGAAATGATGAAGTAACGAACCGGCAACTAGTTAAAACACGCATTTTGGTAAACAGAAAACAGATCATAGAAGCCACCCACCCCCTAGGATAGGCCAATAATTTTGGCTCAATAAACTCTTTCTGACCTGATTACATCCAGGGCCATAACGACTAGGCGGGAGGCGGGGCAGCCCCCCCCCTCATATTGTCGGCCAATTGTTAAAAAGTAGCCAGATTCAACGCGCAGCGCCGCTATTTTTCGCGAAAACAGTCAATTTTTTACTTGGAAACAGTAGATTTTTCTTAAAAACTGTCGGTTTCTTCTTGAAAATAGTTGTTTTTCTTAAAATCAGCCGAATTTTTGTCAGGACAGTCGTTTTTTCTCAATAATAGTCGTTTTTGTCTGCATTAAACAGTCAGTAAAAATGACCAGCCAGTCGATAAATACCCCCCACCCACATTTTGGCTAATAACGGTTCTTACGACACCTAGGCCACTTAAATATAGTTACTACTTACCATCAATACCATCAGACAATCCTGTGAAATAAGACAAGTCTGTCTGGTCCTTATTGCTAACTTGAAAACACTTGGGCTGAGCTGACAGAGGTCATGAAGTCATGAGATGAACTGAGAAACTCAAACGTCAAAGTTTCGTCAAACCCGCAAAAAAACTCAACCCCCTTCTAACACACTGGCCTCTCAGGCGACAAGCTACCGACCGCCGACGGGTCATTAATTAAGGTCCGTAGTTGACTTCCGCGAAACGAGTCGGACGCGTCTTTGAAATCCCCATTTTATGCAACAATGATATTTGCGAAAGATAAGAAACTTAAAGTTGGACAAATTTTACATACGGGAACAAATGCGGTATAGAAAGCCATTTCGCGGCATAATCGCGGCGTGCGGCATGATCAAAATTTTATGCGGCATTTCTCTCAGAATCGCGGCGTAATGCCGCGAAATGCGGCATAAGTGGCAACACTGCTTCAATGTGTTATGATCGCCCTTGTTTTCCATAATTTAGATAAGGCGTGTGCGAAGGTTGTTTACGAAATCACCCCTTTTGAGACATATTTACCCAAAGGTTAGGTTAAATTGCAAGTGTAAAGATTTTGATGGCTTTAAACGAATGTGAAAAGACAATTTGAACAATAACTTCAATTGAATGAATTAAATGGTGATGAATGGTGGGAGGGGGGGTTAGATGGTAAAAAAAGAGCGTATTTTACGCTTTCTAGCCAGTATAAACAACACATATTGGAGTTTGTATTGGGGGGGGGTACCTGAATATGAATATATTGTGGGGGCTACGTAAAATGATTTTATTTGGAAATAACCTAAGAAAATTTACTAAATAGAACTCAGATTATAAATCGATGTTTTTAATTTGACTGGAAAAAGTATCTTTTCAGAGAAAGCTTTTGGCTAAGCCGCTATCGTAAGGATTTAGCAAAGCAGGATATACTTGACAGATATCAATAATTATCCCTATTTAAATCTTTGCGGAAATGCTTAAGTCATAAGGGGGTCAGTATATTAAGAGTTGACAGAAAGTTGGCTGTCACATTAGGTAGGATACACAATTATTTCCAATGAAAGAATTAAAGTCGTAAACAGGGAGGGGAGGGAGAATGGGGTTTACGTAAAGGAAAAAAGAGTGTATTTTACGCTTTCTATCGAGTATAAACATCATATAGTGGAGTTTTTATTGTGTAGGGGGGGTATCCCCTGAATTTGAATTTTCTGGAGGGGTGACTATGTAAAATGATTTTATTTGGGAAAAAACTAAGAAAACTTACTAAACTGAACTCACATTATAAATCGATGTAGCCAAAGCTTCCAAGTCAATAATATCAGATGCTTTATCCATGGTGTCTTAGAACTTTATGAAAGTTTAATCATAACGCATGTCCGTTATATACAAAACCTCAAGGGCAAATCTTAGAAGGAGACATGTGATCCTGTTCCCGTTATAGGATCAATACATTCCCCCATCGATTATGCAAATCAACTTCTCTGAAATCCACTTCCCCTTCTTTTCCTAGATCAGTGCATCTCTTCCCGTTAGTGAGCATGTGCAAACTTCACCCCGGAGTCATTACACCTAGACGAACAACAACAAATAAGTTGACCTTGACCCCCTTAGACTCGATCGATAATCCTTGAATAAATTATGCAAGCTTGGCGTTAGACTCAATTGTAGATGGCAGCGCACGGTCCCGTTCCTATTCATTAGGGCTTTCCTACTCAAAACTGAGTCATTTCCGTAAAAACTGAACTAATAAAACTTTTTAACTGTAAACTCTAGGTTCTATCCACTTTTTGTATTTGAAGAGTCATATCTACTGAGCAGGAGGTTTTATATCTGCCCTCATAATTAATTTGTTTTATATATACCAAGCCGAGGCCTAGTTTTGGATCAAAAATGAGTCATTTCCTTAAAAAATTGAACTAATAGAACTTTTTAACTGAAAACTCCATTTTTGTAACAAAATTATTGAAAATACGCTCAAAATAGATTTCTCAGTTTCAATTGTGTATCTTTGGTTAGAAAAAAGCCTAGCTTTGGATCAAAACTGAGTCATTTTCGTAAAAACTGAACTAATAAAACTTTTTAACTGTAAACTCTAGGTTCTATCCACTTTTTTGTGTTTGAAGAGTCATATCTACTGATTAGGAGGCTTTATACCTACCCTCATAATTAATTTGTTTTATATATACCAAGCCGAGGCCTAGTTTTGGATCAAAAATGAGTCATTTCCTTAAAAAATTGAACTAATAGAACTTTTTAACTGTAAACTCCGTTTTTTGTAAAAAAAAATTATAGAAAATACGCTCAAAATACATTTTTCAGATTCAATTATGCATCTTTGGTTAGAAAGAACCCTAGTTTTGGATGGAAACTGAGTTATTTTCGTAAAAACTGAACTAATAAAACTTTTTAACTGTAAACTCTAGGTTCTATCCACTTTTTTGTGTTTGAAGAGTCATAACTACTGTGTAGGAGGTTTTGTACTTGCCCTCGTAATTGATATGTTTTATATATCAAACCGAAGCCTAGTTTTGGGTCAAAAATGAGTAATTTCCTTAAAAAATTGAACTAATAGAACTTTTTAACTATAAACTCCATTTTTGTGACACAATTATAGAAAAGATGGTCAAAATACATTTCTCAGATTCAACTGTGTATCTTTTGGTTAGAAAAAAAAAACCTAGTTTTGGATCGAAACTGAGTCATGTCCGTAAAAACTGAACTAATAAAACTTTTTAATTGTAAACTCTAGGTTCTATCCACTTTATTGTATTTGAAGAGTCATATCTACTGAGTAGGAGGTTTTATACCTGCCCATGTAATTGATATGTTTTATATATCAAACTGAAGCCTAGTTTTGGATCAAAAACGAACCATTTCCGTGAAAATTGAACTAAGAGAACTTTTTAACTGAAAACTCCATTTTTTTAACAAAATTATAGAAATGGTTAATACATGCAGCAATGGGTGGGTATGTTTTCTTAAGAAAATACATAAAAATATATTAGATATTCCTATTCCTCACATGTTCATTTCTTTTATAGGAAACCCCCGAGTATGTTCAAGAAGGAGAAAGCATATGGGATGAGTATGCCGAACATAGTGTTCATGCGGGAGAGGATATATGGCGAGAATGGCCTCTCTCGGAGTCCGAGGAGTTTTTTCTTAGTGACGATACCGCTTATGCTAAGTATGATGTTCTTAAAGTATATTACACCGAGGACGGATTGTCATATACCTCGGAGGATTGGGTACGGCGGGGCATTCGGGCCGACTCTGCATTGAGGATGATGAGTGGTTGTATGAGGACATGCCCCCTCTGAAGAATATAAGAGTACACGAGGATTTGTTTCGTGACCTTTCCCCTCTAGCTGATTTGAGAGTGATGATGGATAACAACAATGACACTGATATTCAAATAATAGAACCGACTGTTATATATTTGAAAATTATTGTAAATATTGATTTGAAGAATGAATAAAAATATTAGAAGAATGATTTTATTTAAATAGGTCAGATGAAAAAAAAGAAATGGTTAATTTCTTAAGAAATATAAAAAAATACATTACATAGCTAACTTCTATGAATTTTTTTTCATTGACAGACAATTTTTTATCATAAACGAAAAAAATTGTTACTTCTCAGAGAAGTTTGGTACCTTGACGGAAAACTTGGTGATTCTTACAGAAAACTTGTTATCACTGACGGAAAAATTGTTACTTCTAAGAGAAATTTGATAGTGCTAAAGAGAAGCTTATTAATATTGAGGAAAAAGTTGTTACTTCAAAGAGAAAATTTGTTAGTGTGAAGGAAAACTTGCTACTTCTAACATAAAACTTGTTATCATAAACACAAAAATTGTTACTTCTAAGAGAAATCTGGTATCTTTGATAGAAAACTTGTTACAGAAAACTTCTTATCACCGACGAAAAAATTGTTACTTCTAAGAGAAATTTGATAGTGTTAAGTAAAAGTTTGTTAGTATCGAGGAAAAAGTTGTTACTTCAAAGAGAAAATTTGTTAGTGTGAAGGAAAACTTGCTACTTCTGACAGAAAACTTGTGATCATAAATGAAAAATTTTTTACTTCTAAGAAAAATTTGGTATCTTTACCCGACCACTTGGTGCTATTAGAAAAAATTTGTTACTGTTAAGATAAACCTGTTACTTCTAAGAGAAATTTGATAGTATTAAGTAAAGGTGGCGTTCTTTTGTGGGTGTGTGTGTTTGTGTGGGTTCGTTTATGTGTGTGTGTGTTTTGTGTGTGTGTGAGTGTGTTTTTGTGTTTTTGTGTTATTGTGTGGGTGTGTGTGTTTGTGTGTGTGTTTTTTTTTGTGTGTGTGTTTTGTGTTTATGTGTGTGTTTTTGTGTGTGTTTTTGTGTGGGGGGGGGGGGGGGAGATGGGGCGATGACAGATGGGTGTCATAGGGGTAATAGAGAGTAGTTATAGTGTGGTACTGTGGGTAGATTGCTTACGAGAACCCGAAATAAGGAGTTGAAATAAAATTTTTAACAAGAAATGTCTGAAAGGTGTTTTGGGGAAGATGGGGGCGAAGGCAGAGGGGTGCTAGAGAGCAGTTATAGGTTGGTACTGTGGCGTGAGTCACTTGCAAAAACCCGAATGAATGACTCGAAGTAAAATTTTTAACAAGAAATGTCTGAAAAGTATTTTGGGGAAATGGGGGGATGACAGATAACTGCTAGACAGTAGTTACAGTGTTGTACTGCCGCGTAAATTGCTTGCAAAAACCCGAATGAATGACTTTAAATAAAACCTTTAACAAAAGATGTCTGAAAAGTGTTTTGGGGGAGATGGGGCGATGACAGAAGGGTGCTAGAGAGTAGTTATAATGTGGTACTGTGGGGTGAATTGCTTGCAAAAACACGAATGAATGACTTAAAGTAAAACTTTTAACAAGAAATGTCTAATAGGTGTTTTGGGGGAGATGGAGTGATGACAGAGGGCTGCTAGATAGTATATATAGTGTGGTACTGTAGCGTGAATTGCTTGCACAAACCAGAATGAATGACTTGAAATAAAATTTTTAACAAGAAATGTCTGAAAGGTGTTTTGGGAGGGGGGATGGGGTGATGACAGAGGTGTGTCACAGGGGCAGTAATAATGTAACATTGTCAGGTGAAATGCTTAGAGTATCAAACACTAGTAAAGAAAGGGGGCGACTTCTGTATTTTCACAAATATAGTGTATATTTTGATTCTTTAGTTTATTTTCGGGGCGAAAAAGGCTGAGAGTATCCTAGGGGGTGAGGACTGGTACCACATGGATAATGGAGGGACTAATGAGGGCTGGTGTCAGTGTGAAAACAGTGTGGTAGCGCCATTCCTCTCTGGGTCATAAGTATACTTTTAACGGTTTGGGTATCTACCTTCTCGCAAGATGATTTTCCAACCTCTCCCATTAGGTGTTATTACTTAAGATGTTCACCGTCGTTATTACGCAGCATCCAAGTGTGTGACGTGCTCGAGGGGTTCCCCCATGGGGTCCTGGAGTCTAGCTTGTAGGATACAATGGCGTCATTCATATTATACCTGGTTACGGAGATAATGGGGATCTTCCGGATAAACAAAGTACCAAAAAATTGCTAGGAGTCTTGGCAATGCAGAAGAAGTAGTAGAACGCCTGGAAACCCGGGTGGGCTGCCAGTGTGGGATTCTTGCCAGATGAACGCTAAAAAGATGGATGATGTCACATCAGAGGGGCGTATGTCCTAGAAGTTTTATGATATTTTCACGGTTATTACTACTTTTTATATTATCTTGAGCAAGACCATTTTTTAACCTCCTTTATCTCCTAGCCGAACTCCGGATTCTGTCTCCCAAATGAGTAGGTACTGACCAAACTCCCCTTCAGTGCGTGGGATAGGTGGGAACAAGAATCCCCCCCCCGCCTTTGCGTGTTTTGATATTTTTGCTGAAAAATGTGTCCTGAGTTGCGTGAGGACTGAAACAAACCGATTGGTGGACTGGATAATCCCCCGAAAGTGGCCAGCGAGTGGGCCGGTACCATAGTGGAGGGAGTTGCGCTTTGGGGTATGGATAAAAGGGGGAGGGGAAACTAATCGACCCCAAACTAATCTGCTAGAGAAATCCCTACTTGTGTCCTCACCCCAGGGTTATCAAGGAGGACAAAATTAATATTTAAAATAAATTTATTGTAAGATTATGATACAAAACTTGTCAAGCATATCAATAATGAGATTTATCGTAAAATGGTATATTAGAGTTCTTCAATAACGACGTTCGATGTTGAAAATCTATTCCATAGAATAACCTCTTATGTTGTCTCTCGAAGGGAACTTTTTCTCTTCTCTTAGAACATATTCAGCACAATATTCAATGTTATGTCTTGCATTATAGACATTTTTTCTTTGAGTTTTCGCCACTTTCTTTTATACTATATTTTGAGATATCTTTGTAGAGAAAGCTCTCTTTTCTACGTCTCTTTTTTCGATCTCCCTCTTCCTTTTATGTCATACTGAACCTTGTTTTATGCGAGCTTACGTTCAATCTTTACAAATTTCTCTTCATGTCAAGCAGGATTTTTCTCCTCATTTCCTCCAGATTCTTCTCGTCTATTCCTGCGTCCACACTGACTAAGCATGTTGTAGTAGGTTCATGATAACAGTCAAAATTATGATAATGACCATTAAACATCGAATAGTCACAATAAAAAGATATTTCTAACTCGACATGATCAACCAAAGGGTCAGGCATCTTATGATGAGGGGCAGGTTGCACAGGCATTGTCAGCCTGGAAGGGCAAGATGGGGTATAGATGGGCTAGCCATCTCCAACCATTTTACTGGTGTGGCATCATTATTCCTTGCCCTTTTCATTGGGACTGCAACTCAGGGAATTCCTGGATAAGAAAAATAACTTAGTATAAAAACTAGCCATCTTAATGGAGGGACCCCCTAAATGATGATTAGGTAATGATAGAGGAGGTAAAAGATGCATAAGTTCTTTCCTATAATCAAAGGTTATTCTAGATAAATTGAGCCTAATTTAACTATCCCCCCTAAATTTAAGTCATTGTATCCTAGCCTTCTAAATCAAAGTAAAAAACCTTAGTTTTCATGCTCCCCGCAACAATAAAAGAAACTTTTTTATAAGAAAGGTGTAGAGTTAAATAATAGATAATAGTAAACCTAGAAATGTTTTATACGAGATTGCTTAAATGTATTACAATAAAAATAATGGGTTCCTAGGACAGGTCTCCCCTTTTTCAAGAAAGCAAAGAAAGGAAAATCTGCGAGGTATGAGCTAGGCTTAGAAACAAAGTTATCAAATAATATGCAATAGCAATCGTTCTTTTATACGCAGGAATTCAAAAAAGAAAATAAAAAAATAGGAATTCGAAATTAAGAGCATTTAAATGGATCCCAACCTCAAAATACCTTCTCAGGGCCAAGTTTGTCTCTTTTTCTTAACCCTCCTTCTTCCATTATAGCATAAAGTAGAGTTAGTGAGGAATAAATGTTTTTTATTACGCCCCTGCATGCCCCCTCCTCCTTACACGTAATTTCTATGTCCTAAAATATCTCTATTACGCATTAATTTTGCAGAAACATGTTCTCTTTCAGACAACTTAGAATTATATAATGCTTCATTTGCTACAATGGACGGCAATCCTTTCCTTGCGAAGGTTATTTACAAAGCTCCCCTTTTGAGACGATGGAAAAAAGGCACTTTTTGAGTAAAAAGGGAATTAGCTCTATTGAAAGAATTAAATGGTAACGAATGGGGGGGGGGGTTACAGAGTGAAAAGAAGATACTTTATGCTTTCAAACGACTATAAAAAAAACATACTAGAAGGATTTTTTGTGGGGGTATAGGGAAAAACCCGGATCCAGGAAAAGGTTCTGATAGAGAAAGTGACTTACTTTATTGTAGGAGTTATCCATTATTTCAGATGGTTGTATTCTCTTCAACTAGTTACATGAGATTGATGAAAAAGTCTTTATCCTGTCTATTTATAGCGTGCTCAGAACACATGGGGATCTTTGAAGGGATTGTCCTCTATGGCTTTTAATGGAAAAGCATATTGGGGGGACTTCAAGCACCTGGAGAGATATTTTTTGACATGTATGGGAGGAATAACACCTGGGGAGGTATGTTTGGACATGTATAAGCGTATAGAAAAACAATATGGCTACTAGCACCTGGGAACACGTCTAGACATGGGGAATTTCATTTAGGAACAAGGCAGGAATTTTGCCTAGTAACACCATTAATTTCAAACATATCCAAAGCAACAATATAAGCATCAAACATAACCATCAAACAACATAACCAATAAACAACAACCAACAAACAACATAACCAAAATAACCATCAAACCTCAAAACCAACAAACATAGTCATCATAACATAACCAAAATAACGATCAAACAACAACCAACAAATATAACCAACAAACAACAAATCACATAACCAACATAACATAACCAACATTCAGAACCATCAAACATCGAACAACATAACCATCAACCATCCACATAACCAACACTCACAACCATCAAACATAACCAACATAAACAACAAATATCAAACAGCATAACCATCAAACATCAACATAACCAACACTCATAACCATCAAACATCAACCAACATAAACAACAAATATCAAACAGCATAACCATCAAACATCATCAATATAACCAACAAACATCCAACAACATAACCATCAAGCAACATCAACATAATAAACCAAGAAACAACATAACCATCAAACGTCAAATAACATAACCATCAAACATCAACATAACATAACCAAGAAACAACATAACCATCAAACATCTAATCACATAACCAACACTCATAACCAACAACCAATAAACATCAAACAACATAACCAACAAACATCAAACAACATAACCATCAAACAACATCAACATAACCAACAAACATCAAACAACATAACCAGCAAACAACATAAACATAAAATAACCAAGCAACAACATAACCATCAAACATCAAACAACGTAAACATCAAACATAAACATAAAATAACCAAGAAACAACATAACCATCAAACATCAAATCACATAACCAACACTCATAACCAACAGCCAATAAACATCAAACAACATAACCAACAAACATCAAACAACATAACCATTAAACAGCATCAACAAAACCTAACCAACAACATACAAACAGCAAACAGCATAACATAACAATCAAACAACATAACCATCAAACAACAACCAACAAACATCAAACCACATAACCATCAAACAATAACCAACATAAACATCAAACATCATATCATCAACATCAACATAACATTACCAAGAATTATATGTTAATTTCCCTGTTTTAATTTCCCTAGGGATGTCTTTGAAAGTAGTAAGGGGTTACTACTGAAAATCACAAAAGAAATGTATTACGAAACAAAATTGCCTATAAAAGTTTTATGTAAATATAATATTTGTAGACAATTTTTGTGTAAGCACTTTGTGGACGGGTAAATTAAACTTTATTCAACTCAATCAACCCAAACTTAATACTCTTTCTTTTGCTCAAAAAGAAAATTAGCTTCTTTTTTTCTGTCGTAATTCCAACCTTTGATTTGAATTACTATATGGCATACTACTTTAAAGGTCACCTTGGTCAAATTCAACGTGATATTCAAGAAAATTTGATCAAGCATAGAATTCTAAACAATATTGATTGATAAAGTCTATTTTCGTTGGGAATTACATTTTTTTTTTCTGCTGAAAACTACATAAATCTTAGTAATTTCAAAACTTTGATGGACTTCAAACTCGAATAAAAATTTCAGCGAAAAAATTGGGTTTTTTTTTAACCATTTTAAATTCCAGCAAAAAATAGTCGGAAATCCAATTTATTTTTTAGAGTGTATTACCACTCCTACTGTCGTTACAGCTACTAATACTCCTACTGCTACTGCTTAGGCTATTACAATATTACGGTGGTACAACGGTGTTACGGGGAATGTTTTATAGAAATGTTGAGAAAAAAAAATTGAACCAAATCAAAACACGCTATTTGGATTCAAGCTCTTAAAGGAGCCTATCAGTAATATCATTGGACCGGTGTCGTGTATTGAATTGAAAACTTATAGGATATGTTGAGGGGGAGGTTTGACTTACTCAAGGGCACTATGTACGTGCTGCAACTGCTTCTACTGCTGCTACTACTAGCGCTATTGCTACTACTGTTATTAGTATTACTAATACCAACTCATCTACTACTACTTTCAACGTCTCCCGATCTGGTATATGACCTCCTTGTACCCTCACCTCGCTTTCAGGAGCCCTGTATATGTGTGAAACACAGATCCCTTAAATGTATATGCATATGATGTTTCCTTTTAATAGTTATATTAATCATTAGAAAAAGTGTACAGAACTGCAGCGTGAAGCATTGTTTCAAAAAAGAAGCCATAAAAAGAAGTGATATAAATAACTGAAAAGGCCAAACAGTGTATATTTCTTCATTTGCATCCTTTTTCCCACCAAAAGAGCAAAAACGCTGTCCAATACAACTACTCTCTCCCTATTATCCCAATGATAACGTAAAAGCCCAACTAAAGGATCGATCTGTTGATTTTAAAAAGGTTCCAAATTCTGCGAAATAAAAATGAACATGACAAATGCAAAAATAAGATAAGGAACTCATCTTTGTAAACGACAACAACTTGTAACAACAATCTGAATAAAATAATAAAAAATAGGCAAAACAGCTGCTTCCTCACTTATGCTGAAACCTTAGTTAAACAAACTATAATGATAAAACAGTAAGAATTGTGGAGGTACGGCTTTAATTTTTTTTTCTATATGATAGTACGTGGTTCAAAAATTTATTCTAACTGAATTCATTGAATAAATATTAATATATCTATTTGAAACTAAGTTAATTGCTTCAAAGGAATCGTTCCCGAATGTCCATGCTTCTTGGAACCCTACCATCAACTATTTCTGGCAGAAGTGCTTCAAAGAAGAATCTTTCTAGCTTTGGTAGCATTTTCCTGTATTTATCTCGTATTATCAAACATTTTTTCTACTAGGACTAAGTGGAATAGATATTAAAGGGTTATAAGTTTTGAAACTTCAAGACCCCCCCCCCCATTTTTTCAAATTTCTTGTCAAAATATTATAGAGATCTCTGCATCTCTCGGTAAAAACACTATGTAAAAATTATGCACTAAAATGTATAAAGCAAAAGTAAAAAAAAAACTATATTGCATAAATCGTGATTAAATATTTCATTTGCCCGTATAATTGTGGTGTTTCTGTTTGCAGAAATATCACTAAATACAGGGGTGGATCTAGAGCAGAATCTTGGGGGGTGGGGGCAATGTGACAAGAGTGCTAATAATTGACCAAATTGGTGTCAGGAAAATGTTGGGGGGGGGGGGCATTCCTGGATCTGCCAGTGACTAAGTAGAATCTCATAGATCAAAGTCTAGTTTTTTTTTCAAGATTCTGCTACAGAATAGAATGAATTATATTTGTATGCCATTTTTTCTACTAAGGACCAAGCACGATAAAAATTGAAGGGTCATAAGTCACATGCTTCTTCCTAAGGCAAATTCAGTGTGTTTCAATTTGAAATTCCAGGTGAAAAGATTTGAAAAAGAAAGAAATAATTAAATATTCTTAAACATGAAATGTGTATTTGCCCTCTCCTCCGTTGCCCGTGTTGTTTTGTTTATCAGTCTAAATGTATTTAATTCGTCTTAACAACTTCCTAAGAGTTTCAGTTCTGGGAGTTCTGCTGCAGGCTCTTCTTGCAGAGATGTTACCTTTGAGTCAAGTAAATGTTTTGCAAGTCGTCGTCTTCAAAGCTTTTTGTATTTTTGCTTTAGTTTTTCCCTGTGCTTATGCACAGTCACCAAGCCAATGCCTCTTTTATTACGCTTCTTTACTATATTTCACAGAGCACTTTTGTGAACTAACTAGGCCAACTTCTTCTTTAATTGCCTTTCTCTTCTTTCAAAATCTTTGACTGTAACCTAATTTGATGGAGCATTCCTATTTGCATAATATATTGAAACATTCACTTATCATGCCAGCCGATACAAGTTGAAGCCCTGACCGTTTATCACATGAAGACCGGTATTTATGCCCGCCTATTGAAACTAAATATGCAACAGTTCGGGAGTTTCTAATATAAAACTGAAGGTAGCAACTGTTAGTAGAAACAAATAAACTTATGAAAATGTCTTTTTTTAGGAAAAAAAATTAAAAGTCAAGTTGTTCCTTTCAAAATCCTCTATAAGTCCGTGTTAATTTTATTAGTCTTGTTTGTACTGTTCTTTTAGAAAAGTTCAAATGGAATTTGCACAAAAAGCCTAATTTTAGAAAGCCCAGTAATTTTTTTTTTAGCAAACTCAGATTATGTTGCTAGATCAGGGGAATAGATAGCAAGGCCGTATCCAGGGGGGGTACCCGGTTTGAACCCCCCCCCCCCCCTCCTCGAAATTTTTGACTGAGTCGAAAATTAGTCGAAAATTAGTACAATCTTAGTAAAAATTAGTGAAATTAGTCGAAAACCGAGTCGAAAATTAGTAACCCCCCCCCCCCCGAACAAAAATCCTGGAATCGCTCTTGATAGATAGAAACCATAATTGATGCCTTTATGCGCTAGACAGGCTAAAAATATTTAACATGGAAGAGATAGACGGAAATTTTTCTATACCGTTCCCCCTTAAGATAATTTCTTAAACCACATTGCCCTGCAATAACAAAAAGAAAGAAAACGATTAAAAATGGTGTTTTTAACGGTCAAACGAAAATACTGAAGAAACACACAAAGCGAATATTTCCGCCTCTCTCATACAACCTACACAACTCTCTTCTACACAACTCTCTCTCGAATACAACCGCCTCTCTCCTTCAGCGCAAAAAAAAATAATATAATCAAGGAAAATGCCGAAGAAAAAACCAAAGAACAAACGCGGAAAGTCAACAAAATCAATGAAAAACAGCCAAAAAGTTAAAAGATAAATAAAATTCAATTAAAAACCAAAAATTATAAGAATTCAAATCAAATATCTAACAACCATAAAGTGAGTCATTCGCCAATATCCGCGATTTGCACAAAATCCAAAAAATTCTGAACTGCCATTGGCGGATACTAACGAACAACTGAGAAATAAGAGAAAAAATTACTTTTTAAGGGTGTTATTAATCGAGGTAGAGTGCTGAGTTAATCTATCCATCAGCTGTTGATCAGTTCTTCCGACATACCAAAGACCACAAGAGTAAGGAACTCTGTAGACACCGGAGTTTTCGCCTATTGAGGCAGGGTCTTTACCTTGATAAATTTGGGAACTGACAATTTTTCTGGGTTTATAGTAAGTGTAAATGTTATTTTTCCTTATATTTTTGGAAATGTGGTCCGAAGCCCTTTTAACGTACGAGAGACTAAGATAAACTGAATTTTCACTTTGATTTGTGTTCACTGTGACACTATCTGATAATTTTTTAATACGTTTTGCAATTACAGAATTTATTAAACTAATTTGACAACTATTCCCAAACAAAATATCTCTAAGGCGGCCAAGCTGTGAATCCAGGAAACGTGGTGAACAAACTTGCAATGCTCTGTCAACTAGAGAAGTGGCCTCTCCTCTTTCACAGCAGAAGAATGATTAGAGGAATAATAAATTCAAGTACAGGTCACTATCTGTGGGTTTTCTATAGACCCCAAACTTGAAATTTGTATCATATCGATGCACCAGGACATCTAAATAAAGAAGACGCCTGTCTACCTCTGATTCCTGAGTAAATTTAAGTTTTGAATCCAAGGAGTTAAGCATGTGAAGGAAAAAATAGGGAAATTCTTATCAGTTGTATTTCGCCCACTAATTCAGGCTCAAAAATCCTATATTAAAAGTTCTGCTGATATCGCTTCCAAGATAAAGCAAGTTTCAGTTAGACCAAATGCAACAATTCACAGTTTTGATGCGCATTCAATGTATACCAATTGTGATCCTCAAAAGGCCGAACTGATTTTGGAGCATAAACTTAGTTCTAACTCATCTATATCAGAAAAATCTACACTTTCGAATCAGATACTTCTTTCACTTACAACCCTTTGCAACAGAACTTCTTTTTGCTTCCATTTTAGAGGCATTTATATAGACAGAAAAATGGGCTTCCAATGGAAGCTCCCTTTCACCAATACAGGTTGATATCTCCAAGGAAAACCTTGAAGAAAAGGCTATTTTGCAAAGTTTTTGTAAACCTGAATTCGTTTAAAAGATGTTCGTTTTAAAGATGATTATTTTTTATTTGTGGGAGCATGGTGACAAATCCTTGAGTCTTTCCTTTCCTTACTTAACTCCTTGGATCCAAAACTTAAATTTACCCAGGAATCAGAGGTAGACAGGCGTCTTCCTGGCTTAGATGTCCTGGTGCACCGAAATGATACATGTTTCGAGTTTGGGGTCAATAGAAAATCCACATATAGTGACCGTTTCTTAAATCATTCCTCTAATCATTCTCCTGCTATGAAAAGAGGAGTGGTCACTTCTCTAGTTGACAGAGCATTGGAAGTTTGTTCCCCAATTTTCCTGAATTCAGAGCTCGGCCACCTAAAAGATATTTTATTTGGGAATGTTTATCCAATTAGTTTAATAAATTTCGTAATTGCAACACGTCTTAAAAATTTATCAGATAGTGACGCAGTAAACGCAAATCAAAGGGAAAATTCATTAATCTTGGTCTCCCGTACTTTAAAGGGGTTTTAGACCACATTTCCGAAAATCTAAAGAAAAAAAAACACTTACACTTATTATAGACCCAGAAAAATTATCAGTTTCCAAATTTATCAAGGTAAAGACCCTATCCTAATAGGTGAAAACTCCAGTGTCTACAGAATTCCTTACTCTTGTGGTCTTTTGTACATCAGTAGAAAGGCCTCAGGAGATCGTGACATTACCACGTGGTTTATGGTTTTCTCACTGAGAATAAAAAAAACAGAATTTTTCTCACTTGAAAAAACAGGAATTTTCTCACTTTTATGGATGTTTCTTGGACGGTTATGAGTGTTGGTCAATTTATTTGATGTTTTTCATGGATGTCAACATCAATTTATGTCTGTTTTATGGTTTTTGTCAGTTCGAATGGAAAAACAGTATTTTTCTCACTTTGATGGATGTTTTCTGGATTATTCCAAGGTCGATTTATTTCTGGATCACGTGTTTCTAACAGATAATGTCATGATTGATTGATCTGTCACAAAAGGGGAATTAATTTGTTGTTTCTAAGGGGAATTATTGATTCACGAAAGGGGAATTAGTTTATTGTTTCCAAGGAGAATTGTCTCCGAGACGAAGTTTATTAATATCTTTGGAGTTCGACCAGAATTGTTTCCGGGGCAAAGTTTATAAATAACTGACAGGTGATGGCAAGGTTAATTGTAACTCCGGCGAATGTTTTGATCTTAGAGTTTAACGCGGGAAAAGGTTTCTTAGTAATTTCAAATGTGACAGCGCAGGGATGCCAAAAACAAAGGGAACACGATGAAATTACGTTTAGAGATTATTTGGGCGAAACCGTTTTAGACATTTTAGGGAATTATTTCGGCGAAACAGTTAGAGACATTTTAAAAGATGATTTTAGAAGATGTTTTAGAAGAGGTTTTGAGTTTGGTCGTTATAATACACAAGTTCTATTTAAACAGTGTCGTGAGGTCCCATACCCCAACCCCAAAGGGCCCCGATCCCCTACCCAAACCCCAAACGGCCCCGATCCCCCTACCCCAACCCCAAAGGGCTTAGATCCCCCTACCCCAACCCCAAAGGGCTTAGATCCCCCTACCCCAACACCGAAGGAAGCCCCCGGTCCCCAAAGGTCCCCCAGGCTCCCCAAAGGGCCCCCGAGCCCACCAAAGAGCCCCCGGTGCCCCAAAGGCCCCTGAGCCCTCATTTTTTAATACTTTTTTAAAAATTTACTATATCTTTTCAGAACAATTTCCTTTCTTAATGTCCCTCCTAAACCTATTTTACAAGTTGAAGTACTTATCTGCTTCATCCACAACTATACTTTACAGCTTTTTGGATACCTCAACACCAAGAAATACTTTTCAAAGACCATTTCAGAGCAAGTTACTTTCTTAATGTCCCTCCTAAACCCATTTTCCAACTTGAAGTACTTATCTTTTTAACCCACAACTATACTTTACAGCTTTTTGGTTACCTCAACACCAAGAAATACTTTTCAAAGACCATTTCAGAGCAAGTTACTTTCTTAATGTCCCTCCTAAACCGATTTTCCAACTTGAAGTACTTATCTTTTTCACCCACAACTATACTTTACAGGTTTTTGGATACCTCAACACCAAGAAATACTTTTCAAAGACCATTTCAGAGCAAGTTACTTTCTTAATGTCCATCCTAAACCCATTTTCCAACTTGAAGTACTTATCTTTTCACCCAGAACTATACTTTACAGCTTTTTGGATACCTCAACACCAAGAAATACTTTTCAAAGACCATTTCAGAGCAAGTTACTTTCTTAATGTCCCTTCTAAACCTATTTTACAAGTTGAAGTACTTATCTTTATCACCCACAACTATACTTTACAGCTTTTTGGATACCTCAACACCAAGAAATACTTTTCAAAGACCATTTCAGAGCAAGTTACTTTCTTAATGTCCCTCCTAAACCGATTTTCCAACTTGAAGTACTTATCTTTTTCACCCACAACTATACTTTACAGGTTTTTGGATACCTCAACACCAAGAAATACTTTTCAAAGACCATTTCAGAGCAAGTTACTTTCTTAATGTCCATCCTAAACCCATTTTCCAACTTGAAGTACTTATCTTTTCACCCAGAACTATACTTTACAGCTTTTTGGATACCTCAACACCAAGAAATACTTTTCAAAGACCATTTCAGAGCAAGTTACTTTCTTAATGTCCCTTCTAAACCTATTTTACAAGTTGAAGTACTTATCTTTATCACCCACAACTATACTTTACAGCTTTTTGGATACCTCAACACCAAGAAATACTTTTCAAAGACCATTTCAGAGCAAGTTACTTTCTTAATGTCCCTCCTAAACCCATTTTCCAACTTGAAGTACTTATCTTTTTCACCCACAACTATACTTTACAGCTTTATGGTTACCTCAACACCAAGAAATACTTTTCAAAGACCATTTCAGAGCAAGTTACTTTCTTAATGTCCCTCCTAAACCCATTTTCCAACTTGAAGTACTTATCTTTTTCATTCACAACTATACTTTACAGCTTTTTGGATACCTCAACACCAAGAAATACTTTTCAAAGACCATTTCAGAGCAAGTTACTTTCTTAATGTCCCTTCTAAACCCATTTTCCAACTTGAAGTACTTATCTTTTTCACCCACAACTATACTTTACAGCTTTTTGGATACCTCAATACCAAGAAATAGTTTTCAAAGACCATTTCAGAGCAAGTTACTTTCTTAATGTCCCTCCTAAGCCCATTTTCCAACATGAAGTACTTATCTTTTTCATTCACAACTATACTTTACAGCTTTTTGGATACCTCAACACCAAGAAATACTTTTCAAAGACCATTTCAGAGCAAGTTACTTTCTTAATGTCCCTTCTAAACCCATTTTCCAACTTGAGGTACTTATCTTTTTCACCCACAACTATACTTTACAGCTTTTTGGATACCTCAACACCAAGAAATACTTTTCAAAGACCATTTCAGAGCAAGTTACTTTCTTAATGTCCCTCCTAAACCCATTTTCCAACTTGAAGTACTTATCTTTTTCACCCACAACTATACTTTACAGCTTTTTGGATACCTCAACACCAAGAAATAGTTTTCAAAGACCATTTCAGAGCAAGTTACTCTCTTAATGTCCCTCCTAAGCCCATTTTCCAACATGAAGTACTTATCTTTTTCATTCACAACTATACTTTACAGCTTTTTGGATATCTCAACACCAAGAAATACTTTTCAAAGACCATTTCAGAGCAAGTTACTTTCTTAATGTCCCTTCTAAACCCATTTTCCAACTTGAAGTACTTATCTTTTTCACCCACAACTATACTTTACAGCTTTTTGGATACCTCAACACCAAGAAATACTTTTCAAAGACCATTTCAGAGCAAGTTACTTTCTTAATGTGCCTTCTAAACCCATTTTTCAACTTGAAGTACTTATCTTTTTCACCCACAACTATACTTTACAGCTTTTTGGATACCTCAACACCAAGAAATACTCTTCAAAGACCATTCCAGAGCAAGTTACTTTCTTAATATCCCTCCTAAACCCATTTTCCAACTTGAAGTACTTATCTTTTTCACCCACAACTATACTTTACAGCTTTTTGGTTACCTCAACACCAAGAAATACTTTTCAAAGACCATTTCAGAGCAAGTTACTTTCTTAATATCCCTCCTAAACCCTTTTTTCAACTTGAAGTACTTATCTTTTTCACCCACAACTATACTTTACAGCTTTTTGGATACCTCAATACCAAGAAATACTTTTCAAAGACCATTTCAGAGCAAGTTACTTTCTTAGTGTCCCTCCTAAACCCATTTTCCAACTTGAAGTACTTATCTTTTTCATTCACAACTATACTTTACAGCTTTTTGGATACCTCAACACCAAGAAATACTTTTCAAAGACCATTTCAGAGCAAGTTTCTTTCTTAATTTCCCTTCTAAACCTATTTTCCAACTTGAAGAACTTATCTTTTTCACCACAACTATACTTTACAGCTTTTTGGATACCTCAGTACCAAGAAATACTTTTCAAAGACCATTTCAGAGCAAGTTACTTTCTTAACGTCCCTCCTAA
Organism: Artemia sinica; assembly: GCA_027921565.1. NCBI lineage: Eukaryota > Metazoa > Arthropoda > Branchiopoda > Anostraca > Artemiidae > Artemia > Artemia sinica. The sequence continues at coordinate 35,520,692 of CM051258.1, forward strand.
ACCCATTTTCCAACTTGAAGTACTTATCTTTTTCACCCACAACTATACTTTACAGCTTTTTGGATACCTCAACACCAAGAAATACTTTTCAAAAGACATTTCAGAGCAAGTTACTTTCTTAATGTCCCTCCTAAACCCATTTTCCAACTTGAAGTACTTATCTTTTTCACCCACAACTATACTTTACAGCTTTTTGGATACCTCAACACAAAGAAATACTTTTCAAAGACCATTTCAGAGCAAGTTACTTTCTTAATGTCCCTTCTAAACCTATTTTCCAACTTGAAGAACTTATCTTTTTCACCACAACTATACTTTACAGCTTTTTGGATACCTCAGTACCAAGAAATACTTTTCAAAGACCATTTCAGAGCAAGTTCCTTTCTTAATGTCCCTCCTAAACCCATTTTCCAACTTGAAGTACTTATCTTTTTCACCCACAACTATACTTTACAGCTTTTTGGATACCTCAACACCAAGAAATACTTTTCAAAAGACATTTCAGAGCAAGTTACTTTCTTAATGTCCCTCCTAAACCCATTTTCCAACTTGAAGTACTTATCTTTTTCACCCACAACTATACTTTACAGCTTTTTGGATACCTCAACACCAAGAAATACTTTTCAAAGACCATTTCAGAGCAAGTTACTTTCTTAATGTCCCTCCTAAACCCATTTTCCAACTTGAAGTACTTATCTTTTTCACCCACAACTATACTTTACAGCTTTTGAATACCTCAACACCAAGAAATACTTTTCAAAGACCATTTCAGAGCAAGTTACTTTCTTAATGTCCCTCCTAGACCCATTTTCCAACTTGAAGTACTTATCTTTTTCACCCACAACTATACTTTACAGCTTTTTGGTTACCTCAATACCAAGAAATACTTTTCAAAGACTATTTCAGAGCAAGTTACTTTCTTAATGTCTCTCCTAAACCCATTTTACAAGTTGAAGTACTTATCTTTTTCACCCACAAATATACTTTACAGCTTTTTGGATATCTCAACACCAAGAAATACTTTTCAAAGACCATTTCAGAGCAAGTTACTTTCTTAATTTCCCTCCTAAACCCATTTTCCAACTTGAAGTACTTATCTTTTTCACCCACAACTATACTTTACAGCTTTTTGGTTACCTCAACACCCAGAAATACTTTTCCCGGAAGAAGAAAAGGCCCAAGACATAAAAAATTTAAAGTTCACTTCTAAATTTTTCCGTAGAAGATAGGAAAAGTTATACCATGATTGTGATTATTTTCTATGAAGATAAAAAGTTTCACTTTAATTCTAAACTTTCTTAAATTCAGTTCCAACCTTTCTCAAAGAGATGAAAAAATTTAAAGTTCTGTTCCAAATATTTCCCCGGAAGAAGAAAAGTTCAACTTCGATTCTGAATTTTCTCAATGAAAATGAAATAAGTTATTGATCAATTCTATTTTCTCAAAATATTATAAAATTTTCCACTTCAATTCAGATTTTTCTCAAAGAGATGAAAAAATTTAAAATATTGTTCCAAATTTTTCTTAGAAGATAGAAAAGTTCAAGTTCTAATCTGAATTTTACCAAAGAACATAATTCAATTCTAATTTCTCCACAGAAAATAAAAAGCTTCCACTTCAGTTTTTAGTTCACCAAGACATAAAAAATTTAAAGTTCAGTTCTAAATTTTTACATAGAAGATAGGAAAAGTTATACTATGATTATGATTATTTTCCATGAAGATAAAAAGTTTCACTTTAATTCTAAATTTTCTTAAATTCAGTTCCGACTTTTCACATAGAGATGAAAAAATTTAAAGTTCTGTTCCAAATTTTTCTTAGAAGATAGAAAAGTTCAAGTTCTCTTCTGAATTTTACCAAAGAACATAATTCAATTCTAATTTCACCAGAGAAAATAAAAAGCTTCCACTTCAGCTTTAAGTTCACCAGGACATAAAAAATTTAAAGTTCAGTTCTAAATTTTTCCGTAGAAGATAGGAAAAGTTATACCATGATTGTGATTATTTTCTATGAAGATAAAAAGTTTCACTTTAATTCTAAATTTTCTTAAATTCAATTCCGGCTTTTCTCAAAGAGAAGAAAAAATTTAAAGTTCTGTTCCAAATGTTTTCCCGGAAGAAGAAAATTTCAACTTCGATTCTGAATTTTCTTAATGAAAATGAAATAAGTTATTGATCATTTCTATTTTTCCAAATAATATAAAAAGTTTCCACTTCAGTTCAGATTTTTCTCAAAGAGATGAAAAAATTTAAAATACTGTTCCAAATTTTTTGTAGAAGATAGAAAAGTTCAAGTTCTCTTCTGAATTTTACCAAATAATACAATTCAATTCTAATTTCACCATAGAAAATAAAAAGCTTCCACTTCAGTTTTAAGTTCACCAAGACATAAAAAATTTAAAGTTCAGTTCTAAATTTTTCCGTAGAAGATAGGAAAAGTTATACCATGATTGTGATTATTTTCTATGAAGATAAAAAGTTTCATCTTAATTCTAAATTTTCTTAAATTCAGTTCCGACCTTTCTCAAAGAGATGAAAAAATTTAAAGTTCTGTTCCAAATATTTTCCCCGAAGAAGAAAAGTTCAACTTCGATTCTGAATTTTCTTAATGAAAATGAAATAAGTTATTGATCAATTCTATTTTCCCAAAATAATATAAAAATTTTCCACTTCAGTTCAGATTTTTCTCAAAGAGATGAAAAATTTAAAATATTGTTCCAAATTTTTCATAGAAGATAGAAAAAGTTATACTTTGATTGTGATTATTCTTCATGAAGATATGGAGCTCCACTTTAATTCTAAGTTTTCTCGAAGAAGTGCAAAATGTACAAGTTCTCTTCTGAATTTTCTTAGAGAGGAGAAAAAAAGTTAGCTCAATTCTGAAATTTACCAATGAAAATGAAAAAACTTCCATTTCAGTTCATAATTTCTCAAAGACATAAAAATTTAAAGTTCAATTCTAAATTTTTCCATAGAAGATAGGAATGGCTATACTATGATTGTAATTATTTACAATGAAGATAAAAAGTTTCACTCTATTTCTAATTTTTCTTAAATTCAGTTCATTCATCTAACCACCAAAAACAATAGGTTAGGTTAGATATAAATAAATATTAATAAATAATTAGGAACATTTCTCCATGTTTAAGTTAGGCTAGGTTAGGTTAACTTATCATGAGCGCTCATGATAAGCTAACCTAACCTAACTTAAACATGGTAAAAAGATTAAATTAGGTTAGGTTAGGTTAGATTAAGTTAGGTCAGGTTAAGTTAGGTAAGGTTAGGTTAGCCTACGTACGCGCGCGTACGTAGGCTAACCTAACCTAACCTAACTTAACCTGACCTAACTTAATCTAACCTAACCTAACCTAATTTAATCTTTTTACCATGTTTAAGTTAGGTTAGGTTAGCTTATCATGAGCGCTAATGATAAGTTAACCTAACCTAGCCTAACTTAAACATGGAGAAATGTTTCTAATTATTTATTAATATTTATTTATATCTAACCTAACCTAACCTATTGTTTTTGGTGGTTAGATGAATGAACTGAATTTAAGAAAAATTAGAAATAGAGTGAAACTTTTTATCTTCATGGTAAATAATCACAATCATAGTATAGCCATCCCTATCTTCTATGGAAAAATTTAGAATTGAACTTTAAATTTTTATGTCTTTGAGAAATTATGAACTGAAATGGAAGCTTTTTCATTTTCATTGGTAAATTTCAGAATTGAGCTAACTTTTTTTCTCCTCTCTAAGAAAATTCAGAAGAGTACTTGTACATTTTGCACTTCTTCGAGAAATCTTAGAATTAAAGTGGAGCTCCATATCTTCATGAAGAATAATAACAATCAAAGTATAACTTTTTCTATCTTCTATGAAAAATTTGGAACAATATTTTAAATATTGTCATCTCTTTGAGAAAAATCTGAATTGAAGTGGAAAATTTTATATTATTTTATGAAAATAGAATTGATCAATAACTTATTTCATTTTCATTGAGAAAATTCAGAATCGAAGTTGAACTTTTCTTTTCCGGGAAAATATTTGGAACAGAACTTTAAATTTTTTCATCTCTTTGAGAAAGGTCGGAATTGAATTTAAGAAAATTTAGAATTAAAATGAAACTTTTTATCTTCTTGGAAAATAATCACAATCATAGTATAACTTTTCCTATCTTCTATGGAAAAATTTAGAACTGAAGTTTAAATTTTTTATGTCTTGGTGAACTTAAAACTGATGTGGAAGCTTTTTATTTTCTCTGGAGAAATTACAATTGAATTATGTTCTTTGGTAAAATTCAGAAGAGAACTTGAACTTTTCTATCTTCTATGGAAAATTTGGAACAGTATTTTAAATTTTTTCATCTGTTTGAGAAAAATCTGAACTGAAGCGGAAAATTTTTATATTATTTTGGGAAAATAGAAATGATCAATAACTTATTTCATTTTCATTGAGAAAATTCAGAATCGAAGTTGAACTTTTCTTCACTTCTTTGAGAAAAATTAAAAATTGAAGTGAAACTTTTAATCTTCATAGGAAATAATCAAAATCATAGTATAACTTTTCCTATCTTCTATGTAAAAATTTAGAACTGAACTTTAAATTTTTTATGTCATGGTGAACTTAAAACTGAAGTGGAAGCTTTTTATTTTCTCTGGAGAAATTAGAATTGAATTGTGTTCTTTGGTAAAATTCAGAAGAGAACTTGAATATTCACGATCAAAGTATAACTTTTCCAATCTTCTATGAAAAATTTGGAACAGAACTTTAAATTTTTTTCATCTCTATGTGAAAAGCCGGAACTGAATTTAAGAAAATTTGAATTAAAGTGAAACTTTTTATCTTCATGGAAAATAATCACAATCATAGTATAACTTTTCCTATCTTCTATGGAAAAATTTAGAACTGAACTTAAATTTTTTATGTCTTGGTGAACTTAAAACTGAAGTGGAAGCTTTTTATTTTCTCTGGAGAAATTAGAATTGAATTGTGTTCGTTGGCAAAATTCAGAAGAGAACTTGAACTTTTCTATCTTCTATGAACAATTTGGAAGTATTTTAAATTTTTCATCTCTTTGAGAAAAATCTGAACTGAAGTGGAAAATCTTTATATTATTTTGGGAAAATAGAATTGATCAATAACTTATTTCATTTTCATTAACAAAATTCAGAATCGAAGTTGAACTTTTCTTCTTCCGAGAAAATATTTGGAACAGAACTTTAAATTTTTTCATCTCTTTGAGAAAAGCCGGAATTGAATTTAAGAAAATTTAGAATTAAGGTGAAACTTTTTATCTTCATAGAAAATAATCACAATCATGGTATAACTTTTCCTATCTTCTACGGAAAAATTTAGAACTGAACTTCAAATTTTTTATGTCTTGGTGAACTTAAAACTGAAGTGGAAGCTTTTTATTTTTATGGTGAAATTAGAATTGAATTGTGTTCTTTGGTAAAATTCAGAAGAGAACTTGAACTTTTCTATCTTCTACGAAAAATTTGTAACAGTATTTTAAATTTTTTCATCTCTTTGAGAAAAATCTGAACTGAAGTGGAAACTTTTTATATTATTTGGAAAAATAGAAATGATCAATAACTTATTCCATTTTCATTAAGAAAATTCAGAATCGAAGTTGAACTTTTCTTCTTCCGGGAAAATATTTGGAACAGAACTTTAAATTTTTTCATCTCTTTGAGAAAAGCCGGAATTGAATTTAAGAAAATGTAGAATTAAAGTGAAACTTTTTATCTTCATAGAAAATAATCACAATCATGGTATAACTTTTCCTATCTTCTACGGAAAAATTTAGAACTGAACTTTAAATTTTTTATGTCTTGGTGAACTTAAAGCTGAAGTGGAAGCTTTTTATTTTCTCTGGTGAAATTAGAATTGAATTGTGTTCTTTGGTAAAATTCAGAAGAGAACTTGAACTATTCTATCTTCTAAGAAAAATTTGGAACAGAACTTTAAATTTTTTCATCTCTATGTGAAAAGTCCGAACTGAATTTAAGAAAATTTAGAATTAAAGTGAAACTTTTTATCTTCATGGAAAATTATCATAATCATAATATAACTTTTCCTATCTTCTATGTAAAAATTTAGAACTGAACTTTAAATTTTTTATGTTTTGGTGAACTTAAAACTGAAGTGGAAGCTTTTTATTTTCTCTGGAGAAATTAGGATTGAATTATGTTCTTTGGTAAAATTCAGATTAGAACTTGAACTTTTCTATCTTCTAAGAAAAATTTGGAACAACATTTTAAATTTTTTCATCTCTTTGAGAAAAATCTGAATTGAAGTGGAAAATTTTATAACATTTTGAGAAAATAGAATTGATCAATAACTTATTTCATTTTCATTGAGAAAATTCAGACTCGAAGTTGAACTTTTCTTCTTCCGGGGAAATATTTGGAACAGAACTTTAAATTTTATCATCTCTTTGAGAAAGGTTGGAACTGAACTTAAGAAAATTTAGAATTAAAGTGAAACTTTTTATCTTCATAGAAAAAAATTACAATCATGGTATAACTTTTCCTATCTTCTACGGAAAAATTTCGAAGTGAACTTTAAATTTTTTATGTCTTGGGCCTTTTCTTCTTCCGGGAAAAGTATTTCTTGGTGTTGAGGTAACCAAAAAGCTGTAAAGTATAGTTGTGGGTGAAAAAGATAAGTACTTCAAGTTGGAAAATGGGTTTAGGAGGGAAATTAAGAAAGTAACTTGCTCTGAAATGGCCTTTGAAAAGTATTTCTTGGTGTTGAGATATCCAAAAAGCTGTAAAGTATAGTTGTGGGTGAAAAAGATAAGTACTTCAACTTGTAAAATGGGTTTAGGAGGGACATTAAGAAAGTAACTTGCTCTGAAATGGTCTTTGAAAAGTATTTCTTGGTGTTGAGGTAACCAAAAAGCTGTAACGTATAGTTGTGGGTGAAAAAGATAAGTACTTCAAGTTGGAAAATGGGTTTAGGAGGGACATTAAGAAAGTAACTTGCTTTGAAATGGTCTTTGAAAAGTATTTCTTGGTGTTGAGGTATTCAAAAGCTGTAAAGTATAGTTGTGGGTGAAAAAGATAAGTACTTCAAGTTGGAAAATGGGTTTAGGAGGGACATTAAGAAAGTAACTTGCTCTGAAATGGTCTTTGAAAAGTTTTTCTTGGTGTTGAGGTATCCAAAAAGCTGTAAAGTATAGTTGTGGGTGAAAAACATAAGTACTTCAAGTTGGAAAATGGGTTTAGGAGGGACATTAAGAAAGTATCTTGCTCTGAAATGTCTTTTGAAAAGTATTTCTTGGTGTTGAGGTATCCAAAAAGCTGTAAAAATAGTTGTGGGTGAAAAAGATAAGTACTTCAAGTTGGAAAATGGGTTTAGGAGGGACATTAAGAAAGTAAATTGCTCTGAAATGGTCTTTGAAAAGTATTTCTTGGTATTGAGGTATCCAAAAAGCTGTAAAGTATAGTTGTGGGTGAAAAAGATAAGTGCTTCAAGTTGGAAAATAGGTTTAGAAGGGACATTAAGAAAGTAACTTGCTCTGAAATGGTCTTTGAAAAGTATTTCTTGGTGTTGAGGTATCCAAAAATGTGTAAAGTATAGTTGTGGGTGAAAAAGATAAGTACTTCAACTTGTAAAATAGGTTTAGAAGGGACATTAAGAAAGTAACTTGCTCTGAAATGGTCTTTGAAAAGTATTTCTTGGTGTTGAGGTATCCAAAAAGCTGTAAAGTATAGTTGTGGGTGAAAAAGATAAGTACTTCAAGTTGGAAAATGGGTTTAGGATGGACATTAAGAAAGTAACTTGCTCTGAAATGGTCTTTGAAAAGTATTTCTTGGTGTTGAGGTATCCAAAAAGCTGTAAAGTATAGTTGTGGGTGAAAAAGATAAGTACTTCAAGTTGGAAAATAGGTTTAGGAGGGACATTAAGAAAGTAACTTGCTCTGAAATGGTCTTTGAAAAGTATTTCTTGGTGTTGAGGTAACCAAAAAGCTGTAAAGTATAGTTGTGGGTGAAAAAGATAAGTACTTCAAGTTGGAAAATGGGTTTAGGAGGGACACTAAGAAAGTAACTTGCTCTGAAATGGTCTTTGAAAAGTATTTCTTGGTGTTGAGGCATCCAAAAAGCTGTAAAGTATAGTTGTGGGTGAAAAAGATAAGTACTTCAACTTGTAAAATAGGTTTAGAAGGGACATTAAGAAAGTAACTTGCTCTGAAATGGTCTTTGAAAAGTATTTCTTGGTGTTGAGGTATCCAAAAAGCTGTAAAGTATAGTTGTGGGTGAAAAAGATAAATACTTCAAGTTGGAAAATGGGTTTAGGAGGGACATTAAGAAAGTATCTTGCTCTGAAATGTCTTTTGAAAAGTATTTCTTGGTGTTGAGGTATCCAAAAAGCTGTAAAGTATAGTTGTGGTAAAAAAGATAAGTTCTTCAAGTTGGAAAATAGGTTTAGAAGGGACATTAAGAAAGTAACTTGCTCTGAAATGGTCTTTGAAAAGTATTTCTTGGTGTTGAGGTATCCAAAAAGCTGTAAAGTATAGTTTTGAATGAAAAAGATAAGTACTTCAAGTTGGAAAATGGGTTTAGGAGGGACATTAAGAAAGTAACTTGCTCTGAAATGGTCTTTGAAAAGTATTTCTTGGTGTTGAGGTATCCAAAAAGCTGTAAAGTATAGTTGTGGGTGAAAACGATAAGTACTTCAATTGAAAAAAGGGTTTAGGAGGGATATTAAGAAAGTAACTTGCTCTGAAATGGTCTTTGAAAAGTATTTCTTGGTGTTGAGGTAGCCACAAAGCTGTAAAGTATAGTTGTGGGTGAAAAAGATAAGTACTTCAAGTTGAAAAATGGGTTTAGGAGGGACATTAAGAAAGTAACTTGCTCTGGAATGGTCTTTGAAAAGTATTTCTTAGTGTTTAGGTATCCAAAAGCTGTAAAGTATAGTTGTGGGTGAAAAAGATAAGTACTTCAAGTTGAAAAATGGGTTTAGAAGGGACATTAAGAAAGTAACTTGCTCTGAAATGGTCTTTGAAAAGTATTTCTTGGTGTTGAGGTATCCAAAAAGCTGTAAACTATAGTTGTGAGTGAAAAAGATAAGTACTTCAAGTTGGAAAATAGGTTTAGAAGGGACATTAAGAAAGTAACTTGCTCTGAAATGGTCTTTGAAAAGTATTTCTTGGTGTTGAGGTATCCAAAAAGCTGTAAAGTATAGTTGTGGGTGAAAACGATAAGTACTTCAAGTTGAAAAAAGGGTTTAGGAGGGATATTAAGAAAGTAACTTGCTCTGAAATGGTCTTTGAAAAGTATTTCTTGGTGCTGAGGTAACCAAAAAGCTTTAAAGTATAGTTGTGGGTGAAAAAGATAAGTACTTCAAGTTGAAAAATGGGTTTAGGAGGGACATTAAGAAAGTAACTTGCTCTGGAATGGTCTTTGAAAAGTATTTCTTAGTGTTGAGGTATCCAAAAGCTGTAAAGTATAGTTGTGGGTGAAAAAGATAAGTACTTCAAGTTGAAAAATGGGTTTAGAAGGGACATTAAGAAAGTAACTTGCTCTGAAATGGTCTTTGAAAAGTATTTCTTGGTGTTGAGGTATCCAAAAAGCTGTAAACTATAGTTGTGAGTGAAAAAGATAAGTACTTCAAGTTGGAAAATGGGTTTAGAAGGGACATTAAGAAAGTAACTTGCTCTGAAATGGTCTTTGAAAACTATTTCTTGGTGTTGAGGTATCCAAAAAGCTGTAAAGTATAGTTGTGGGTGAAAAAGATAAGTACTTCAAGTTGGAAAATGTGTTTAGGAGGGACATTAAGAAAGTAACTTGCTCTGAAATGGTCTTTGAAAAGTATTTCTTGGTGTTGAGGTAACCAAAAAGCTGTAAAGTATAGTTGTGGGTGAAAAAGATAAGTACTTCAAGTTGGAAAATGGGTTTAGGAGGGACATTAAGAAAGAAACTTGCTCTGAAATGGTCTTTGAAAAGTATTTCTTGGTGTTGAGGTATCCAAAAAGCTGAAAAGTATAGTTGTGGGTGAAAAAGATAAGTACTTCAACTTGTAAAATAGGTTTAGAAGGGACATTAAGAAAGTAACTTGCTCTGAAATGGTCTTTGAAAAGTATTTCTTGGTGTTGAGGTATCCAAAAAGCTGTAAAGTATAGTTGTGGGTGAAAAAGATAAGTACTTCAAGTTGGAAAATGGGTTTAGGATGGACATTAAGAAAGTAACTTGCTCTGAAATGGTCTTTGAAAAGTATTTCTTGGTGTTGAGGTATCCAAAAAGCTGTAAAGTATAGTTGTGGGTGAAAAAGATAAGTACTTCAAGTTGGAAAATAGGTTTAGGAGGGACATTAAGAAAGTAACTTGCTCTGAAATGGTCTTTGAAAAGTATTTCTTGGTGTTGATGTAACCAAAAAGCTGTAAAGTATAGTTGTGGGTGAAAAAGATAAGTACTTCAAGTTGGAAAATGGGTTTAGGAGGGACATTAAGAAAGTAACTTGCTCTGAAATGGTCTTTGAAAAGTATTTCTTGGTGTTGAGGCATCCAAAAAGCTGTAAAATATAGTTGTGGGTGAAAAAGATAAGTACTTCAACTTGTAAAATAGGTTTAGAAGGGACATTAAGAAAGTAACTTGCTCTGAAATGGTCTTTGAAAAGTATTTCTTGGTTTTGAGGTATCCAAAAAGCTGTAAAGTATAGTTGTGGGCGAAAAAGATAAGTACTTCATGTTGGAAAATGGGTTTGGGAGGGACATTAAGAAAGTAACTTGCTCTGAAATGGTCTTTGAAAAGTATTTCTTGGTGTTGAGGTAACCAAAAAGCTGTAAAGTATAGTTGTGGATGAAAAAGATAAGTACTTCAAGTTGGAAAATGGGTTTAGGAGGGACATTAAGAAAGTAACTTGCTCTGAAATGGTCTTTGAAAAGTATTTCTTGGTGTTGAGGTAACCAAAAAGCTGTAAAGTATAGTTGTGGATGAAAAAGATAAGTACTTCAACTTGTAAAATAGGTTTAGGAGGGACATTAAGAAAGGAAATTGTTCTGAAAAGATATAGTAAAGCCTTAAAAAAGTATTAAAAAATGAGGGCTCAGGGGCCTTTGGGGCGCCGGAGGCCCTTTGGGGGGCCTGGGGGCCCTTTGGGGAGCCCGGGGGACCTTTGGGGACCGGGGGCTTCCTTCGGTGTTGGGGTAGGGGATCTAAGCCCTTCGGGGTTGGGGTAGGGGGATCGGGGCCCTTTGGGGTTGGGGTAGGGGGATCGGGGCCCTTTGGGGTTGGGGTAGGGGGATCGGGGCCCTTTGGGGTTGGGGTATGGGACCTCACGACACTGTTTAAATAGAACTTGTGTATTATAACGACCACACTCAAAACCTCTTCTAAAACATCTTCTAAAATCATCTTTTAAAATGTCTCTAACTATTTTGCCGAAATAATTCCCTAAAATGTCTAAAACGGTTTCGCCCAAAGAATCTCTAAACGTAATTTCATCGCTTTCCCTTTGTTTTTGGCATCCCTGCGCTGTCACATTTGAAATTACTAAGAAACCTTTTCCCGCGTTAAACTCTAAGATCAAAACATTCGCCGGAGTTACAATTAACCTTGCCATCACCTGTCAGTTATTTATAAACTTTGCCCCGGAAACAATTCTGGTCGAACTCCAAAGATATTAATAAACTTCGTCTCGGAGACAATTCTCCTTGGAAACGATAAATTAATTTCCCTTTCGTGACAGATCAATCAATCATGACATCATCTGTTAGAAACACGTGATCCAGAAATAAATCGACCTTGGAATAATCCAGAAAACATCCATCAAAGTGAGAAAAATACTGTTTTTCCATTCTCACTGACAAAAACCATAAAACAGACATAAATTGATGTTGACATCCATGAAAAACATCAAAGGAATTGACCAACACTCATAACCGTCCAAGAAACATCCATAAAAGTGAGAAAATTCCTGTTTTTTCAAGTGAGAAAAATTCTGTTTTTTTATTCTCAGTGAGAAAACCATAAACCACGTGGTAATGTCACGATCTCCTGAGGCCTTTCTACTTACATCGGAAGAACTGATCAACGACTTACGGATAGATTAACTCAGCACTCTACCTCAATTAATAACACCCTAAAAAGCGGAAATAAAAACAGAAAATGTTGACTCTGCCCTTGCAGAACACATATTTAATAACCCAGACCATTCATTTTATTTAACAAAGCTTGCCTAATTTCGCATGACAAAAGTATTGTCCAGCACTACAGAGAAGCTGTTGAAATTTATAGATACCAACATTTAGGTCTAGCTTTGAACAGAGATTCAGGTGATTTAAGAATAAATGAGTCGTATTTTGGTTTTCTCAAAGGAGCAGCCGATACTTTCGTAATTCCTGAAATAATCCTTGAACCACCTTCCAAATCACATAATCTAACACTTCAACAACCCCTTAGGTCTCAAGGGATATCCGCAAAAAATGCAAGAGAATATGTTATATTTGTGTGTGATTTGATCATTTATAATAATTTTTGTTTGTTTTGAACTATCGTTGAATTAATCATAGCAATTCTGTTCATGTAAAGATTGAATCACTGACATGATGTTTACAAACATATCTTTATTTCTGTACGTTTTAGATTTTAATTTACTACTACTGATACCAACAGCTCACTGAAAAACCATTGGTTCTGAGGCATACAAAGCTACGAACGCTCATCCTCTATCCCTATCGATTCAAAGCCTCCCTCTTTACATCCTCTCAAGAAGTTCTTATTTCCTTTAAATCTTTCCTTGCGACATCTTCCCACCCCATTCAGGGATGGCCTGCGTTTTGCTTGGTCCTCGACGGTTGGTTGACAAGGATAAGGATCTTAACTTTCCTTCGAGAAACTTCTATTTTGGAAAAGATTTCCCATAAATTATGTTTGAAAAATGATTTCTTAAACTAAAATAAAACTGAAAGCCAAATTTCTTTACTAAGAAAATTAGTCCTAGAGTGGATGATTCATAATCCGTGTGGGGAGTTGAATCTAAATGCGAGCTGTAGGATCAGTAAAGTGAAAATTGTAGTGCCACTTCGGTTTTCCAATGTAATACAATTCAGTTAAATCTCTAGCGGATGATGAAACACCAAAGTTTCGGCGTCGTTTTGATCCAAAATTAGAAGAAACGGACATAATACCGTTCGAAAGGAACACCATCCAGGAAGAATTAAAGACCCACTGAGGTGCGATGCAGAGCTACCAAAGTCTTCCTACAGCTACCCATGAAAAAAGGACTTTACTTGTTGTTCATGGTGGGGGAATGTAAGTTTCTTGCACAGGGCATCCGACAATGGTGATTCCAATGATGTAATTTTCATTTTCATCCGATCGTATTTTCGATGGATAGGCTACCTAATTCCTTTTAAAATTCTTGTAATTTTGTTTTCAAAACAACATTTTACTATTAAAATTAATCAAAATAATAGGTACTATTCCTGAATCAGCTACAAATGAATGTTTTCCCCCTAGAAAGTTTTTGAATAACGTTTTTTTTTAATTTATGGTTACTAAGGGCGATGGCTCATTCTTTACTGGGTTGTAGCTATCGCTGCAGCCATGACTCTTGATGACCTTTGAAGTATAATTTTTTTTTTCTGTTTTGCTATAACAAGTAAAAAGACACCCCTTAAAATAAAATTGTTTTCAGCAAAGCAAAACTGACGCTCCTGCCTTTAGAGTGCTTTTGTGTTTATGGTAATTTCTTTCCCCGACTCATGTTTAAGGTAATTCCTGTTCATTTTAATTTATTTGACCATATTTCCTATAGTATTTGGTTTAGTGTAGCACTTTATATTTTCTCGAATAATTTCTTTTTTTTAAGTTATTTTTTAATCACTCATGTTATAGTCCATGCTGGCACACAACTGAATTTTTCCTCTGTTTTCCAGTTTTAAAAGATTGAGAAAAAAGCATATACAACCAAACACAAGGTTTTATTTCACTAAAAAAAGCAATTCACAAAGAAATACAGCTCCAAAAATTTAACCAAATCACCTTTAGTGTTTTAATGTATCATACAAAATAATTATATACGAAATGTATTCCAGTTCATTTTAGTATATATGCAAGTACGACCGAACCATGCCATAGTACTGATGATAGCCTATGTTAAGTTCGGGTTTTACACAAATAATAAAAAGTGCTATTAAAAAAGAGCCAACTAAAGAAATAGTGGACATAAATTATATCAAAGGCAGACTCAGATAAAAGTTTAATGCCAAGAAATAATAGCAACACAAGGTGTGATAACACATAGAGGGAGAACTACCTTTGAAACTAATGAAAAAATATTATTTGATTCGATGGAAATTGGATATAACTAGCCAGCTTATTAGAATTTTCATTAACAACACCAAGAATTTTAGACTGTTAATTTTAGAGCTCAATGCAGACAAGTCCTCTCCCCAAGTCAACGCGTTTTATCCAAAGAGAATTCCGTAAAAATGCATTATAGTCTTTTTTCCATTTTTGACAATTTACGTAATGATATTGTTTCGACATCCGATGTGTCTGATTTTCTAGTCAATCAAGACAAAAAACATTTCTTTAAAAGAAAATTCAAATTTTTTAGTGATTTCCGATGAGACAAAGCTAAGTCATCAACTTTATTCCAAGTTGTTTGAAATGAAATTATGTAGACATTTATGAAAATTCATTGGTAAATTTGAAAGATAGAATACACCCGTGGTATGAGATTTTTCCTCAGTGCTTCTTATGTTGAAAAACGTATGTTGTAAAAGTTAGGTCCCTAAATTTAGTTAGATGCCCAATCCTGAGATATGCCCCTAAATGTCTACACGTAGATCAATTATATATTTTAGTCTTGTACCCACTGCAATATAATTCTTCGTAGTAGCTAATATTTTCACTTTCATAGAAATATTTACCTTGTAACAATCAATCTGAAAGAAAACTTACTAAACTCCATCAATTTCATTTTTAATTTATTCTTCATACAATAAGGGCCGTTTTAGAAGCCATCACCATCACTTGATCATAAGGCATAATATGAAAAATCAAATAATGATATTGAAATGCCAGGTTTCCATTTTTTGCGCGAAAAAATTCCATGTCTGGTAGCTCTTGAAACTGTAATCTTCCTGATTGTTAGCAAAAAACTAACACTGTAATAAACCTAAGCTATGTATTGAGATGGATATTCTTAAAATTATTTGGGACTAAACACCCCAAGTTATTAGTTAATTGATTTACTTTCAAACGTATATTTTTAAAAAACCCAAATAGGGTATTCTATCTTGTTATATTGACTGTTTTGACCCTTTAGTTGACTGTTGATAAATCAATAGAGATAAAAAAATAATCGCTTTCATTACTTAATTTTCACATATTCTCAATTGCCTAAAATTTCTTCAATGGCCCTATTTAACATAACAGCAGTACTACTGATTGTTTTATTACACTACGATGACATGCAGATCAAGTGGGTGTTACAAAGCTTGGTTGGGCTTGTTTTTAAGCAAGAAAAGTTTCTGCTTGTTTCCTTTTACGATTCAGTGTGGCAACAAAGGAGAGAATTTACGCAACGAGAAAAAATCTTAATAATTCCTTAGCAACCTGAAGAAAAATTGTAGAAAATCTCTTTTTTCGAGTAAAAATAGACCTAATATGCAGCCAGGTGACAAAAAAAAATTCATTTTGATATCTTTTGTACTTTAAGTTGACTAATTGCTGATAACATCTCATTGTTTCTACTTAAGGAACCACACAAACTTTAAATACGAATTTCTATCCACCAGTGGTGCATAGAAACTGAAATTCTAAAAATGGCTATCTAGCTGAATTTTTCCATTATTTTATATTATTATCTTCGTATGAACATGTTTTGGTTACTAATCGATGACTACTAAAAATCTTAAACATGAATATTTAGTACTCACGAAAAACAAAAGCTTGATATACTGGGATTAGACAAGTCAAAACCTTGATCCTTAAATGTGTCTCGAAAGAGTTTCTGCACAAAGCTTTTAATTATTGTATATACAGCGTATTCCTTAACTATTTGCAATCTGAGTTCAAATTTGAGCTCGAAAGTTATATTCTATACTTTAAAAATTAATTCTGACCAACAAGATTTAGTTTTCGAAGTCCGGATATTTGATACTCTCTTCTAATCTTTAACTAAATATTTTTTGGATTTCATCCAAAGACTTTCCTTTTGTCTCAGGTACAAGAAAAATCACAAAGACACCGGCCAAAATAGTAAAACCAGCAAAAAGACAAAACACACCATACATCTGAATAGCACTTACTAACATATTAAAAACAAATGTAATAATAAAAGCAATAGTCCAATTAGAACTAGAAACGAGTGAGCTGGCCAGCCCCTTAACATGTCCAGGTAAGATCTCCCCCATTAACACCCAAGGCAATGGACCGAAACCAAACGAAAAAAACATAATATAAAGTATAAGAGAAGCTAGAGGAAGCCATCCAAGATTAGTAGCTATGGTAGGATCACTTTCTTGAAAATAGAAGAATACACCAAGAGCTACAAGGCAAATTGCCATTACAAAAGCGCTAGAAATAAGCAAAATTTTACGACCTGCTCGGTCTACTAAAACAGAGGAAATGACTGTTGCCGCAACTTGAACAACACCTACAATACAAGACTGGATGTTACTGTCCATACCACCTCCTGAAGCGGAAAATATTAAATTTAAATTAAACATTACTGCATTAATACCGCTAAACTGCTGAAAAAACATCAGAGCTATACAAATAAGAAAAGGTTTCAATACGGATGATTCAAACAGATCGAGGAATGTGACAGACCTCGCGTTTTGCTCTTCTACGGAGTGCTTTATTTCTTCAAGTTCAGCATCAATGCTATAATGCACACCACGTAGCCATTGTAAGGCCTTTTTAGCACCTCTTCTATCTTTCTTTGAAATTAAATAAACGGGACTTTCAGGTACAAACATCATTGCTGTCATGAACATCAACGGTATGATACCAGAAATAATAGATAGCCACCACCATGTTACAAATGCTCCTATAAAATATCCAAGAAGTAAACCTGTCACAACCATGAGCTGATATCCAGAGCCTAGGAGTCCCCTGCGATTGGAAGTGGCAATTTCTCCAATATAAACAGGGGCTGCCACACTTGTTGTCCCACCCCCAAGACCACAGAGCAAACGGCCAGCAAGGATCATCGGAACATTAATTCCAAATCCAACTAACAAAAATCCAAGAGTAAAAATTGGTGAAACGCATACAACTGTTGCTTTTCTTCCGATTTTGTTTATCAAAATACCACCTCCAACCGCACCAATCAAAGCACCAATGTTAAGAATAGAGCCAATAAGGGATATGTCACTTGGAGAGAAATTCATGGGAGGCTCAGCCAATTGTGGACTTGCTGGGGATGACCAACCAATAGCTGCACCAAGAGCCAATGCACCAAGGTTAGCTGAAAGAGAAACAGAATCTTAAAAAAAAACATTTCATTGACTGAATGCTTGCTCAGTTCACTATTCACTACTTAAGATTCTACCTTGCTTAAGAAAATAGTTCGCTTTAAAAAAAACTTTGAATGTTTTTATTTCTGTGGTTTTCATCAAATTTGGTTCCAACAGCATTTTCGTCAGAGACACTATGCCTATGAGACTTGAAGTAAATCAGCCGTTCGAGTTAAGCTACTATTGGTCCTATGAGCATGCTTTTTCCTCAAATAGGCAGAGTTTAGAAGTTTCATTGGCTGCACTGTACGTTTAGCACATTGGAGATGAGGAAGGAACCCCTTGCTGTTAGAAAAATGGAAGAGGAAAGCCTAGGCATGAGTGTAGGGAAGGGGGCAGGGAAGGGCATCTTCCCACCTCTAGAACATCAAACTTATACTAGATAATAGAGAGAACTGTTGGTATGTTGGAATTTTTCTGTTGGATTTTATCCGGTAGATGTTTGAAAAAACTGGAAATAAACAGAAATTTCTAAATGTCGTTTCCGATATCAATATTTGCGTTTCAAAATTCAATATTGATTTTTGGTACAATATATAGATCGTCAATATAGACTCTGGGAGACTGGCCCACGATCGGCAGGTTTTAAATTTTTTTTATTTTTCCAGGAATTGATTCAAGCTATAAGAAGTTGCTGAGTATGCCAAAGGCAAGACAACCACAGTCAATACTATCCTTGAAAAAGACAATTAGAAATGCTCCACCATTTTTCTCCCCTGATGCCTCTCTATCCAAGTGGTCAAGACTGAGGATTCTGGGCCACCCCGGTAGCCTAATGGTTTGGCCGTCACGTTTGGACACCTGACAAAAGAAACAAAAAAGTGGCCAGGGGAACATTAACACTTGTTTTTAGGCTATAAATTAAGAAAGAATATGGTCAGTATAGAAAACTACAAAATAAATTTCAGTAAGGTTTAAAAAAAATTAAAGAATATTAATTTCAAATTATGAATTTACGATGAATACCAAAAGTAAGCCGTTTCGCTAATTTTGGTGTTTTACCTGTCAGTGGTAGCAGTTTCATTTTAACTACTCTCTTTAAAACACTATCCGTTACGTCAGTTAGCACAAAGTCTTTTGATCAAGTCTCTTTTAGAAAGTAGACCGTAATATCTTCAGTTGCTACTTTTTCGATAATGATAACACATTGAACAGGATTCTCTTTCTTGCTCTTCTGCTCAAACAATGTGTAATCACCAGCCTTGACTTTCTCAGTGTCAAATTGGAAGTTGCTGGTAAGGGGCCCGTCCACACTGGAGTCTGAAGTGTTTTGTAAACAGGATCATCTATGTCAGAATCGTCAATCCAACTCCAACTCTTGTTACGAGAAACATGCCTTTTCTTTTCTCTGACTTTCTTTCTTTCCAGGACTAGGGCTTACGAAAAATGTGGTTTAATACTGCTCTTTAGGGCTATGATGAACGACAGGGTGAGGTGGCTAGGGCACATTGTGCAGATGAAGGATGACAGATTGCCGAAGATTGTTCTTTTCGGCCAACCGTCTAGGGCTAAACGGAAAGCAGCTCGTCCTCGTCCGGGGTGGGAGGACGTCATAAAGAAAGATTTAAAGGAAATGGGAACTTCATTAGAGGGTGTAAAAAGTGCGGCTTTGAATAGATTGGAATGGAGGAGCCTCAGGCGGCTTGGTTCTTCGGTGAGCTGTTAGTAGTAGTAGTAGTAGTAGTAGTAGTAGTAGTAGTAGTAGTAGTAGCAGTAGTAGTAGTAGTAGTAGTAGTAGTAGTAGTAGTAGTAGTAGTAGTAGTAGTAGTAGTAGTAGTAGTAGGATTAAGGCTTTCTTACCAGGTACAGCTTTTATTCCAGTAGTACTGCGTTCTTTCAAAGGGGTGTCAGTGAGCACTTCTGACATTCTCATAATTTTTTCCTGTTGATTTTTCATGTTGAGCCTTTTGAACAAGTAGATGACATTTCTGATTTTCTGTCCCAACATTAGTGCCAGTTTCCCTTTTTAAAGTTATCCGTGCTCTTTATCTCCATCCTTATTGGGAGATGTCCTCATCACAGCAACCGTGTGACCATCCCATCCCCTATGCAACCAATCCCCTATGCGCTACTGATTGCCCAGAAAAAACTAATCCTTATGAATGTCCCTTTCCCTTTGCCAAACGCCAAAAAACAGCTAAGGCTGATAAACCCAAAGGGGAGAAACAAGCAAAGGTACGAGCAAACAACCTAAAATACAAGAAACCGATCACCAAGTCTATAGCCTACTTAAAAGAGTGTGGGTGATGTAGCATTTCTCAAACACAGAATTGCCAATTTCCAGGTTGATAATAAGGCAAAAATTGTGATAATGTATCTAAGACAAGTTTTGGAGTATTGTATTGCAAATGGAATTCTTTGAAGTCTAAAGGGGAACCAGCGTAACAGTTTTTTTTTTCTAGCTTGCAGAGATATCATAGACACTATATTTCCAGAGGTGACTCTATTTCGATCGATAAATCGGGTGTAATAATAAGTTTGCTTTGGAGTTGATTAATTAAGTATAGACAGAAAACTCCTCCTATGAGTAAAATTATTGATGATACTCAATTATTGAGCATTAAATTGATCGATGATTCTCGAATTACATTGCTCTTTGTTCCAAGTCTTCCAACCGCAGGTTTCGTTATGCATAATTTTTGTTTGTACTTCATTGCAATCCTCCTTGTTGAATATATTCTAATAGAATATTGTGTTGTAAATCCTTTTCGCTGGCAATTCATTGAAATTTCAGCTATCTCTTGTATGCTAACCACAGATTTTGTTTTGCCTCGTTTTCATTTGGAATCCGCAGTTACGCTCGTTGTTGCATATGCTCTAACTGAGGCTTTCGCTTTATTTTATTTGTGTTTATCATTGTTTCATACAACTTTCCACTCCCTTGTTCTTTAGCTGTACAGATTTATTCGTTATCTTGTACAATTTGATGACGTACGTCATGAACTTCAAAATAAAATCGTACAGTATTAAGAGGTTTAATTTTATTGGATGTGGGTATTGATTCCACGACTGAAGGTCTTGGAATGACCTATTCACGACTAAGGTCTTGGAACGACCGATCCACGACCAAGGTCATGGAACGACCTATCCACGACAAAAATCGGAATAAAAGAAGAGAAAAGAGGAAAAAAAGCATCACCTAACGAATACGACCTAGATAAGAATCTTTTACCATGTTGAAAATTTAACGTCATGTTGAAATTTAATGTAGATAATTTCGGAAACCACACTGCCTTTCCGTGACGATAAATAAAAATTCAAATAGGGATAAAAATCCTTTTAATAGACAGTGATGATGATAACAGTGATAGACATTCACAAAAATACCAGATATTTCGGTCACATATACAGTAACCGTCATCAGTAGTAAAACTAAACTAAAACAATTTAAAACCAAAGTTTATATACAGAATCAAATAAAACTACATTTTGTTTAATTCTCTAATTCTTTTCAAAGCAAAGGCGGAAGCTAGCCTCTTTAACCTTCTTGGGTTCGGTTCATTAGCGTTCAAGGATATAACACTTGCACAGAGGTCAACTACATTGGGTGAATTGAACTTTACTCTAACAGATTTAATAAATTATCATAGATAGAGTTCAGCCCAAATTCACCTGTGTCTCGATTCAAAGCAATGTTCTTGAATAAAACCCCGATCCCTAGAAATCAAAGAGACATTATTGAACAAAATAAAATGGTCTGGAAAATCGAAAATATGTTCTGAAAGGGCTTAAGTAAAATCTTCAGACTTAGAATCGGTTGTGTTCGGATCCGAATTTTGATGTGGTGGCGTTGACTGAGACATGGCTTCGGAACGATAATTCGTCTTTGTTAGATATTAATGGTTATGAATTTATTAATAGGAATAGGGAGACTCGACAGCATGGAGGATTAGCAGTTTATATTAAATCAGGTTTTGCAGTTAAGACTAGACAGGATATTTGCATTTATCGTGAAATGATTTTTGAGTCAATGGTGTTGGAAATAAGTAGAAATGGATCCAAGTTTTTGGTTCTTATTTTGTATAAGCCGCCTTCTGCTTCAGAGATAGAGTTTTTAGAGTTATTGGAGCAGCAATTGGAAATGTTGAATGTATCAGGTTGCCCAAGTTTCATAGCGGGTGATTTTAACATAGATATGATGGTACTTAGTAATCGTGCAACTACTAGTTTGTTAAATTTAATGTCTAGTTTCGGATTGTTCCCAGGTATAAATATTTGTACAAGGATTTGTAACACGTCAGCTAGTTTAATTGATAATATATTCACGAACGTGAATTTTTGGAAACCAGGAGTGCTGGTAAATGATGTTTCAGACCACTGTGGAGTGTTTCTTTCTGCTGAAGTGGACCATAATTATACAGCTGGGAGTTTTTGTAGCCCAATTGTACCGACTGTGGACGCGGATTCTCTTGTACGATTTAAGAATGAATTAGAGTGTATGGATTGGGAGTTTTTGAATGCAATAAGTGATCCGGATCTTAAATTTTGTAAGTGGTATGATCAATTGTGTAGTAGTCTAAGAGAAAATTGCCGGATGCGTAAAAAAAAAAACAAGAGTAAATATGATTCTGCAAGAAAACCGTGGATTACCAGTAGTCTTCTTAGATCTATGAAAAGGCGCCATGAATTATATAAAAAGAGTATAATTGAGGCAAGCGTACTAAACCAGCAAATTTATCGTAAGTATAATGTTGCTTTAAATAAATTATTGAGGAAGGCTAGAATTGAGTATTTAGCTAAAGAATTTAAAAAGAGTGAGGGTAACCCGGCAAAGACGTGGAGTCTCCTCAGGCCTCTTATTGGCAAGAGAAGAGTTACGTTGCCAAATCTTCAGTCAGATCAAACTCCAGTTCAACTTTCCAATCAGATGTGTGATTATTTTTCTAGTGTAGGTAATAATGTTGCCGGATCTATTTATTGTGATAGGAGTGATGGTACTTTTGATCAATATCTTCCTCCCAGTTGTGATACTTCTATTTTAATGACTAAAGTGACGGAAAGTGAAATAACAGAAGTAATAATGGCTATGAAAAATAAAGCTTCAGGTGTTGATCTAATATCTATAAGAGTGCTAAAGTTTGTTCTACAATGTGTTATTAAACAACTGGTTTCACTAATAAATGGTTGTTTTAAAAGTGGTGTGTTTCCAAAGTGTTTGAAACGAGCGAAGATTGTTCCAATATTTAAGGGGGGTGATAAAAATGATATAAGTAATTACCGTCCCATTTCGCTGCTACCAGTTATTGCTAGAATTTTCGAGAAGCTAGTATATATAAGGCTAGAAAAGTATCTTGAAAAGAATTTATTTTTTTATCAAAATCAATTTGGTTTCAGAAAAGGTTATTCTAGTGAGCATGCAATGTTGTTTTTGACTACATATGTTAATGATGCATTAGACAATAACCTTAAAGTTGCATCAATTTTTCTGGATATTGCGAAAGCGTTCGACACTGTATCTTATGATATTTTGTTAATGAAGTTAGAAAATTGTGGTATTAGGGGAAATGCTTTGAAGTTGTTAGAATCATTCTTAAATTCAAGGTCAATGTTTGTGGAGGTTAATGATGCACGTTCTGACAGTAGATTTATAAATTGTGGAGTTCCCCAGGGATCACCCCTAGGCCCACTTTTGTTTTCTATTTATATAAATGATTTGTCAAGTGCAGTTGATGGGTTGTATACTATTATTAAACCTCCTCTAGAGGCACTTAAACCTAGTAAAGCCCTAGTTATGTTTGCTGACGACACGAAATTAACCGTATGTGGTAGGACTGAGAATGAATTGATGTCGCAATTACGAGAAGGTTTTAAGAATATAGAAAGGTGGATGAGAAGTAATAGGTTAAAACTTAATTGTAATAAGTCTAGTTTATTGATATATAGCAGATCTCCAAGTTATTACCCATGGGTGAATAATTAAGTAATGGTACATCAATGATTCCACGAAAGAGGAGTGTTAGATATTTGGGGATTATTATTGATGAAACTTTAAGTTTTGTAGATCATATTGATTGTGTGTCTATGAAACTTGCACGTAATGTTGGAATTATGCGTAAACTGAAAAATTTTCTCCCAACTAGTATATTAAGATTATTGTATTTTTCAATTGTACATCCATATCTATTATATTGTTCTTCAGTATGGTCGTCTACTTTTGGAACGCATCTTCTGCCCCTGCGTGTACTACAAAATTCGGCAAT
The DNA here is from genome assembly GCA_027921565.1 of Artemia sinica. Classification (NCBI taxonomy): domain Eukaryota; kingdom Metazoa; phylum Arthropoda; class Branchiopoda; order Anostraca; family Artemiidae; genus Artemia; species Artemia sinica. The sequence continues at coordinate 35,544,373 of CM051258.1, forward strand.
AAGGCTTTTGATTGGTAAGGATAATAGAGGAGCATCTGTTCGTAATGAGTTTATGACGCTGAAGATTCTACCGGTATCGGGTCTTTTTAAATTTTATAAAACACAGTTCATGTTTAAGTATCTTTATGGTAGTGTTCCTGTTTGTTTTAAGGGAATGTTTGTGAGTGGGGGTGATGTTCATGAGCATGGAACTAGAAATTTGGAAGAATTTCGAAGACCGATTCCGCAAGCGACAAGATCATTTTTTTCTATCCGTCATGCCGGTCCGAGTGCTTGGAATAGTTTACCAGTGGAACTTAAATGTGTGGATGACCTGCTGCTGTTCCGTAGTTTATTGAGATCGTATTGTTTAGTAATTTATTATTTTTAATGAATTGGCTAAAAAGGGGGGGGGGGGTACGTGATTATTGTCGAGTGGCTCCGTATAGTATGTTAGTATTAGTTTTTGAGTTGGAGGGCAGAACTTGTATTTGTATTCATATTAACTGAAAAGAGTTATTATTTTGGATCTTATTTTGTTATTATGATTTTTTATGCGTCTAGAAGGGATTACCCCCGCACAAGCTTGCTTCTGGGGGTATTTTGTTTGTTTGTTTTTTATGTATATAGTAAAATAAATCCCAGTTATAAATTGAAATTGAACCATGTTGAAAATTTAACGTCATGTTGAAATTTAATGTAGATAATTTCGGAAACCACACTGCCTTTCCGTGACGATAAATAAAAATTCAAATAGGGATAAAAATCCTTTTAATAGACAGTGATGATGATAACAGTGATAGACATTCACAAAAATACCAGATATTTCGGTCACATATACAGTAACCGTCATCAGTAGTAAAACTAAACTAAAACAATTTAAAACCAAAGTTTATAAACAGAATCAAATAAAACTGCATTTTGTTTAATTCTCTAATTCTTTTCAAAGCAAAGGCGGAAGCTAGCCTCTTTGACCTTCTTGGGTTCGGTTCATTAGCGTTCAAGGATATAACACTTGCACAGAGGTCAACTACATTGGGTGAATTGAACTTTACTCTAACAGATTTAATAAATTATCATAGATAGAGTTCAGCCCAAATTCACCTGTGTCCCGATTCAAAGCAATGTTCTTGAATAAAACCCCGATCCCTAGAAATCAAAGAGACATTATTGAACAAAATAAAATGGTCTGGAAAATCGAAAATATGTTCTGAAAGGGCTTAAGTAAAATCTTCAGACTTAGAATCTTGCTTTAAAGCCGAGGAAATAGAATCTTTATGCTGTAACAATCTCATTTCCAAATTCTGGGTAGTACGTCCTACATATGAGCTTTCGCAAGTACTTGGGATCTGATAGACCCCACTTTGTTGCCCCAATGGGGTCAGTGTATTTGATGGGAATGGTTTTGGGGCCGGTATATGGATGACATCATTTCAGTATGGGATCATGGGGAGGAGGAATTAAAAGCACAAAAACCTAATTACATGGAGGATAGGTATAGTTCATTATAAATGGAACTTTGCAAGTTCCATTTGTATCATGGTTGTAGAAATAGCTGAAACCTACTAAAGAACAAGCTACGGCACATACTCACTAAAACTTGACTTAACATTAAGGTTGGAGCTGTAGCTGCAACCAAGTAATAAAAATGAACCAAGGCCTATAGTAACTAAAAGTTGCAAAATGGCGTTGTGAAAAACTGCTGGATTAGGAAAAATTGTCATCTGGCACTGAATCAGTAGGCTAATGGTAATTATTGTTTAAGTCTTAAACGTAAGTGTTTATTATAAAAACAAATTTATGGTGATTTTAATAGTTAAAAAGGAGCCCTAAATTGTAGTAAAGAGCGAACTTTAAATTTTAGTAGAGAATTAACTCTAAATTAGAGTAAATTGTAAGATTGCCCTATTTCTTGGGCTAGAAACTAATTCTGGTTGTTTCTTTAAGCAGGCTGTTGGTAAGCTTCTACCTCTAAAAGCACCTTTTGAACATATTAAATTCTATTTATAAACCTTTCTACCCAGAGTTCTTAAAGGAACAATCAATCAATTGGTAAGCGTAATAGACTGAGGTGATTTAGTTCTTTCGTAGTCAAAATTTAGTGACAACTTATCAAATTCGATAAAAGAGCAGAAAGCTTTGTAATTCCAGCTATTGTCTAAAACCTTCCCAACGGTTCTCTTCAGATTTGGTTAATCTAATATGGTGTGTAATTTTATCGTTCCAAGGGGTCGCTTCTATGGCCCAAGCGTCGTCACCGATGCCTAGGGTGATTGAATATTTCTAATTGAATAAATTACACTTGAATAGCTAGTTAGGACTCGGCTCCTGTGGTATTAGAATCTTTTAGTCCAAATTATCAAATCAGGTAAATTCTACTAATTAGGTTAGAAATGGGAGTACTACTGTTACTTGTTATTTGACTAGCCAAAATGTTTCAAATGGCATGCGGAAAAGCAATTTAAAGGCTACTAAGTTGAGCGAAAACTCGGGGTAACCACACTTGATTAGACACAAATTTATCAGTTTAACACAAAACAAGGTATTTTTTAATTATTTCTTGCGACAAGAAGCAGCGTTCCTTCGACCTTAGATAAATCTTATCTTCAACAGGGAAAATCCTTGATTGAATTTCCCTCGACTGGAAGGAACTTAAAATTCTTAGTTTGACAATAGCACTTCTCTCCCTCTAGCCTCTTAGTTTGTACTTATCAGCAAGATTGGCTGTATATACGGCCGAGAAAGGGGTAGAAGGGAGATAACTTTTCTTCTGGATTCAGACTCTATGGTATATACCCTAAAGCACGAATATAGGGGGTAAAAAGAACTGGAGTCTAAGGAATTCTAATTTCTTTGTGTGCCCTATTTTATAAACACGGTGCTTAAGCTCCACGAAACCCACAAAGGCATAAAGCTCATAAGGGTTTCACTCCTTATTGTGGGTTTTTCACCGCAATCCCCAAGTTATTCTAAACTTATTCCACCAATTTTACGCTTCTCGGAAGAAACTCAATTTGATTAATCTTAGATTATTTTATCTTTCAATAATGCTGGTTTTTAGACAGACCTAGCCTTAACTAAAAAGAAGTATAAGGAAGAAATCATAAGACCCATAACCAAATAACAAGATATCTAAAAATAATATTAGATTATTTAGAATGTAACCACAGCCTTCTGTTGTGGTCTGAATACTTTAATGCAATATCTTAGTTAAAGGAATTAAGTCGTCATGATTATACCGCTCCAATGATGTAACCACGAAGTAAAATCTAACAAAAATCTTGAGTTATTTACTAAGGTGATAAGAGCCTTCTGCTTTGATCAGAATAACTCTTAATCAATCAGAATAAATCCAAAAACTATCTTAAATTATCCGAGAAAACTCAACGCTCTAATAAACTAAATGGGTAAGTTCCCAAAAGGGAAGATATAGCTCTGACTAAAGTTAGGGCCAAAAAAAGGAAGTCAAAGGATTTAGTTAGTAACTTAATTCAACACAGAAATAGGATATCCTCGGCTTAGACAAAGTGACGAAAAGATTTCACATTATTATTATTTTAACTTTATATTTAAAGGAATTTAGACAAGGCAGGTGCTTACCACAATAAGTTTAAAATGTTACTTACCAACTTTTCTTTCTAATCTGCTCTCCTCACAAGATAACCCCGATTTCTCTCCGATCTGTACATTTTATTCAATTTGGTATTAATTTTGATTCGCTTAGCGACTTTTTTGTCCCGTCCTTTTAGCCAATCCCCAACTTTCCGTTAAAAGCTAGTTTTTTCCAGTATTTGGGGCCTCGATTCTAAAAGCTTGACATGTCATAACACTATGATATTCAACTTTGTTTTATACAAAACTGGTCTAGATTTAGTCGTCAACTATTTATTATGGTTTCAGAATGTTGTTCAATACTTAAACAAACAAATGTCACTTCAAGATTTACGACTAGATAATTTGTGATGGCCAATATACAAAGCGAAGGTTTTTTCAAGTTTTAGGCTAATTTGAAATTATCGGTTTATTTCTGATCTATTGGAGCAAAAAGGATTTCAACTTTTACTGAAATTGAGTTACTAAAGCTACACAAAAATAAGGCTTCCTTACTAAAGAGCAAACTCTGAATCGTGTTTGCAACGATCTGAATCGAGCTGCAACCTATTAAAAGACGACAACGTCCCAAAGTAACAAAAACAATAGCCCAACACTCCTAAAATGCTGTCAGATTGAAACATTATGGTTATGGCATTTGCTGTAACCTAAGAAAAGGCGAATCCTAGCCGATAGTAAGATGGGAGTTCACCATCTCGCAGGATGAAAAAATACCAACAGCAAAGCGGTAAAGATCACACGTCTCGGAAGTTGCCTAAAGACAGGCAAATAATAAGAGAATACAACGCGAGTTTACGGCTTTTCTAGTATTCAAAATTAGGTATAGACCTTCAGACAAAAATTGAACAAAATTCCAGATTTAATCGCCATAAAACATGATCCAATCTGATATTTTTGACGAAAGTATTAATCAAGGCCAGAGATTTTGAAAACATGCACTGCCATCTGTCAGAGCTCTTATAATCCACCAGAAGTCCCCATATGTTTTTTAAATTGAGATTTTTTGGTTTGGGTGAACGTGAGCCGGTATCCCCTATACCAATTTTGATATTTAATTTGCCCAACAGTAAACTTTTCAATTGAATTCTTAGAACAAAGAGCTGTCATCTAACCATAATGTGATTAGTATCCAATCGCATTCAGTATTTTATATATTGTATTATGGTATTAATACACTATAATATGCTATTACATAAATATTATAGAATTGCAGGAAAAGTAGAACATGGAAAATTTTAAAGGCTGAGTTTTAGCGAAATACAGAATGACGAGTTTCTAAGGACCAATATCCAAAGGACCTCGGGAAGCATTTATAAGCCCCCCCCCCCACCTCCATCACAAAATCTGCTGCCCCCACTCGACGTTTGGGCTCTAAAATATGGCTTGCCTATTCCTGAGAAAACCTTAATGAAAAAATGTCGTAAAAAAATGGAAAAGGAACCCAAGCGCTGTCTGTACTTTCGGCGTAACTACTTTAGCAGCAAAAAGGAGTGGGTTAAAATGTCGTATCCGTTTTTTTTGTTCGACCTTTTGACCTAGTAAATCTTATCCAATACCACCAAAATTCTACCAACAGATCTCCCTGACTAGCGACATTAAATTGGCGTTTCATTCGTTTTTCTATCCGCTATACGTTGGGTAACACTTAGATAATAGTAGGATCTGAATGCTGGAACTTCGTTTGAAAGCTTTTTATTATGATTCAGGCCCAAATAGTCAACATGATTGACCTCTTGGTTAGAAATATTATTTTGGCTGGGATGAATAGGTATCAAATGTCGTTTTTCGGTTTTTTTTTGCAACTGTAGTTTTTTAGGGTAAGATAGTAAAGAACAGTTTGGTGTCTATGTACCGTTTTATTATAAAAACAGGAAGTTTTTTTTCGACGAGGTCGATGTTATGCACTTGAGGGCCCCAAACTGGGCACGCGTATTCAAGCAGAGGGCGTACGTAACACGTGTACACGAGCAGCAACTGATTTATAGAAAACCCCAATTGACGCAGTGAGGTTAAGGATCGCAGCACTCAGTTGCCCTTTCTCACAAGATTCGTGGCGTGTGGCCCAAACGAACAATCGTCACTGAATGTCACACAAAGGACAACTGCAGTCGACGTGGTAGGGTACCAGGGTCGGGGCAAGAACAACTCTTTTTAGAGGATTGAAGCTCATCAGTTTTGTCTTCTTCGCATTAACCTGGAGCCCGTTTATACTCCACTGATCATTGAATTTATCTTTTAGGTCAGTGTCAGTAGAAAGGCCTTATTGACTCCGACGAGGACCACGTGGTTTATGGTTTTCTCACTGAGAATGAAAAAAACAGAATTTTTCTCACTTGAAAAAACATGAATTTTCTCACTTTGATGGATGTTTTCTTGGACGGTTATGTGTGTTGGTCAATTTATTTGATGTTTTTCTCGGATGTCAACAGTAATTCATGTCTGTTTTATGGTTTTTGTCAGTGAGAATGAAAAAACAGGATTTTTCTCACTTTGATGGATGTTTTATGGTTTTTGTCAGTGAGAATGGAAAAACAGGATTTTTCTCACTTTGACGGATGTTTCAAGGTCAATTTATTTGTTGTTGTTTGTCCAGGTGTAATGACATTGGGGTGATTTACATAATCGAGGGGAATTATTGATTCACGAAAGGGGAATTAAGAAACAAACATGGCTTCTTTGTTGTTTGGCTAACCTAACCTGAGAAATTGATTTACATAATCGGCGGGGGAATTATTGATTCACGAAAGGGGAATTAAGAAACAAACATGGCTTCTTTGATATTTAGGCTAACCTAACCTGAGAAATTGATTTACATAATCGCTAGGGGAATGTATTGATTCACGAAGGGGGAATTAAGAAACATTATGGCTTCTTTGATCTTTAGGCGAACCTAACCCTAGAACTTGATTTACATAATCGGTGGGGGAAAATGTATTGATTCACGAAAGGGGAATTAAGAAACAAACATGGCTTCATTGATGTTTGGCTAACCTAACCTGAGAAATTGATTTACATGATCGGCGGGGGAATTATTGATTCACGAAAGGGGAATTAAGAAACAAACATGGCGTCTTTGATCTTTAGGCGAACCTAACCTGAGAAATTGATTTACATAATCGCTAGGGGAATGTATTGATTCACGAAGGGGAATTAAGAAACATTATGGCTTCTTTGATCTTTAGGCGAACCTAACCCGAGAACTTGATTTACATAATCGGTGGGGGAAAATGTATTGATTCACGAAAGGGGAATTAAGAAACAAACATGGCTTCATTGATGTTTGGCTAACCTAACCTGAGAAATTGATTTACATAATCGGCGGGGGAATTATTGATTCACGAAAGGGGAATTAAGAAACATTATGGCTTCTTTGATCTTTAGACCTGAGGGATTTATTTGTTATTGTTGTTTTGGACAAGTGCATGCTAGGGATGAATGTCAAGGTGTCCAGGAATAGGAAACCGGAAGTACATGCATCCTTCTCAGCCAATCAGCGAGTCGGATACATCCTCCTTCTCAGCCAATTAGAGGCTTGCTTACATATGGTTTCCTCCACCTTGAATTTATCCATCGGCAGGGACGAACAGTTTCGTTTTAGCTGTGAGAGAGTTGACACCAGAAACCAAAAATGTTCTATACATGTCCACTGTGCATGTACACTCTTGGCAGTTGGACTCAATGTGAGAATTGTACAATTATTGATGACTATAGTGAAAAGTGTAAATTATGTAATCCTTGTAAATTACATAGAGGCTATGCAGTACAAATTAAAGGATGTAATTCATGTCTTGACGAGATTTGTGACTCTCACCCTAGAGGACACCTCTGCTCCAATTGTCACTATGATAAATGTGATCAGTGGGAGAATACTTACCCCGCTATGATTGGAAAGAATCCCAAACGTGATTTTAGTTTATTGCTACGAGATTGGTATCGTCGTGGATTTAAATTATTCTGGGAGGAGAAGCCGGGTCAGCGATTCAACTGTTGGAACAGCAAAAGAATATGGTTTCTACGTCATCGTTGTGACGACACTGCCTATTATGACTATAAACCAAGTGATTTTTATTTGGTAGTTACCGAATGTGATTCACCATTTGAAAACACTGCATGCGATATTGCTTCAAATAGACAGATTGAAACTCTTGAATTTCATAATATGAATACAAATAGTATCATTGACTATACAAAAAGATATGACAAGAGTGAAGTTACATTGTACAGTAGAAAATGTGACCCTGACTTTGCAGTCAATCAAGATCAATATACAGTGAATCCAAATGATTTACCAGCATTAGTGGTTCACGACAGTTGCCTATACACCGATGAAGAAATCTAAATTGAAGATTTAAAGACATTGTTGTATATATATGCATTTTATTAATAAACAAATTCACAAACATTTTTTAAGCACTTTACTCTTAGGGCACTTTCCTCACTTTGATGTATTTTCATGGTTTCGATGAAATTGATTTACATAATCGAGGGGAATTATTGATTCACGACAGGGGGGAGAATTTTTGAGAACTTGATTTACATAATAGCTAGGGGAATTATTGATTTACGAAAAGGGGAATAAAGAAACAAGTATGGCTTCTTTGATCTTAGGTCTGAGGGATAAACGCTCTTTAGGTTAGAGAGAAAAATTAATATTCTATTTTTAAATAAGGCTTCGTTGATCTTTAGTGTCAGGAATTAGAAATGACATCACTTGTTATCTTGGAATTATGCGGGAGTCTAAAGAGATAGAAATTCTATTTTTAAATACAGCTTCACTGATCTTTAAGTCGGAGAGATAAATTGATATTCTAACGAAACCTTAATAGTGTAGCTAGGAACATTTATGAGATGAAGAGATTAACGCGGGAAAAGGGTTTCTTAGTAATTTGAAATGTGACAGCGCAGGGATGCCAAAAACAAAAGGAACACGCTGAAATTATGTTTAGGGGTTACTTGAGCGAAACCGTTTTAGACATTTTAGGGAATTATTTCGGCGAAATAGGTAGAGACATTTAAAAAGATGATTTAGAAGATGTTTTAGAAGAGGTTTTGAGTGTGGTCGTTATAATACACAAGTTCCATTTGAACAGTGTCGTGAGGTCCCATACCCCAAGCCCAAAGGGCTCAGATCCCCCTATTTCCTTTAGACCTACGCAATTAGACTAAAAATGAAGATATTTATGCAGATTTTCAACTAGCTATGGCTAAGTTTGCTAAAGACAAGCTATTTTCTTGCGAAAACACACAAAGTCAGAAAAAATGTTCAATATTCCTTTAGTACCTACGCAATTAGACTAAAAATGAAGATATTTATGCATAGTTTCAACTAGCTATGGCTAAGTTTGCTGAAGACAAGCTATTTTCTTGCGAAAACACACAAAATCAGAAAAAATGTTAAATTTTCCTTTAGTACCTACGCAATTAGACTAAAAATGAAGATATTTATGCACAGTTTCAACTAGCTATGGCTAAGTTTGCTAAAGACAAGCTATTTTCCTGCGAAAACACACAAAATCATAAAAAATGTTCAATGTTCCTTTAGTACCTACGCAATTAGACTAAAAATGAAGATATTTATGCATAGTTTCAACTAGCTATGGCTAAGTTTGCTAAACACAAGCTATTTTCTTGCGAAAACACACAAAACCAGAAAAAATGTTCAATGTTCCTTTAGTACCTACGCAATTAGACTAAAAATGAAGATATTTATGCACAGTTTCAACTAGCTATGGCTAAGTTTGCTAAAGACAAGATATTTTCTTGCGAAAACACACAAAATCAGAAAAAATGTTCAATGTTCCTTTAGTACCTACGCAATTAGACTAAAAATGAAGATATTTATGCAGAGTTTCAACTAGCTATGGCTAAGTTTGCTAAAGACAATGTATTTTCTTGCGAAAACACACAAAATCAGAAAAAATGTTCAATGTTCCTTTAGTGCCTACGCAACTAGACTAAAAATGAAGATATTTATGCACAGTTTCAACTAGTTATGGCTAAGTTTGCTAAAGACAAGCTATTTTCTTGCGAAAACACACAAAATCAGAAAAAATGTTCAATGTTCCTTTAGTACCTACGCAATTAGACTAAAAATGAAGATATTTATGCAGAGTTTCAACTAGCTATGGCTAAGTTTGCTAAAGACAAGCTATTTCCTTGCGAAAACACACAAAATCAGAAAAAATGTTCAATGTTCCTTTAGTACCTACGCAATTAGACTAAAAATGAAGATATTTATGCATAGTTTCAACTAGCTATGGCTAAGTTTGCTAAAGACAAGCTATTTTCTTGCGAAAACACACAAAATCAGAAAAAATGTTCAATGTTCCTTTAGTACCTACGCAATTAGACTAAAAATGAAGATATTTATGCACAGTTTCAACTAGCTATGGCTAAGTTTGCTAAAGACAAGCTATTTTCTTGCGAAAACACACAAAATCAGAAAAAATGTTCAATGTTTCTTTAGTACCTACGCAATTAGACTAAAAATTAAGATATTTATGCAGAGTTTCAACTAGCTATGGCTAAGTTTGCTAAAGACAAGCTATTTTCTTGCGAAAACACACAAAATCAGAAAAAATGTTCAATGTTCCTTTAGTACCTACGCAACTAGACTAAAAATGAAGATATTTATGCACAGTTTCAACTAGCTATGGCTAAGTTTGCTAAAGACAAGCTATTTTCTTGCGAAAACACACAAAATCAGAAAAAATGTTCAATGTTCCTTTAGTACCTACGCAATTAGACTAAAAATGAAGATATTTATGCAGAGTTTCAACTAGCTATGGCTAAGTTTGCTAAAGACAAGCTATTTTCTTGCGAAAACACACAAAATCAGAAAAAATGTTCAATGTTCCTTTAGTACCTACGCAATTAGGCTAAAAATGAAGATATTTATGCAGAGTTTCAACTAGCTATGGCTAAGTTTGCTAAAGACAAGCTATTTTCTTGCGAAAACACACAAAATCAGAAAAAATGTTCAATGTTCCTTTAGTACCTACGCAATTAGGCTAAAAATGAAGATATTTATGCAGAGTTTCAACTAGCTATGGCTAAGTTTGCTAAAGACAAGATATTTTCTTGCGAAAACACACAAAATCAGACAAAATGTTCAATGTTCCTTTAGTACCTACGCAATTAGGCTAAAAATGAAGATATTTATGCAGAGTTTCAACTAGCTATGGCTAAGTTTGCTAAAGACAAGCTATTTTCTTGCTAAAACACACAAAATCAGAAAAAATGTTCAATGTTCCTTTAGTACCTACGCAATTAGACTAAAAATGAAGATATTTATGCAGAGTTTCAGTTCTATTTGAAATTTTTCCGTAGAAGATAGAAAAACCTATACCATACTTGTGAATATTTTCCCAGAAGATAAAAATTTCTACTTCAATTTTAAATTTTCTCAACAAAGTGAAGAAAAGTTCAAGTTCTAGTCATCATGCAAGATTCCACTTCAGTTCAGATTTTTCTCAAAGAGATGAAAAAATTTAAAATACTGTTCCAAATTTTTCATAGAAGATAGAAAGTTCAAGTTATCTTCTGAATTTTATTAAAGAACTTACAGTTCAATTTTAATTTCTCCAAAGAAAATAAAAATCTTCCACTTCAGTTCTTAATTTCACAAAGACACAAGGAAATTTAAAGTTCTATTTGAAATTTCTCAATGAAGTGAAGAAAAGTTCAAGCTCTCTTCTGAATTTTCTCAATGAAAAAGAAATTAGTTTTTGATCAATTCTATTTTTCCTAATAATATAAAAAGGTTCCACTTCAGTTCAGATGTTTCCCCAAAGACATAAATTTTAAATTCTCCTCCAAATTTTTTGTAGAAGATAGAAAAAGTTACACATTGATCGTGAATATTTCACAATGAAGATAAGGAGCTAATTTTCTCATTGATGTGAAGAAAAGTTCAAGTTCTTTTCCTAACTATCCATATGAAAAGAAATAAGTTACAGATCAATTCTATTTTTCAAGAAAAAATAAAAATTTTCCACTTCAGTTCAGATTTTTCTCAAAGAGATGAAAAAATTTAAAATACTCTTTCAAATTTGTAATAGAAGATAGAAAGCTCAAGTTATCTTCTGAATTTTATGAAAGAACTTACAGTTCAATTCTAATTTCTCCAAAGAAAATAAAAATCTTCCACTTCAGTTCTTAATTTCACAAAGACACAAGGAAATTTAAAGTTCTATTGAAATTTTTCCGTAGAAGATAGAAAAACCTATACCATAGTTGTGAATATTTTCCCGGAAGATAAAAATTTCTACTTCAATTTTAAATTTTCTCAACGAAGTGAAGAAAAGTTCAAGTTCTAGTCATCATGCAAGATTCCACTTCAGTTCAGATTTTTCTCAAAAAGATGAAAAAATTTAAAATACTGTTCATAATTTTTCATAGAAGAGAGAAAATTCAAGTTATCTTCTGAATTTTATGAAAGAACTTACAGTTCAATTCTAATTTCTCCAAAGAAAATAAAAATCTTCCACTTCAGTTCTTAATTTCACAAAGACACAAGGAAATTTAGAGTTCTATTTGAAATTTCTCAATGAAGTGAAGAAAAGTTCAAGCTCTCTTCTGAATTTTCTCAATGAAAAAGAAATTAGTTTTTGATCAATTCTATTTTTCCTAATAATATAAAAAGGTTCCACTTCAGTTCAGATGTTTCCCCAAAGACATAAATTTTAAATTCTCCTCCAGATTTTTTGTAGAAGATAGAAAAAGCTACACATTGATCGTGAATATTTCACTATGACGATAAGGAGCTAATTTTCTCATTGATGTGAAGAAAAGTTCAAGTTCTTTTCCTAACTATCCATATGAAAAGAAATAAGTTACAGATCAATTCTATTTTTCAAGAAAAAATAAAAATTTTCCACTTCAGTTCAGATTTTTCTCAAAGAGATGGAAAAATTTAAAATTACTGTTCTAAATTTTTCATAGAAGGTAGAAAAAGTTTTACATTGATCATGAAAAGTTAACTCAAGCCTGAATTTTATTAAAGAACTTACAGTTCAATTCTAATTTCTCCAGAGAAAAATAAAAATCTTCTACTTCAGTTCTTAATTTCACAAAAACACAAAGAAATTTAAAGTTCTCTTCTGAATTTTCTTAGAGAAAAGAAAAAAGTTATAGTTCAATTCTAATTTTTTTCAAAGAAAATAAAAAATCTTCAACTTTTTAATAAACATTATAAGCGCTTAACATGCTAACGTTTCCTAAGATAATAGAAATATAATAAAGTAATGCATAAAATATTTTTATTGAAGTAACAACATGTAGTAACAACATAAAAATATGTTATAGACATTATTTTACATTGTTAACATTGTCTGCCAATGCTCTTTTTATTTTACCGGCAATTTCACTGTCTATTATCACATTATTTTTACAGAGGCAACAGTTCTGGCACGTTGACAAGATATGATTTATAATGTTGGTTCAGCAGTAGGCCTTTCTTTTCCTTTCTGATTTCATTCGAATGCTAACACCGAAAAGATGACAATAAGATCTATCAACGGCTAACGTGTTACCAGAACCATTAGCTAGAAGTTGCCCATCTTCATCAACTATTATTTTTAAGTTGGTATTCTCTTTGAGCACTAACTTCTCTGGAAATGATACTTTCACATATCCACCTTTTGAATGATGAAAATTCTTGACTACTCCAAAGGAATTTAACTCCTCACTGTCATGACAACGTAGGCACACATTCCCAACAAGATCTCCACTACTACTTGTCCCATAGTTCAAATATGTCTCTTTTTTAGCATTCAAGGCAACAATGACTTTAACAGGTGCACACACTTTCTTCGAATAATTCATTTTCACGTCTTTTTTAAAAAATATGTGGTGTAGGTGTTTATCCCTCCAATGATAAAAAATTACTGATTTAACGCACGCAATAAACTAGATAGTCTCGATAACCTACCATGGAGTACCACTGGGAAAGCCGCTTCCAATGTAAGAGCAACCATAGAATACGTTTGCTACACCCGCAAGCATGCATAGTGAGAGAGAAATACAAAGTCGACCTGGGGGGATTTTCCGGCGAGTATGGTTAGGTTAGGTTAGACTAGATTAAGTTAGGTTAGATTAGGTTATGTTAAGTCAGGTTAGGTAAGTTAGATTAGGTTAGGTTAGGTTAGCTAGTAAACATCTCTCCATGTTTAAGTTAGGTTAGGTTAGGTTAGGTTAGATTAAGTTAGGTTAGGTTAAGTTAGGTTAGGTTAGGTTGGATTAAGTTAGGTTAGGTTAAGTTAGGTTAGATTAAGTTAGGTTAGGTTAAGTTAGGTTAGGTTAGATTAAGTTAGGTTAGGTTAGGTTAGGTTAGCCTACGTACGCGCGCATATAGGTTAGGTTAGGTTGGATTAAGTTAGGTTAGGTTAAGTTAGGTTAGGTTAGATTAAGTTAAGGTTAGGTTAAGTTAGGTTAGGTTAGCCTACGTACGCGCGCGTAAGTAGGCTAACCTAACCTAACTTAACCTAACCTTAACCTAACCTAACCTTAACCTAACCTAACTTAACCTAACCTAACTTAATCCAACCTAACCTAACCTATATGCGAGCGTACGTAGGCTAACCTAACCTAACTTGACCTAACTTAACCTAACCTAACTTAATCTAACCTAACCTAACTTAACCTAACCTAACTTAATCCAACCTAACCTAACCTAACCTAACTTAATCTAACCTAACCTAACCTGACTTAAACATGGAGAGATGTTTACTAGCTAACCTAACCTAACCTAACCTAATCTAACTTACCTAACCTGACTTAACCTTACCTAATCTAACCTAACTTAATCTAGTCTAACCTAACCTAACCATACTCGCCGGAAAATCCCCCCAGGTCGACTTTGTATTTCTCTCTCACTATGCATGCTTGCGGGTGTAGCAAACGTATTCTATGGTTGCTCTTACATTGGAAGCAGCTTTCCTAGTGGTACTCCATGGTAGGTTATCGAGACTATCTAGTTTATTGCGTGCGTTAAATCAGTAATTTTTTATCATTGGAGGGATAAACACCTACACCACATATTTTTTAAAAAAGACGTGAAAATGAATTATTCGAAGAAAGTGTGTGCACCTGTTAAAGTCATTGCTGCCTTGAATGCTAAAAAAAAGATTTATATTTGAACTATGGGACAAGTAGTAGTGGAGATCTTATTGGGAATGTGTGCCTACGCTGTCATGACAGTGAGGAGTTAAATTCCTTTGGAGTAGTCAAAAATTTTCATCATTCAAAAGGTGGATATGTGAAAGTATCATTTCCAGAGAAGTTAGTGCTCAAAGAGAATACCAACTTAAAAATAATAGTTGATGAAGATGGGCAACTTCTAGCTAATGGCTCTGGTAACACGTTAGCCGTTGATAGATCTTATTGTCATCTTCCGGTGTTAGCATTCGAATGAAATCAGTAAGGAAAAGAAGGGCCTACTGCTGCACCAACATTATAAATCATATCTTGTCAACGTGCAAAAACTATTGCCTCTGTAAAAATAATGTGATAATAGACAGTGAAATTGCAGGTAAAATAAAAAGAACATTGACAGACAATGTTAATAATGTAAAATAATGTCTATAACATATTTTTATGTTGTTACTACATGTTGTTACTTCATAAAAATATTTTATGCATTACTTTGTTATATTTCTATTATCTTAGGAAACGTTAGCATGTTAAGCGCTTAGAATGTTTATTAAAAAGTTGAAGATTTTTTATTTTCTTTGAAAAAAATTAGAATTGAACTATAACTTTTTTCTTTTCTCTAAGAAAATTCAGAAGAGAACTTTAAATTTCTTTGTGTTTTTGTGAAATTAAGAACTGAAGTGGAAGATTTTTATTTTTCTCTGGAGAAATTAGAATTGAACTGTAAGTTCTTTAATAAAATTCAGACTTGAGTCAACTTTTCATGATCAATGTATAACTTTTTCTATCTTCTATGAAAAATTTAGAACAGTAATTTTAAATTTTTCCATCTCTTTGAGAAAAATCTGAACTGAAGTGGAAAATTTTTATTTTTTCTTGAAAAAAAGAATTGATCTGTAACTTATTTCTTTTCATATGGATAGTTAGGAAAAGAACTTGAACTTTTCTTCACATCAATGAGAAAATTAGCTCCTTATCTTCATAGTGAAATATTCACGATCAATGTGTAACTTTTTCTATCTTCTACAAAAAATTTGGAGGAGAATTTAAAATTTATGTCTTTGGGGAAACATCTGAACTGAAGTGGAACCTTTTTATATTATTAGGAAAAATAGAATTGATCAAAAACTAATTTCTTTTTCATTGAGAAAATTCAGAAGAGAGCTTGAAATTTTCTTCACTTCATTGAGAAATTTCAAATAGAACTTTAAATTTCCTTGTTTCTTTGTGAAATTAAGAGCTGAAGTGGAAGATTTTTATTTTCTTTGGAGAAATTAGAATTGAACTGTAAGTTCTTTAATAAAATTCAGAAGATAACTTGAACTTTCTATCTTCTATGAAAAATTTTGAATAGTATTTTAAATTTTTTCATCTCTTTGAGAAAAATCTGAACTGAAGTGGAATCTTGCATGATGACTAGAACTTGAACTTTTCTTCACTTCGTTGAGAAAATTTAAAATTGAAGTAGAAATTTTTATCTTCCGGGAAAATATTCACCACTATGGTATAGGTTTTTCTATCTTTTACGGAAAAATTTCAATACTTTAAATTTCCTTGTGTCTTTGTGAAATTAAGAACTGAAGTGGAAGATTTTTATTTTCTTTGGAGAAATTAGAATTGAACTGTAAGTTCTTTAATAAAATTCAGAAGATAACTTGAACTTTCTATCTTCTATTAAAAATTTGGAACAGTATTTTAAATTTTTTCATCTCTTTGAGAAAAATCTGAACTGAAGTGGAAAATTTTTATTTTTTCTTGAAAAATAGAATTGATCTGTAACTTATTTCTTTTTATATGGATAGTTAGGAAAAGAACTTGAACTTTTCTTCACATCAATGAGAAAATTAGCTCCTTATCTTCATTGTGAAATATTCACGATCAATGTGTAACTTTTTCTATCTTCTACAAAAAATTTGGAGGAGAATTTAAAATTTATGTCCTTGGGGAAACATCTGAACTGAAGTGGAACCTTTTTATATTATTAGGAAAAATAGAATTGATCAAAAACTAATTTCTTTTTCATTGAGAAAATTCAGAAGAGAGCTTGAACTTTTCTTCACTTCATTGAGAATTTTCAAATAGAACTTTAAATTTCCTTGTGTCTTTGTGAAATTAAGAACTGAAGTGGAAGATTTTTATTTTCTTTGGAGAAATTTGAATTGAACTGTAAGTTCTTTAATAAAATTCAGAAGATAACTTGAACTTTCTATCTTCTATGAAAAATTTGGAACAGTATTTTAAATTTTTTCATCTCTTTGAGAAAAAATCTGAACTGAAGTGGAATCTTGCATGATGACTAGAACTTGAACTTTTCTTCACTTCGTTGAGAAAATTTAAAATTGAAGTACAAATTTTTATCTTCTGGGAAAATATTCACAAGTATGGTATAGGTTTTTCTATCTTCTACGGAAAAATTTCAAATAGAACTGAAACTCTGCATAAATATCTTCATTTTTAGTCTAATTGCGTAGGTACTAAAGGAACATTGAATATTTTTTTCTGATTTTGTGTGTTTTCGCAAGAAAATAGCTTGTCTTTAGCCAACTTAGCCATAGCTAGTTGAAACTCTGCATAAATATCTACATTTTTAGCCTAATTGCGTAGGTACTAAAGGAACATTGAACATGTTTTCTGATTTTGTGTGTTTTCACAAGAAAATAGCTTGTCTTTAGCAAACTTAGCCATAGCTAGTTGAAACTCTGCATAAATATCTTCATTTTTAGCCTAATTGCGTAGGTACTAAAGGAACATTGAACATTTTTTCTGATTTTGTGTGTTTTCGCAAGAAAATAGCTTGTCTTTAGCAAACTTAGCCATAGCTAGTTGAAACTCTGCATAAATATCTTCATTTTTAGTCTAGTTGCGTAGGTACTAAAGGAACATTGAACATTTTTTCTGATTTTGTGTGTTTTCGCAAGAAAATAGCTTGTCTTTAGCAAACTTAGCCATAGCTAGTGGAAACTCTGCATAAATATTTTCATTTTTAGTCTAATTGCGTAGGTACTAAAGGAACATTGAACATTTTTTCTGATTTTGTGTGTTTTCGCAAGAAAATAGCTTGTCTTTAGCAAACTTAGCCATAGCTAGTTGAAACTCTACATAAATATCTTCATTTTTAGTCTAATTGCGTAGGTACTAAAGGAACATTGGACATTTTTTCTGATTTTGTGTGTTTTCGCAAGAAAATAGCTTGTCTTTAGCAAACTTAGCCATAGCTAGTTGAAACTCTGCATAATTATCTTCATTTTTAGTCTAATTGCGTAGGTACTAAAGGAACATTGAACATTTTTTCTGATTTTGTGTGTTTTCGCAAGAAAATAGCTTGTCTTTAGCAAACTTAGCCATATCTAGTTGAAACTCTGCATAAATATCTTCATTTTTAGTCTAATTGCGTAGGTACTAAAGGAACATTGAACATTTTTTATGATTTTGTGTGTTTTCGCAAGAAAAGAGCTTGTCTTTAGCAAACTTAGCCATAGCTAGTTTAAACTGTGCATAAATATCTTCATTTTTAGTCTAGTTGCGTAGGTACTAAAGGAACATTGAACATTTTTTCTGATTTTGTGTGTTTTCGCAAGAAAATAACTTGTCTTTAGTAAACTTAGCCATAGCTAGTTTCTGATTTTGTGTGTTTTCGCAAGAAAATAGCTTGTCTTTAGCAAACTTAGCCATAGCTAGTTGAAACTGTGCATAAATATCTTCATTTTTAGTCTAATTGCGTAGGCACTAAAGGAACATTGAACATTTGTTCTGATTTTGTGTGTTTTCGCAAGAAAATAGCTTGTCTTTAGCAAACTTAGCCATAGCTAGTTGAAACTATTTATAAATATCTTCATTTTTAGTCTAATTGTGTAGGTACCAAAGGAACATTGAAAATTTTTTCTCATTTTGTGTGTTTTCGCAAGAAAATAGCTTGTCTTTAGCAAACTTAGCCATAGCTAGTTGAAACTCTGCATAAATATCTTCATTTTTAGTCTAATTGCGTAGGTACTAAAGGAACATTGAACATTTTTTATGATTTTGTGTGTTTTCGCAAGAAAATAGCTTGTCTTTAGCAAACTTAGCCATAGCTAGTTGAAACTGTGCATAAATATCTTCATTTTTAGTCTAATTGCGTAGGTACTAAAGGAACATTGAACATTTTTTCTGATTTTGTGTGTTTTCGCAAGAAAATAGCTTGTCTTTAGCAAACTTAGCCATAGCTAGTTGAAACTATGCATAAATATCTTCATTTTTAGTCTAATTGCGTAGGTACTAAAGGAACATTGAACATTTTTTCTGATTTTGTGTGTTTTCGCAAGAAAATAGCTTGTCTTTAGCAAACTTAGCCATAGCTAGTTGAAACTATGCATAAATATCTTCATTTTTAGTCTGATTGCGTAGGTACTAAAGGAAATAGGGGGATCTAAGCCCTTTGGGCTTGGGGTATGGGACCTCACGACATTTTTCAAATGGAACTTGTGGATTATAACGACCACACTCAAAACCTCTTCTAAAACATCTTCTAAATCATCTTTTAAAATGTCTCTACCTGTTTCGCCGAAATAATTCCCTAAAATGTCTAAAACGGTTTCGCTCAAGTAACCCCTAAACATAATTTTAGCGTGTTCCTTTTGTTTTTGGCATCCCTGTGCTGTCACATTTCAACTTACTAAGAAACCCTTTTCCCGCGTTAATCTCTTCATCTCATAAATGTTCCTAGCTACACTATTAAGGTTTCGTTAGAATCTCAATTTATCTCTCCGACTTAAAGATCAGTGAAGCCGTATTTAAAAATAGAATTTCTATCTCTTTAGACTCCCACATAATTCCAAGATAACAAGTGATGTCATTTCTAATTCCTGACACTAAAGATCAACGAAGCCTTATTTAAAAATAGAATATTAATTTTTCTCTCTAACCTAAAGAGCGTTTATCCCTCAGACCTAAGATCAAAGAAGTCATGCTTGTTTCTTTATTCCCCTTTTTGTAAATCAATAATTCCCCTAGCTATTATGTAAATCAAGTTCTCAAAAATTCTCCCCCCTTTCGTGAATCAATATTTCCCCTCGATTATGTAAATCAATTTCATCGAAACCATGAAAATACATCAAAGTGAGAAAAGTGCCCTAAGAGTAAAGTGCTTAAAAAATGTTTGTGAATTTGTTTATTAATAAAATGCATATATATACAACAATGTCTTTAAATCTTCAATTTAGATTTCTTCATCGGTGTATAGGCAACTGTCGTGAACCACTAATGCTGGTAAATCATTTGGATTCACTGTATATTGATCTTGATTGACTGCAAAGTCAGGGTCACATTTTCTACAGTACAATGTAACTTCACTCTTGTCATATCTCTTTGTATAGTCAATGATACTATTTGTATTCATATTATGAAATTCACGAGTTTCAATCTGTCTATTTGAAGCAATATCGCATACAGTGTTTTCAAATGGTGAATCACGTTCGGTAACTACCAAATAAAAATCAATTGGTTTATAGTCATAATAGGCAGTGTCGTCACAACGATGACGTAGAAACCACATTCTTTTGCTGTTCCAACAGTTGAATCGCTGACCCGGCTCCTCCTCCCAGAATAATTTAAATCCACGACGATACCATCTCGTAGCAATAAACGAAAATCACGTTTGGGATTCTTTCCAATCATAGTGGGGTAAATATTCTCCCACTGATCACATTTATCATAGTGACAATTGGAGCACAGGTGTCCTCTAGGGTCAGAGTCACAAATCTCCTCAAGACATGAATTACATCCTTTAATTTGTACTGCATAGCCTCTATGTAATTTACAAGGATTACATAATTTGCACTTTTCACTAAAGTCATCAATAATTGTACAATTCTCACATTGAGTCCAACTGCCAAGAGTGTACATGCACAGTGGACATGTATAGAACATTTTTGGTTTCCGATGTCAACTCTCTCACAGCTAAAACGAAACTGTTCGTCCCTGACGATGGATAAATTCAAGGTGGAGGAAACCATATGTAAGCAAGCCTCTGATTGGCTGAGAAGGAGGATGTATCCGACTCGCTGATTGGCTGAGAAGGATGCATGTACTTCCGGTTTCCTATTCCTGGACACCTTGACATTCATCTCTAGCATGCACTTGTCCAAAACAACAATAACAAATAAATCCCTCAGGTCTAAAGATCAAAGAAGCCATAATGTTTCTTAATTCCCCCTTCGTTAATCAATACATTCCCCTAGCGATTATGTAAATCAATTTCTCAGGTTAGGTTAGCCTAAAGATCAAAGAAGCCATGTTTGTTTCTTAATTCCCCTTTCGTGAATCAATAATTCCCCCGCCGATTATGTAAATCAATTTCTCAGGTTAGGTTAGCCTAAAGATCAAAGAAGCCATGTTTGTTTCTTAATTCCCCTTTCGTGAATCAATAATTCCCCTCGATTATGTAAAAAACCCCATTGTCATTACACCTGGACAAACAACAACTAATAAATCGACCTTGAAACATCCATCAAAGTGAGAAAAATCCTGTTTTTCCATTCTCACTGACAAAAACCATAAAACAGACATGAATTACTGTTGACATCCGAGAAAAACATCAAATAAATTGACCAACACACATAACCGTCCAAGAAAACATCCATCAAAGTGAGAAAATTTATGTTTTTTCAAGTGAGAAAAATTCTGTTTTTTCATTCTCAGTGAGAAAACCATAAACCACGTGGTCCTCGTCGGAGTCAATAAGGCCTTTCTACTAGTGTCGAACTGAGAAATTGCAAGAGATTTCTCAATGAGGTATTTCAGCAAGGCTGACAAATCCTCCACAAATTTGAATCGTTCGTCAGTGTTGTAAAATAAAATTTAGTTAATCACGGCTAAAAATAAGAGAGAAGCAGGTGTGGTGACTTGAGGGGTACCACATGTTAGCTCTGCCCACTCTGAACCAATGTTTCCCTGGAAAAGCATATAGATTCACCGGTATCGATGTCTCAGTAAGTCTACTATTAATAGCAGAATAGTCTTTCTAGCACCCATTCGTTTTAGATTTTGCAAAGCCGTGATGTGACGGATCAGGTCGAATGCCTTGCAACAATCGCCAAAAGGAGATCAATTATGGTCCCTCCTTTGTCTAGCCATTCTACTATTAAGTGGTAACGTCGTACTAAATAGTGAGTCCTGCTACTGCCTTTCAGGCACCCGTACTTGTAAGGGTTGAGGCAAGGGCTTATTTGCGACAAAAGTTCACAGTACATAAATGACTCGGCCACTTTGGCTAGATGGTTCATTTACATCTCTATTGTTTTATACATTTTTTTCATATTAATTGGTTGTTTTCCACGTCCTTATATCCTGTGTGTTAACCCAGCCCCTTGAACTGAAAACTCAATCTGCTCTTAAATATGTATATTTTTGTTTTTTTTATAGTAGACTTCCGAGTATGTCCAAGAGGGATAGAACGCATGGGACGCGTGGAGTTTAACAGAGTCTAAAGAAGAGTTCCTTCTTTTTAACAGTAGCAAAGATGCTACAGATGACATAATGGAGATCTACTACACAGAAGATGGACTGTCACACAAATCAGATGACTTCGTGCGGAGGAGGCCTTCAGGGAGGGAGTGAATCGAGGATGACGAGCTTTTGATCGAGGATCTCCCATCTCTAAGAAACATAGGAATAGGCAAGGATAACGATATGCAAATAATCGAGCCTGAAATAATATATTTAAAGACCATTATAAATACTAATTTGACAATCGACTAAAAATATTTAGA
The DNA here is from genome assembly GCA_027921565.1 of Artemia sinica. Lineage (NCBI taxonomy): Eukaryota > Metazoa > Arthropoda > Branchiopoda > Anostraca > Artemiidae > Artemia > Artemia sinica. The sequence continues at coordinate 35,566,860 of CM051258.1, forward strand.
CGAGTGATTTTATTTTAATAGCTTAGATTTCATAAGAATTATGAATGTATAATTTTTAACAAGAAATGTCTGAAAAAATATTTTAGGAATGATAATGTGATGTCAGAGGGGTGCAGGAGAGTAAGAATAGTGTTGCACAGTGTCGGGAATGGTTGAAAAATAATAGCAATAGGAAATTTATCATTGAGGGTGTTCAAACATTCGAACAAGCTTATAATATTGATGGCAAGTGTCACAATGTGCCACAAAACAGTAATTGCGTGGTACTGTGGCGTAATTTGCATAGCGGGGGCACTTCTCTTAGAAAACAAAGAAAAGTAGAAATGACTCGAAATGAAGAATTTGTGAACGAAAAACATTTTTTGATGTTGACTGTCTGACTTCCAAAAAGAAAGTGGCGGGGGAAAATCAATGTTCTTTGCTATCACTTTTAACTTATTAGGTCATTAGAGAAATGGGAGGAGTAACTGAAACTCTGGGTAATCTTCAAACAGATGTGCAATATCATTTTGTTTCGTTTCAACTAAAATTTCTATAAATTGAGCAAATTCCCAGGGTCCACGACAGATAAGCCTCACCCAATAGTCCAATGATGGAGACTCATTTCTCATTATCTAATCAATCGTCCTCTTAGTGAAGATTCTCTTCTGCACCGACAATCTTTAAAAATTATCATCTAGAATTAACAATTTCTCCAAAGTATCAAGACTTCTTATAATTTTCTGTCTGTACACTTTATTCATTTTAATCCTGACAGTCTTTTCTCACGTCCAAAAAAAACTGACTCACGACCAATAAAAATGTCTTATAGGACGTCACAAACATGTTTAGACATGATTTCGCACAAAATGGTCATCTAATGTTGTTAATATTGAAGAAATACTAGAACACCTTGACATATTCCACAATAGCCGTCTAGACTCCTATAAGGGGTAAAAGAAAAACAATATGGGAAATACTAGGACACTTGGGAAGTCTGCCACCAGGAAACAGGGCTGTCATGATGTCACATGGCATGTGTTTGAAATCTTATAGGAAAAGGGAGGGTCTGTGTTTGAAATCCTATGGGAAGTGAGAGCATGCGTTTGAATGTATTATGGCATTGCTACTCTCTGCAAATATGACCCATTTTACCGATTACCTAAGAGCCACAGACTGGTCCGACGTTTTTAATTGTCAAGAGGTAAATTCTGCCACAAATAATTTTGCACAACGAATAAGTGAAATTGTCCACTCAACTTTTCCTATTCGTAAACCTAACCGGAAAACTATCGCTATATGCCTCTGGATGTCACATAGCCTCATTGCCTCCTCATCTCGTAAAAACAAATTCTACAAATTAGCCTGTAAGACCAGCAGTGATATTGACCCATCAATTTATAAAGATTATAAAAACTTATGCATTTATTAAAAACTTATATGGAGATTATAAAAACTTAAAAACTCATCCGTGAAGTGAAGAAAAATTATTACTACACTAAAATTCTCAATTGCAAAGGAGACCTGAAAAAGATTTGGTCCACAATTAATGATATACTCTCAAAAAAGAAAATCAAAGTTTATATCTATTCGCCTTAAAGACACATATGACAGATTAATTGACCCTTTGCATGCACCTGACGCATTTAATAATTATTTTCAAATATTCCTCATACTGACTCCCGCCCCTCCTTACAGGCTGTACTCCCTTGCTACAATTCTAGATCCATGTTTCTCTGCCCAACTGATAGCAACAGGGTACTTCAGATCATCGGTTCTCTCCCTATTAGTTTTAAACATGATTGTCTTGGAATAAGCTCCTGAAGACCATATCTTCTTTTGTTTACTAGCCGATCAAGCACATTGCCAACCTATCTTTAGCCCACGGAGTTTTCCCTGGTTTACTAAAGTCTGCCATTGTTATTCCAGTTCTTAAAAAGGGTGGTCCAACTGAGATAGGTAATTATCGTCCAATCCTAATTCTTCCTGTTATATCCAAAGTGATCGAGAGAATTATCTTCAGACGTCTGTCTCCCTTTCTGTTCGGCAGTCAGCACTCCGTTTCTTGATTTCTTCGCACCAACATGGCTTTCGACCGAAATTTTCATCTTCTCATGCTCAAATTGACGCCAAACAGTTCATACATTCACAACTTGACCTTAAAAAAACTGCATTGGGTTATTTTTGGATTTCTTCAAGGCCTTCGACACGGTCGATCATAGTATTTTAATAAATAAATTAAATAGTTACGGTATTCGTGCTGTTCCCCTCTCTTAGTTCGACTCTTATCTAAGTGTGAGCTTAGGTGGAGTATCTTCTCAGTCCTTACCTGTTCAGAGGGATGTCCCGCAAGACTCCGTTCGAGGCTCGATTTTATTTTTCCTACATATCAATGATCTTGTTATTGACCTAGGCCCTTCAGTGTATACTGTGCTATTTGTTGATGACAGAAGCTTCTTCATCACTGGCACCAATTTACCATCGGCAATAACCTCTGTCCAGGTCCTTCTGAACAGAGTCCAGGCGTCGTGCCTTACGAATAACATGACCATTAATAGCAAAAAAAAGTCAAGTAGTATTATTTAGAACCCCCTACAACAAACACATAATGCAACCTGCTCTTGGCTTCAAGTAATCCTCCGACATCATCCCGCAAGTGGAGGCTGCTAAGTTTCTTGGTGCATTTATTGACTCATGCTTGTCATTGTCTAATCATATTCCTTACATCACAGGAATAATTTTGAGACAAGTAGCTATGATTAACCGTGTGAATTATTTTCTTCTTCTTGACGTCCTAGTTGCCCTCTATTATTCCTTTATTTTTCCTTACTTTTCTTATAGCGGATCAGTGTGGGGAAATACAAATCGGTCCTTCACTAAAAAACTAAAATTTGCCGAAAACCGTGCCATTAAACCAGTTTTTCGGCTTCCCCGTCTATATCCGACTCGTGATTTGTACTCAGATTTTGGTATAGCTCCACTAGATCAAATCATATAAAAATTAAACTTATCGCTTGCTTACTCTGTTTTCCACAACAATCTTCCTCCTCAACTACTAACCTATTATAGTATTAATAATTCGGAACCCTACTGTCTCCGTTCATCCAATTGAGCCTTTATAATCCCTAAATGTGTTTTTAGTGCTGCCCAGCAATCTCCTATTTACAAATTTAATATTCAATGGAACAAAATACCCTCCAGTGTTGAGCTAGCCACAAGTTTCCACACGCTGTACAACAATGTAACAAAACTTGATAATATAGTTTAATCTTTCAACTCTTAACCAATTTGCTTCAATTACCAATGTTTTATTCTTCTATCTTTTTTCAGTGTCACTTTAATTTTTTTTTTTTTTTTTTTTTTGGTCCTTAACAAGTTCTCTTCTAGGATCTTTAATGTTATTAATGTTATGTTTTGTTTTTATTCGAATAATTTGAATTGAATTGAATTGATTGTTGAAAGATCCATCACTTCAAGATTTTATTTCACTGTAGTTTTATTTTCATTTTCAATGCTGTAAGAACTGGAGAAGAAAATATTTGTAATATAATTCATTTTCAGTGAAGCGCCAATGACTTTAGGTTTTTACAATTAAGGAAAGGGGCAGTATCCAAAGTCTTTTTTGTAGTGAAACTATATTCTTCTTGAACAATCTTAGAAAGAACTAATAAATTAAACTGAATATCTGTTGTGTAATGATATTAATTGCTGAAAGCTCATCAATTCAAAAATTTACTATAATTTTAATGTAAGTACAAAGCAATATAATTCGTTTTCAGTAGAGCGCCAATGACGCAGTAGGTTATAGACTTTTACAGTAAGAGAAGGAGACGATACCCAAACTATTGTTTGGTTTTTGTTCTTTTCAAGCTTGATTTACATATTCACTTTAAGTTTCACTCGTTTAAAGACTTAATTAGGCATTTATATTAGTATCTATTGTATGTTTGCTTGCATTGATTGTTTACTTAATTTCTGTTCGTTTTGGGTTTCATTTATACTTCAATACCAAAATAGTTTTCTTCGTTTTAAGATTGATTTGGATATTCAATTTAAGCATTACTCGCTTTAACATTTATTTATTCATTTGTATTATTATTTTTATGTTTTTTTTTGCTATGATTCTTTATTTTATGTCTGTTCATTTTGGGTTTCATTTATTCTTTAATAGTAATTTCTGGTCATTTTCAGTTGGAATTTTAATAGGTATTTGTATTTGCTGATCTTAAGTTTAAAATGGCCTTTACTTTTCTTTGAAAAACCTCTTTTCGGGATTTTTTTTTAATTAATTTTTGTTCGTTTTGACTGCAAAAAGTTTCAAGTTTTTAAAATTCCTTATTTCAAAATCAAATCTTTTCAACATCAAACCTTCATCAAAGTATCAAAACTAATCAAAGATACAATATCAAAGTAAAAAAATAACAAAGTAAAGATAGCATCAAAGTAAACAAGGTATCGAAGTAACAACAAGCATAACTGCATAACATACAGCCCCTTGCACTGTAAACCGAAGTTGCCACGTAAATCGCTAAATCCAAGTATTAAAGTAAACAAAGTGTCAAAGTAACTATAATCAAGTTCCGTAAGTCAGAGCCATTTCTCCGGGGTTGGGGGTGGGGGGGGGGGGTTTCAACCCCAGAAGCATAGTTATTTGGCCTTTGAAGTTTTCTGAACAAAATAGCAATCTCAAAATTTTGACCGGATGCCCTATGAAAAAGTGGGGCGTGGGCTAGTTGCCCATTGATCACTTTTGACTCTTAAAAAAGAACTAGAAGTTTCAATTTCCAATAAAATGAGCCCCCTTCAAAATTAATACGACCACCCCTTCCCCAAAATCCTTATATTCTAATAATAGGCAACTTATATAAGTTACAGTCCTTTCCCCGGGATCTATGGAAGATTTCTCAACCCCTAAGTTACAGTAATTTGAATTTTGGACTATTTTGAACAAAATGGCCATTTCAAAATTTTGATAGGATAAATTTGGGAGAAAAGGCACAATGGGGGGGGGGGGTTAATACTAACGGGTGGGTGGGTTAAACTGTGCACAATCTTTCCGTGGTGGCCCTGTTTCCCTAATCTCATTGCACAACTAAAATAACAGTAAAACATCGAAACATTATTACCTTTATGACCTTTAGTTTTCTATTGTCAAAAACTTGGTAAAAGAAAAAAATTAACTTAAAAAACTAAAATAACTTTACACAAGAGATAACCGTTCACAAGCAGTATTTAGAGCTATCCTTCCATTTGTGCTGCAAATGGGAAGATATTAGAGGTTGGGTTTAATGCTAAGGGGTGGGTTGGGCTGGCTGTGCACAACCTTCCCGTGGTGGCCCTGTTTTCACTAACCTTAATGCAGAACTAAAAAAATAATAAAACATCAAAACCTTATTGCCTTTATGACCTTTAGTTTTCTTTTCTCTGAAGCTTAGTAACAAAAAAAATAATTACGAAAAACCAAAATAACTTTACATAAGAGATAAACACTCACAAGCAGTAGGCTATATAGAGCTATCCTCCCATTTGCGCTGCAAATGCGAAGATATTAGGAGGTCGGATTTAATTCTAGTAGGTGTGTCATTTGATTCCCCTGTAAAGTTCATGCGACCACCTCTTCCGTAAAAACCTTATATGCCCCGCAGCAAGAGTTAAAGTCCTTCCCCCAAGCTGTGGGGGTGGGAGTGGGATGGGTTTTATGACCCTCAAGTTTTTGCTATCTGATTGTTGGACTACTTCAAACAAACTAGCAGTCCCGAAAATTTGATCGGATGTATTTGGGAAACAAAGGGTGCACGTGTGTGTGTGTGATGGGAGGGGGGAGCATAAATACCCTCAGCTACCTTTTGACTCATTAAAAGGTCACTAGAACTTTCAATTTCAAAACAAATGAGCCACTTCCGAAGTTTGAACGAACCTCTCCTTACATAAAAACCTTATATGCCCCGGGGCATAACTTAAAACACTTGCCCCCGGACTCTGGCGGTTTGTGTCAACCTCAGAGTTTTTAATATCAGATGTTTAAGCTATGTTTAACAAAAGGGCTATCTTAAAAAATTATCGGATGGGTTTGTGGAAAAAGAGCGTGGGAGGGGGGGCTTATTGGCCTTTGATCTCTTTTGACTCTTTAAAAGTGAGCTAGAAATTTTAATTTTCAATCAAATGAGCCGTCTCTGAAGTTTATACGAGTATCCCTTCTATAAGAACCATATATGCCCCCAGGGTATAATTTATAACGCCTGTCCCCGGGCCCTCTGGGGTTGTGTCAACACCGGAGTTTTATTATCTGATGTTTGAACTATTTTTTAGCAAAATGGTAATTTCAAAATTTTTATCGAATGGGTTTGGGGAAAAAGTCGTGGGGGGATGGGCTAGTTGCCCTCCAATCTCTTTTGACTCAGAAAAACTGAACTAGAACTTTTGATTTCCAAACAAATGAGCCCTCTCTGAAGTTTATACACGCATCCCATCTATAAGAACCATATTTGCCCCCAGTGCATAACTTACAAAGCCAACCCCCGAGCCCTGGGGGTTTTGTCAACACCGGATTTTTTGTTATCTGACCTTTTAACTATTTTTAATGAAATGATTATCTCAAAAATTCTATCGGATGAGTTTGGGGCAAAAGGCATGTAGGGGGGAGGGGTTAGTTGCCCTCCAATCACTATAGACTCTAAAAAGTGAACTAAAACTTTCGATTTCCAATCAATTAACCCTCTATGAAGTTTATACGAGCATCCCTTCCATAAGAACCATATATGCCCCTAGGGCATAGCTTACAATGCCTGCCCCCGGACCCTGGGGGGTTGTTTCGACACCAGAGTTTTTATTATCTGATTTTAGAACTATTTAAAAAAAAATAGCTATCCAAAAATTTTTTCGGATGGGTTTGGGGAAAAAAGGGCACGAGGGGGGGAGCTAGTTGCCCTTGGATCTCTTTTGACTCTTAAAAACCCATCTAAAACTTTTAATTTCCAATCAAATGAGCCCTATTTGATGCTTACACGAGCGTCCTTTCCATAAGAACCATAAATGCCCCCAGGGCATAACTTACAATGCCTGCCCCAGGCCCTTGGAGGTTGCTTCCACCCAGTAAATTTTGTTATGTGACAGTTGAACTGTTTTTAACTAAATAGCTATTTTAAAATTTTTATCTGATGCATATGGGGGGAAAGGGGCGTTTGGGGCGGGGATAGCTACCCTCCGATCACTTTTGACTCTTAAAAAGGGAACTATAACTTTCAATTTCAAATCAAATGAGCCCTCTTTGAAGTTTATACAAGAATCGCTTCCATAAGAACCCTATATGCCCCCAGGGCATAAATTACATTAACTACCCCCGGACCCTGGGGGCTGTGTCGACACCGGAGTTTTTGTTATCAGACATAATTTTTATTTTTTTAATGTTTATCTCAAAATTCTTATCTGATGCATTTGGGGAGTAAAAGGATGGGGGGAGCTATCTTCCCCCTGATCACTTTTGACTCTTTAAAGTGAGCTACAAATTTTAATTTTCAATCAAATGAGCCGTCTCTGAATTTTATACGAGCATCTCAGTAGGGTAAGAGATTCCATTTCTAGCAGACGTATAGCAAATACCATACCAAACAGGTTTTTCTGGTAGGTAAACAGGTCATTACACCTTTGCCGAGAGGAATCGATTTTTTGTGTGTCAGTCGATTAGAGAAAGTTGGTTTTTGTTTTTGATATGAATTGCACAATGAATGTATCGTTTGACGTGGGCATTTTTTATGAGCCAATCAGAGGTTGTTCAATATACGATAACTTGATTTGTGGTTGGGATTTGAATAAAAGAAATGGTTATGTTATTTGCTTGCGTGTATAGGAATTCCCATGTTATTTGCTTGCGTGTATAGGAATTCCCTTGTTATTTGCTTGCATGTATAGGAATTCCCATGTTATTTGCTTGCGTGTATAGGAATTCCCATGTTATTTGCTTGCATGTATAGGAATTCCCATGTTATTTGCTTGCGTGTATAGGAATTCCCATGTTATTTGCTTGCATGTATAGGAATTCCCACGTTATTTTGCTTGCGTGTATAGGAATTCCCATGTTATTTGCTTGCATGTATAGGAATTCCTATGTTATTTGCTTGCGTGTATAGGAATTCCCATGTTATTTGCTTGCGTGTATAGGAATTCCCTTGTTATTTGCTTGCATGTATAGGAATTCCCAAGTTATTTGCTTGCGTGTATAGGAATTCCCTTGTTATTTGCTTGCATGTATAGGAATTCCCATGTTATTTGCTTGCGTGTATAGGAATTCCCATGTTATTTGCTTGCATGTATAGGAATTCCCATGTTATTTGCTTGCGTGTATAGGAATTCCCATGTTATTTTCTTGCATGTATAGGAACTCCCATGTTATTTGCTTGCATGTATAGGAATTCCCACGTTATTTTGCTTGCGTGTATAGGAATTCCCATGTTATTTGCTTGCGTGTATAGGAATTCCCATGTTATTTGCTTGCATGTATAGGAACTCCCATGCTATTTGCTTGCATGTATAGGAATTCCCACGTTATTTTGCTTGCGTGTATAGGAATTCCCATGGTATTTGCTTGCGTGTATAGGAATTCCCATGTTATTTGCTTGCATGTATAGGAATTCCCATGTTATTTGCTTGCGTGTATAGGAATTCCCATGCTATTTTAAGGGCTTATGTCCCCCCCCATGCCATTATAAGAGTTTATGTCCCCTTCCTATGCTATTCCAGGAGCTTATGTCCCTTCCTATGCTATTATAAGGGCTTTTCCGTGTGGTTTTTCTTTACTTGGTACCCATTAAAAACAAAATTTTTGTGTTAAATAAGTAGTTCTTATATCTTTTAAAAGAGCTTTACGGGGTTTGAGACACTCTGTTGCCTGATTCCGTTTGATTTTTCTTTACTTAGTGCTCATTAAAAACGAAATTTTTGTGTTAAATAAGTAGTTCTTGTATCTTTTAAAAGAGCTTTACGGGGTTTGAGAGACTCGGTTGTCTGACTCCGTGTGATTTTTCTTTACTTGGTACCCATTAAAAAAGTTGCTAGCAAAAACCCCGTGTGGATGAGTTGAAATAAAAAATTTTAACAAGAAATGGCTGAAAAGTGTTTTGGGGGAGATGGGTTGATTGGTAGAAGGATGTATTAGCGAAGTTATAGTGGAGGGCAAGTTGCTAGTGAAAAATCTAAGCTAATAAGGGTTTTTGACCGTAAACTCTAGTTTTTTTGTAAGAAAATTATGGAAAATACAATTCGTTGGTTCATAGGTGAAACTTAAGTCCAGGTATGGATCGAAAAATAAACTATTTCTGTAGAATCTGAGCTAATAAGGGTTTTTGACCATAAACTCTAGTTTCCTGTAAGAAAATTATGCAAAATACAATTCTCTCTCGTTCAAATGTGAAACTTAGGCCCATTCTCTGGTTCAAATGTGGAAAAACCCGTGTGAATGAGTTAAAATAGAAATTTTTTTTGACAAGAAATGACTGAAAAGTGTTTTGGAGGAGATGGGTTAATTGGCAGAAGGATGTATTAGCGTAGTTATAGTGGAGGCCGAGTTGCTAGCGAAAAACCCGTGTGGATGAGTTGAAATAAAAAATTTTAACAAGAAATGTCTGAAAAGTGTTTTGGGGGAGATGGCTTGATTGGCAGAAGGATGTATTAGCGAAGTTATAGTGGAGGGCAAGTTGCTAGTGAAAAATCTAAGCTAATAAGGGTTTTTGACCGTAAACTCTAGTTTTTTGTAAGAAAATTATGGAAAATACAATTCGTTGGTTCATAGGTGAAACTTAAGTCCAGGTATGGATCGAAAAATAAACTATTTCTGTAGAATCTGAGCTAATAAGGGTTTTTGACCATAAACTCTAGTTTCCTGTAAGAAAATTATGGAAAATACAATTCTCTCGTTCAAATGTGAAACTTAGGTCAATTCTCTGGTTCAAATGTGATACTTAAGTCCAGTTTCGGATACTCATAATAATGAGGACTGATGGTTCTAATTCAATATTTTTTTTTTTTCATAAAAACAAACTATTTTTTTTTAAACTTCGAAATTATTCAACTTTTTTTTTGTACGTATCTTAAAATGACAAAATATGCTTACGGCTCTAACAATTGTACTCTGTGATTGGTCAGAAACACAATGTGGCTTTTCCCACTGGTATTCTATGTCCGGATATCGACACTACCTAGTCTATTGCATGTATTAAATCAGTATTTTTTACGCAGTAGTACGATAAACACATAAGTCATATCTTTTAAAAAAGTGAAGATGGAGCATTTTAATAAAGCGTGTTCACATGTCAGTGTTATTGTAGCATTGAATGCTGACAAGGAGAAGTATTTAAACTATGAAACAAGTAAAAATGGTAGCAATATTGGAAATGTATGTGTGCATTGTCATGACAGTAAGGAATTTAATTTCTTTGGAGTACCAAAAAAATTCAACTCTTTTTATGGTGGATATGCAAGAGTGAGATATCCAGAGATGATAGCACTCAAAGAAAATGCCAACATAAAAATAATAGTTGATGAAGAGGGACATCTTCTTGCCAGTGCTTGTGGTAACATGCTACCTATTGTTACACCCCATCGTCAACTTTCGGGTATTAGCATTCAACGGAAGATCAAAAGAAGACATACATACTCTTCTACTAATATCATAAACCATATCTTGTCGACGTGCCGAAACTGTTACATTTGTAAAAATAATGTTGTAATAGACGGTGAAATTGCTGGAAAAATAAAAAGGGCATTGGCAGAAAATATCACTAAGGAATATAAAGATGAATCGATGAAACACAAAGTGCCAGCAAACTTCACTACCATTAATCAAACAATTAATGAACCAAATAATAGCAAAGATGAAGTGCATATTGAACATGTGGATGACCCCCCATTAGAAATGTGTTCACATGCTAGTGTTATTGTAGCATTGAATGCTGACAAGGAGAAGTATTTGAACTATGAAACAAGTACAAGTGGTAGCACTATCGGAAACGTATGCGTGCGTTGTCATGACACTATGGAATTAAATTTCTTTGGAGTACCAAAAAAATTCAATTGTACAAATGGTGGATATGGGAAAGTATCATTTCCAGAGATGTTAGTACTCAAAGAGAATGCCAACATAAAAATAATAGTTGATGAAGAGGGGTATCTTCATGCTAGTGCTATAGGTAACATGCTACCTATTGATAGAACCTTTCGTCGGCTTTTAGGTATTAGCATTCAAATGAAAGCAAAGAGGAAAAGAAAGGCCTACTCTGCTACTAATATCATAAACCATATCTTGTCTACGTGCCTAAACTGTTACCTGTGTAAAAATATTGTGATAATAGACAGTGAAATTGCCAGAAAAATAAAAAGGGTATTGTCAGAAAATATCACTATGGAATATAAAGATGAATCGATGAAAAACAAAGTACCAGCAAACGTCACTGGCATTGATCAAACAGTCAATGAATCAAATAATACCAAAGACGAAAAGCATATTGAGCCTGTTCATGAGACACCAGTAAAAATTGTGTATGATTCAAAATGGAATAATGATTATTCTACTGATTACGAACTAAGAGAAGACAATAACTACAATATCAAGAGAGAACATGGTGAACCATTTTATGGAACAGATTCAAAATGTCCAAAGTTAATCATTGATATTAATAATGTATCATAATATATTTTTGTATTAATATTCTACATAACACTATTTCATTAAAAACATTACATTGTTATGTGTTCATTATTTTTTAGAGTAAGCTAGCACATCAAGCGTTTAGAATGTCTATTAAAACATCGACGATGTAAGAAAAGGAATTTGCGTACATCTATTGTCAAACACATGGGATAACATTGTCAAAATCTAGGTATCAGAATGAAAAATTGTAGGTAAGTAAGTAAGCAAGTAAGTAAGGAAGTAAGTAAGTAAGTAAGTAAGTAAGTAAGTAACAAACTCTTTCTTGAATTCACCTCATGGATACACAATGCAGAAATTTCATTTAAGAAATTATGAAAAAATTGTAAGCAAGTAACAAAAAAAAATTGTAAGCAAGTAACAAACCCTTTCCTGAAGTCACCTCTCGGATACACAATGCAGAAACTTCATTTAAGAAATTATCAAAAAATTGTAAGTAAGTAGCAAATTCTTTCTTGAATTCGCCTCTTGGATAAACAAAAAAAGTCATTTCATTCAAGAAATTATGAAAAAATTCTAAATAAGTAACAAATCCTTTCTTGAAGTTACCTCATGGATACACAACGCAGAAAGTTCATTTAAGAAATTATCAAAAATTGTAAGTAAGTAGCAAATTCTTTCTTGAATTCACCTCCTGGATAAATAAAAAAGACATTTCATTCAAGAAATTATGACAAAATTCTAAGTAAGTAACAAACTGTTTCTTGAATCCTCCTCCTGAATGCACAATACAGATATTTCATTTAAGAAATTACGAAAAAATTGTAAGCAAGTAACAAACTCTTTCTTGAATACACCTCGTGAATACACAATGCAGAAATTTCATTTAAGAAATTATCAAAAATTGTAAGTAAGTAGCAAATTCTTTCTCGAATTCACCTCCTGGATCAATAAAAAACACATTTCATTCAAGAAATTATGACAAAATTCTAAGTAAGTAACAAACTCTTTCTTGAAGTTACCTCATGGATACATAATGCAGAAATTTCATTTAAGAAATTATGAAAAAATTGTAAGCAAGTAACAAACTCTTTCCTGAAGTCACCTCGTGGATACACAATGCAGAAATTTCATTAAGGAAATTATGAAAAAATTGTAAGTAAGTAGCAAATTCTTTCTTGAATTCACCTGCTGGATAAACAAAAAGACATTTCGTTCAAGAAATTATGACAAAATTCCAAGTAAGTAACAAACTCATTATTGTTTTCACGACTTAGATACACGATGTAGAAATTTAATTCAAGAAATTATGAAAAAATTCTCAGTAAGTAAGAATTTCTTTCTTAAAGTCAACTCATGGATACACAATACGGAAATTTCATTCAATAAAATATGAAAAAATTGTAAGCAAGTAACAAACTCTTTCCTGAAGTCACCTCTTGGATACACAATGCAGAAACTTCATTTAAGAAATTATCAAAATTGTAAGTAAGTAAAAAATTCTTTCTTGAATTCGCCACTTGGATAAACAAAAAAAGTCATTTCATTCAAGAAATTATGACAAAATTCTAAATAAGTTACAAATCCTTTCTTGAAATTACCTCATGGATACACAACGCTTTATTGTTTTCACGACTTAGATACACGATGTAGAAATTTAATTCAAGAAATTATAAAAAAAGAAAAGTAAGTAACAAACTCTTTATTGATTTTCACCTCTTGGATACAGAAAAAGACATTTCATTCAAGAAATTATGACAAAATTCTAAGTAAGTAAAAAACTCATTCTTGAATTCGCCGTTTACATGCACAATACAGACATTTCATACTATGGGACCTCTACACGTGATTAAACACGTTTTGAAACTACATGCTATTTGCTTGCCTTTCCTTGGCACCTTTCCAAACGAGCGGGGATTCCCCCACTGGTTCCTAAACATTGCAAAAAAGTGACGTCTCTGTGTCGTCTCTGTGATGACACACACATAGAGACGAGACACGCACAGACACGACACACAAACAGAGTCATAGTGAGAGAGATATCCAAAAAGTTGGCTTGATCTAGGTTCACTTAGAGTGGCGCGCCACTCTAAGTGAACCTAGATCAAGCCAACTTTTTGGATATCTCTCTCACTATGACTCTGTTTGTGTGTCGTGTCTGTGCGTGTCTCGTCTCTATGTGTGTGTCATCACAGAGACGACACAGAGACGTCACTTTTTTGCAATGTGTAGGAACCAGTGGGGGAATCCCCGCTCGTTTGGAAAGGTGCCAAGGAAAGGCAAGCAAATAGCATGTAGTTTCAAAACGTGTTTAATCACGTGTAGAGGTCCCATAGTATGAAATTTCTGTATTGTGCATGTAAACGGCGAATTCAAGAATGAGTTTTTTACTTACTTAGAATTTTGTCATAATTTCTTGAATGAAATGTCTTTTTCTGTATCCAAGAGGTGAAAATCAATAAAGAGTTTGTTACTTACTTTTCTTTTTTTATAATTTCTTGAATTAAATTTCTACATCGTGTATCTAAGTCGTGAAAACAATAAAGCGTTGTGTATCCATGAGGTAATTTCAAGAAAGGATTTGTTACTTATTTAGAATTTTGTCATAATTTCTTGAATGAAATGACTTTTTTTGTTTATCCAAGAGGCAAATTCAAGAAAGAATTTTTTACTTACTTACAATTTTCGATAATTTCTTAAATGAAGTTTCTGCATTGTGTATCCAAGAGGTGACTTCAGGAAAGAGTTTGTTACTTGCTTACAATTTTTTCATAATTTATTGAATGAAATTTCCGTATTGTGTATCCAAGAGTTGACTTTAAGAAAGAAATTGTTACTTACTGAGAATTTTTTCATAATTTCTTGAATTAAATTTCTACATCGTGTATCTAAGTCGTGAAAACAATAATGAGTTTGTTACTTACTTGGAATTTTGTCATAATTTCTTGAACGAAATGTCTTTTTGTTTATCCAGCAGGTGAATTCAAGAAAGAATTTGCTACTTACTTACAATTTTTTCATAATTTCCTTAATGAAATTTCTGCATTGTGTATCCACGAGGTGACTTCAGGAAAGAGTTTGTTACTTGCTTACAATTTTTTCATAATTTCTTAAATGAAATTTCTGCATTATGTATCCATGAGGTAACTTCAAGAAAGAGTTTGTTACTTACTTAGAATTTTGTCATAGTTTCTTGAATGAAATGTGTTTTTTATTGATCCAGGAGGTGAATTCGAGAAAGAATTTGCTACTTACTTACAATTTTTGATAATTTCTTAAATGAAATTTCTGCATTGTGTATTCACGAGGTGTGTTCAAGAAAGAGTTTGTTACTTGCTTACAATTTTTTCGTAATTTCTTAAATGAAATATCTGTATTGTGCATTCAGGAGGAGGATTCAAGAAACAGTTTGTTACTTACTTAGAATTTTGTCATAATTTCTTGAATGAAATGTCTTTTTTATTTATCCAGGAGGTGAATTCAAGAAAGAATTTGCTACTTACTTACAATTTTTGATAATTTCTTAAATGAAATTTCTGCGTTGTGTATCCATGAGGTAAGTTCAAGAAAGGATTTGTTACTTATTTAGAATTTTTTCATAATTTCTTGAATGAAATGACTTTTTTTGTTTATCCAAGAGGCGAATTCAAGAAAGAATTTGCTACTTACTTACAATTTTTTGATAATTTCTTAAATGAAGTTTCTGCATTGTGTATCCGAGAGGTGACGTCAGGAAAGGGTTTGTTAGTTGCTTACAATTTTTTTTTGTTACTTGCTTACAATTTTTTCATAATTTCTTAAATGAAATTTCTGCATTGTGTATCCATGAGGTGAATTCAAGAAAGAGTTTGTTACTTACTTACTTACTTACTTACTTACTTACTTCCTTACTTACTTGCTTACTTACTTACCTACAATTTTTCATTCTGATACCTAGATTTTGACAATGTTATCCCATGTGTTTGACAATAGATGTACGCAAATTCCTTTTCTTACATCGTCGATGTTCTAATAGACATTCTAAACGCTTGATGTGCTAGCTTACTCTAAAAAATAATGAACACATAACAATGTAATGTATTTAATGAAATAGTGTTATGTAGAATATTAATACAAAAATATATTATGATACATTATTAATATCAATGATTAACTTTGGACATTTTGAATCTGTTCCATAAAATGGTTCACCATGTTCTCTCTTGATATTGTAGTTATTGTCTTCTCTTAGTTCGTAATCAGTGGAATAATCATTATTCCATTTTGAATCATACACAATTTTTACTGGTGTCTCATGAACAGGCTCAATATGCTTTTCGTCTTTGGTATTATTTGATTCATTGACTGTTTGATCAATGCCAGTAACGTTTGCTGGTGCTTTGTTTTTCATCGTTTCATCTTTATATTCCATAGTGATATTTTCTGACAATACCCTTTTTATTTTTCTGGCAATTTCACTGTCTATTATCACATTATTTTTACACAGGTAACAGTTTAGGCACGTAGACAAGATATGGTTTATGATATTAGTAGCAGAGTAGGCCTTTCTTTTCCTCTTTGCTTTCATTTGAATGCTAATACCTAAAAGCCGACGAAAGGTTCTATCAATAGGTAGCATGTTACCTATAGCACTAGCATGAAGATACACCTCTTCATCAACTATTATTTTTATGTTGGCATTCTCTTTTAGTACTAACATCTCTGGAAATGATACTTTCCCATATCCACCATTTGTATAATTGAATTTTTTTGGTACTCCAAAGAAATTTAATTCCATAGTGTCATGACAACGCACGCATACGTTTCCGATAGTGCTACCACTTGTACTTGTTTCATAGTTCAAATACTTCTCCTTGTCAGCATTCAATGCTACAATAACACTAGCATGTGAACACATTTCTAATGGGGGGTCATCCACATGTTCAATATGCACTTCATCTTTGCTATTATTTGGTTCATTAATTGTTTGATTAATTGTAGTAAAGTTTGCTGGCATTTTGTTTTTATCGATTCATCTTTATATTCCTTAGTGATATTTTCTGCCAATGCCCTTTTTATTTTTCCAGCAATTTCACCGTCTATTACAACATTATTTTTACAAATGTAACAGTTTCGGCACGTCGACAAGATATGGTTTATGATATTAGTAGAAGAGTATGCATGTCTTCTTTTGATCTTCCGTTGAATGCTAATACCCGAAAGTTGACGATGGGGTGTAACAATAGGTAGCATGTTACCACAAGCACTGGCAAGAAGATGTCCCTCTTCATCAACTATTATTTTTATGTTGGCATTTTCTTTGAGTGCTATCATCTCTGGATATCTCACTCTTGCATATCCACCATAAAAAGAGTTGAATTTTTTTGGTACTCCAAAGAAATTAAATTCCTTACTGTCATGACAATGCACACATACATTTCCAATAGTGCTACCATTTTTACTTGTTTCATAGTTTAAATACTTCTCCTTGTCAGCATTCAATGCTACAATAACATTGACATGTGAACACACTTTATTAAAATGCTCCATCTTCACTTTTTTAAAAGATATGACTTATGTGTTTATCGTACTACTGCGTAAAAAATACTGATTTAATACATGCAATAGACTAGGTAGTGTCGATATCCGGACATAGAATACCAGTGGGAAAAGCCACATTGTGTCTCTGACCAATCACAGAGTACAATTGTTAGAGCCGTAAGCATATTTTGTCATTTTAAGATACGTACAAAAAAAAAGTTGAATAATTTCGAAGTTTAAAAAAAAATAGTTTGTTTTTATGAAAAAAAAATATTGAATTAGAACCATCAGTCCTCATTATTATGAGTATCCGAAACTGGACTTAAGTTTCACATTTGAACCAGAGAATGGACCTAAGTTTCACATTTGAACGAGAGAATTGTATTTTGCATAATTTTCTTACAGGAAACTAGAGTTTATGGTCAAAAACCCTTATTAGCTCAGATTCTACAGAAATAGTTTATTTTTCGATCCATACCTGGACTTAAGTTTCACCTATGAACCAACGAATTGTATTTTCCATAATTTTCTTACAAAAAAACTAGAGTTTACGGTCAAAAACCCTATTAGCTTAGATTTTTCGCTAGCAACTCGCCCTCCACTTTAAATTCGCTAATACATCCTTCTACCAATCAACCCATCTCCCCCAAAACACTTTTCAGCCATTTCTTGTTAAATTTTTTTATTTCAACTCATCCACACGGGGTTTTCGCTAGCAACTTTTTTAATGGGTACCAAGTAAAGAAAAATCACACGGAATCAGACAACCGAGTCTCTCAAACCCCGTAAAGCTCTTTTAAAAGATACAAGAACTACCTATTTAACACAAAAATTTCATTTTTAATGAGCACTAAGTAAACAAAAATCAAACGGAATCAGGCAACAGAGTGTCTCAAACCCCGTAAAGCTCTTTTAAAAGATATAAGAACTACTTATTTAACACAAAAATTTGTTTTTAATGGGTACCAAGTAAAGAAAAACCACACGGAAAAGCCCTTAAAATAGCAGAGGAAGGAACATAAGCTCCTGGAATAGCATAGGAAGGGGACATAAACTCTTATAATAGCATGGGGGGACATAAGCCCTTAAAATAGCATGGGAATTCCTATACACGCAAGCAAATAACATGGGAATTCCTATACATGCAAGCAAATAACATGGGAATTCCTATACACGCAAGCAAATAACATGGGAATTCCTATACATGCAAGCAAATAACATGGGAATTCCTATACATGCAAGCAAATAACATGGGAATTCCTATACACGCAAGCAAATAACATGGGAATTCCTATACACGCAAGCAAAATAACGTGGGAATTCCTATACATGCAAGCAAATAACATGGGAGTTCCCATACATGCAAGCAAATAACATGGGAATTCCTATACACGCAAGCAAATAACATGGGAATTCCTATACACGCAAGCAAATAACATGGGAATTCCTATACATGCAAGCAAATAACATGGGAATTCCTATACACGCAAGCAAATAACATGGGAATTCCTATACATGCAAGCAAATAACAAGGGAATTCCTATACACGCAAGCAAATAACTTGGGAATTCCTATACATGCAAGCAAATAACAAGGGAATTCCTATACACGCAAGCAAATAACATGGGAATTCCTATACACGCAAGCAAATAACATAGGAATTCCTATACATGCAAGCAAATAACATGGGAATTCCTATACACGCAAGCAAATAACAAGGGAATTCCTATACATGCAAGCAAATAACATGGGAATTCCTATACACGCAAGCAAATAACATGGGAATTCCTATACATGCAAGCAAATAACATGGGAATTCCTATACACGCAAGCAAATAACATGGGAATTCCTATACATGCAAGCAAATAACAAGGGAATATCTATACCTGCAAGCAAATAACATGGGAATTCCTATACACGCAAGCAAATAACATAACCATTTCTTTTATTCAAATCCCAACCACAAATCAAGTTATCGTGTATTGAACAACCTCTGATTGGCTCATAAAAAATGCCCACGTCAAACGATACATTCATTGTGCAATTCTTATCAAAAACAAAAACCAACTTTCTCTAATCGACTGACACACAAAAAATCGATTCCTCTCGGCAAAGGTGTAATGACCTGTTTACCTACCAGAAAAACCTGTTTGGTATGGTATTTGCTATACGTCTGCTAGAAATGGAATCTCTTACCCTACTCATCTCTTCTATAAGAACCATATATGCCCCCAGGGTATAACTTATAACGCCTGTCCCCGGGCCCTGAGGGGTTGTGTCGACACCGGTGTTTTATTATCTTATGTTTGAACTATTTTTAGCAAAATGGTGATTTCAAAATTTTTATCGAATGGGTTTGGGGAAAAATTCGTGGGGGGATGGGCTAGATGCCCTCCGATCTCTTTTGACTCTGAAAAAATGAACTAGAAATTTTAATTTCCAAACAAATGACCCCTCTCAGAAGTTTTTACACGCATCCCATCTATAAGAATCATATTTGCCCCTAGAGCATAACTTACAAAGCCAAACCCCGGGGCCTTGGGGTTCTGTCAACACCGGATTTTTTGTTATCTGACCTTTTAACTATTTTTAATGAAATGGTCATCTCAAAAATTTCTATCGGATGAATTTGGGGAAAAAGCATGGAGGGGAAGGGGCTAGTTGTCCTCCGATAACTTTAGACTCTAAAAAGTGAACTAGAACTTTTAATTTCCAATCAATTAAGCCCTCTCTGAAGTTCATACGAGCATCCCTTCCATAAGAACCATACATGCCCCCAGGGCATAGCTTACAACCCCTGTACCCGGACCCTGGGGGTTGTGTCACCACCAGAGTTTTTATTATCTGATTTTTGAACTATTTAAAAAACACGCTATCTAAAAATTTATTCGGATGGATTTGGGGGAAAAAGGGTATGAGGGGGGAGCTAGTTGCCATTGTATCTCTTTTGACTCTTAAAAACCCAACTAAAACTTTCAATTTCCAATCAAATGAGCCCTATTTGAAGCTCATACGAGCATCCTTTCCATAAGAACCATAAATGCCCCCAGGGCTTAATTTACAACTCCTGTCCCCGGGCCCTGGGAGGTTGTGTAAACACAATAAATTTTTTGATCTGACAGTTGAACTAATTTTAACTAAATGGCTATCTTAAAATTTTTATCTGATGTATATGGGGGGAAAGGGGCGTTAGGGGGGGGGGGTGCAGCTGCCCTCCGATCACTTTTGACACTTAAAAAGGGAACTATAACTTTCAATTTCGAATCAAATGAGCCCTCTTTAAAGTTTTTACGGGAATCCCTTCCATAAGAACCATATATTCCCCCAGGGCATAAATTACAACGACTGCCCCTGGGCCCTGGGGACTGTGTCGACACCGGAGTTTTTGTTATCAGACTTGGTTTTTTTTAAATTTCTATCTCAAAATTTTTATCTGATACATATGAGGAGCAAAAGGGTGGGAGGGGGGGCTATCTTCCCTCTGATTACTTTTGACTCTTAAAAAGCGAACTAGAACTTTCAAGTCCCAACCAAATAAGCCCACTTTGAAGTTTAAACGAGCATCCCTTCCATAAGAATCTTATATGCCCCCATAACTTTCAACGCCTGCCCTCGGGCCCTAGTTGGTTGTGTCAACATTGAAGTTTTGTTTTCTAAACTTTGAACTATTTTTATCAAAATAGCTATCTCAAAATTCTTATTTGATATATTTGGAAAATAGTGTATGGAGGGGGGGGGCTAGTTGCCCTCTGATCTCTTTTGACTCAGAAAGAGTGAATTAAAACTTTTAATCTCAAATCAAAGCCCTCTCTGAAGTTTATACGAGTATCCCTTCAATAAGAACCATATTTGCCCCAGGGCATAACTTACAACGTTTGACCCCGGGCCCTGGGAGGTTGTGTTGATCCTGGCGTTTTTCTTATATGGTCTTTGTGCTATTTTTAGCAAAATGTCCATCTCAAAATTTTTATCTAATGCATTTGGGGAAAAGAGGGAGTGAGGGGGGGGCGGTAGTTCCCCTCTGATCTCTTTTGAATCTGAAAAATGAACTGGAACTTGTAGTTTTCAATCATATGAGCCCGCTCTGAAGTTTATACGAGCATCCCTTCAATAAGAACCATAGTTACCCCCAAGGCATAACTTACAACGCCTGCCCCTGGGCCCTGGGGGGTTGTTTCGACCGCGGACTCTTAAAAAGTGAAATCGAACTTTCAATTTTTAATCAAATGAACCCTCTCTGAAGTTCATAGGAGCATCCCTTCCACAAGAGCCTTATATGCCCCGAGGGCATAACTTACAACGCCTGCCCTAGGGCCGTGGGCAGTTGTGTCGTCATCGGAGTTTTGTTATCTGACCTTTGAACTATTTTTAACAAAATATCTATCTCAAAATTTTTATCTGATACATTTGGGGAAATAAGGGCGTGTGGGGGGGGTAGTTACCCTCTAATCACCTTTGACTCTTAAAAGTGAACTAGAATTTCCAATTCCCAATCAAATGAGCTTTCTGTGTAGTTTATACGAGCATCCCTTCCATAAGAACCTTATATGCCCCCAGGGCATAACTTCCAACGCCTGCCCCAGGGCTCTAGCTGGTTGTGTTGACACCGGAGTTTTTGTTATATGATCTTAACAAAAGGCCTATCTCAAAATTCTATTTGATGTATTTGGGGAAAAAGGGCGCAGGGGGGGGGGCTAGTTGCGCTTCCATCTCTTTTGACTCTGAAAAA
This sequence comes from Artemia sinica, assembly GCA_027921565.1. Classification (NCBI taxonomy): domain Eukaryota; kingdom Metazoa; phylum Arthropoda; class Branchiopoda; order Anostraca; family Artemiidae; genus Artemia; species Artemia sinica. The sequence goes on from CM051258.1 coordinate 35,588,727, forward strand.
CTGAACTAGAACTTTTAATTTCTAATCAAATGAACCCTCTCTGAAGTTTATAGGAGCGTCTCTTCTATATGAACCATATTTGCCCCTAGGTCCTGGGAGGTTGTGTCGATACTGGCGTTTTTCTTGTATGATATTTGAAGTATTTTTAACAAAATGTCTATCTCAAAACTTTATCTGGTGCATTTAGGGGCGGGGGTTAGTTGCCCTCCCATCTTTTTTAACTCTTAAAAGTGAACTAGAACTCCTAATTTCCAATCAAATGAGCTCTCTCTGAAGTTTAAACACGCATCCTTTCAATAAGAGCCATATTTGCCCCCAGGACATAACATACAACGTCTGCCCCAGGCCCTGGGGAATTGTGTCACCACCGGAGTTTTTGTTATCTGACCTTTGAACTACTTTTAACAAAATATCCATCTTAAAATTTTTATCTCATGCATTTGGGGAAATAACGACGTGTGGGGGGGGGGGGGTAGTTACCCTCTAATCACCGTTGACTCTTAAAAGTGAACTAGAACTTTCAATTCCCAATCAAATGTGCTTCCTGTGAAGTTTATACGAGCATCCCTTCTATAAGAACCTTATATGCCCCCAGGGCATAACTTTCAATGCCTGCCCCCAGGCCCTAGCTGGGGGCAACCTAGCTGGTTGCCCCGTGGTCCTGGGAGGTTGTATCGATACTGGCGTTTTTCTTATATGATATTTGAACTATTTTTAATAAAATGTCTATCTCAAAATTTTTATCTGATGCTTTTGGGAAAAGAGGGCTGGGGAGGGGGGGGGTAGTTGCTGTCCGATCTCTTTTGACTCTGAAAAAGCAGACGAGAATTTTTTACTTCCAATCAAAAGAGCTATCTCTGAAGTTTATACGAGCATTGTTTCTATAAGAACCATAGTTGCCTCAGGACATACCTTACAATGCCTGGGGCCCTGGGGGGTTGTGTCGACCCCGGAGTTTTTGTTATATAATCTTTGAACTATTTGTAATAGAATGGCAACCTTAAAATTTTTATCTGATGTAGTTGGGGGGAAGGGCGTGGGGAGGGGTTGCTAGCAGCCCTTTGATCACTTATGACTCTTAAAAATTGAAATAGAACTTTCAATTTCCAATCAAATGAGCCCTCTCTGAAGTTTATACGAGCATCCCTATTGACCTTGGCAGTTGTTTCGTCACCAGAGTTTTGTTATCTGACCTTTGAACTATTTTTAACAAAATGTTCTATCTCAAAATTTTTATCTGATGCATTTACGGAAAAGAGGGTGTGTGGGGGGGGGGTAGTTGCCCTCCAATCTTTTTTAACTTTTAAAAGTGAACTAGAACTTCTAATTTCCAATCAAATGAGCTCTCTCTGAAGTTAAAACACGAATCCTTTCAATAAGAACCATATTTGCCCCATGGACATAACATACAACGTCTTCCCCCGGGCCCTGGGGAGTTGTGTCGCCACCGGAGTTTTTGTTATATGATCTTTGAACTATTTTAAACAAAATAGCTATCTTCAAATCTTTATCGGATGTATTTGGGGCTAGCTGCCCTCAGATCATTTTTGCCTCTTAAAAAGGGCACTAGAACTCCCGATTCCCATTCGAATGCCCCCCTCCGAAGCTAATGTGATGTCCCCTTCTATATGAAGTGCCTCTGGGAAAAAATAATAATAAATAAATGAATGAATAATAAACATTGGAGCCGCATGGCCTTTACTTTTAAATTTTAACACCTTTTAAATTTTAAAACAGCTCCTTACTTTCTGTTGAAAAAAAGTTTTTTTTCTCAATTTAAATTTCTGATAAATTTCAAATCAAGCCAGGAAATTCTTTTTTTCTCCATCCCCCATGTAAAATTTTCCTGGAAAATTTTACAGAAACTTTTATCTCCACGGAACATTCTTCCCGTGGATAATCTCCCCCCACCTAGTTGAAATTTACCTCCCAGAATACTTCACTGTATTTCCTAATAACCAACCCGACATATGATCAATATGTGCAAATCTCGTAACTTACAACCCTTTCCTTAGGAAATATCGAGGGTCACGTCACAGCCAAGGGAATAGTTATTGGACTTTACAACTATGCTGAATCTAATAGCTATCTTAAAATTTTGATCAGATGTCTCTGAGGAGAAATTGAGTGTAGGAGGAGTGCTAGTTGCCCTCGAATGTTCTTACTCACTTAAAAGGGCACTAGAACTTTTGATTTTCGTTCGAATGAGCTCTCTTCTGACCTTCTACGACCATTGGTTTCATAAAATCCCCACTGGGACAAAAAAAAGAACACCAACAAAACAACAACAAATAAACATGCGTCCATGATCGTTCTTCTGGCAAAAACTACAAAAACTGCCTGTGCCTCCTATTATGTATTCACAACGCCCCGCTATCCCACAAAATAAAAAAAAACCTTGTAAGACAACTAAAAATAGTTAAAAAGAGACTGCGATCGCGAGATATCCAAAATTTTCCATAACTACTATGCCTAATACTACTTATGACAAAAAGTACTTCTCACTGAAAAGTGACATTGTTGAATAAGTCTATATCTTAATTTACGGTAATTTAAGAGTTTTTAACTAAGGGAAAGTTTATTTTACTCTTTCAGTGTATGTCAGCTCGATTTTTGTACCTTTCCTTTCTTTTGCCATAAATTTAACGCATATGAAGAGTATTGTTTGTAAATGCGTATATTTTTTTTTTTTTTTATAAAAACAAATTTGGTCGCATTATACATTTTTTGTAGTCATTGTTTTGTACTACAAGCCCATGAGTTCATTCGAGAGGACAATTCCGTCCAAGCCACACCATAGTCACACATATCCATGAAAAGGCCAAGATTTAGGAATTTTGAGTTTTTGCTTGATTTTACGTCGCACTTGTACTGCAAAATTATAAAATTGAAATAGGGATAAAATGCTTGCATCAAAACCAATTTGTTCCTATCTACTGCTAATTAATATTATATTTTCGTATCTTTAGTTAAATTTATCTTACAGAGGGAAAACTGCTCATGAATATCATTAAGAAATTTCCCAGGGGGGAGGGGGCAAGGGCTATCGGAAGCTCTCTCCCGACTGAAATATTCCTCATTTTCCTGTTTTATATATACCACCACCTCCTCCTTTCAGCGTCCATAAAACTGCTGTTCCAAGCTTCCAACTTTTTTAATATAAAAAACTATTCTGTATATCATCTATGTGATAGTTCAATCATAAACTTAACGCTTAAAAGTTGAACCGTGTTCAATTGCATAAGTTACAATAACAGGACACACAATCAGTGCTCTAATTATGTGCAACTTTTATTTTATCCGAAAATATGACTATAATAGAGCCAGGGGATTATTTTTTCAGCTTCAATGTTAGATCACACTCTCTTTTTCTTTTTTTTCAATAAATTTTGTATTTTCTGCTAAATTAAATAGTTAGAGCAAACAAACCTGCACCAGCTGCTAGTAGTTGTGGACCGAAACTTGCTTCTCCGCTTCTCTCTTCCCCCGATGACGAGGAATGCAAAGAAACAGAATCTTCCTTTGTCCCGTATCCAGGGCTCTTTTGGTCTTCAATGTTAGTTGTACTCATTTTTGACTGAAAACAAAAATGCGATGCGATTATACATAGCTGATTTTAGTAGCAATGAAAAGAACAATCCTATCTTGAAAAAAAAGAATTTCTAAAGATCTTAATTCACAGAAAAGCTGAGTTTTTCTAAATTCTTCTAACTACTATTGCAGACATTCTATCACACAAGTTTCTTCCAAAATTACTTGTTGTCTTGTGTTTACAATCTTTCAAATAAATGATCTTCGGGGTCCTCAAAGCTTTCTTCTGCCTTTCTTTTATTCATTTCTTAAAGATTTCTATAAAAATTATAGTTTGGATAAACAGTGAATATTAACTGTACATTTCTTATTGACTGCATAAATATCTAGGAAAGAATGGTACATCGTTCGCCAGTATGGCCTCTGATACCGGGGACTGTATAAATACCCTTTCGATAGTTCTTAGAATGTTCGGTGGATTGCATTTAGGCCCTGTTCAAGCCAAAATCGCTGATTACAGAAGAAATGACCGGTTTCTGGGTGTAATCTCTTTTGTTACTTAGTAAGAACAGTGGATATCCAATTTTGTTTCGAATAAATCCCCTTCAAAATAATCACTCCTGAAAAAAACAACAAAAGTGACCATACTTCTCTAGAAAAAAAGAAGTTTTATTTTTTGTAGATAGTGTCTTTAGAGTTCTCGTGCATGTTGAATTCCGTTATACGATTTGTATTAAGGCGACGCCTCGTTTTGGGGGAGTTTAACCCTTTTTCTAAAATTGTGCTAGGCGTCAAATGCAAATAGCTTTTGACAAGTAGCTTTAAGATTAATACATTTGGCAAATTAAGAAACAGTATAAATAAAATATCTTGTTGCTGCATACATAGCAATTAAAACCTCAGTTTTTAGAGCTTTGGTTTCTATTGGCATGGGTCCATCTTTACTTACAACCTTTCTTTAATCCGAACTGTTTGTTCCAAGGCTCTGTTAAACGTGAGGAATGCTACCATTCCCTGTCAGTGACATGATTCAGAAAAATGCTGGGGGAGGGGAGAGTCAATTCTTTGTCCTAATAGCCAGCCTAAAGTAGCGTGAATTAGGGGAAATCCTTGAAATTGGATAGTTAAGCCAAATTGAGCAGTAGGAAACTTGTGTGTTATAAATAATTAGACATGTATCGCAAATAGGAATTTTCAAAATCAAATGCATTAAGACATTAAATTGAAAAAGATCATAAATTGGCTTGTACTGCGACTCAAGTGGAAGTGAAGAGCATTCATTTTAACGGCAGCAGACTTGTCGATGGCTGTATTGTCGTCAATTCTTTGGCTTTTTACGGCTTGGATACTATGACAAATAAATTACTCAGTTGCTCATCAGTCATAGTTCTCAATATCTCAACCCTTTTAAGTGTTGATACATCTCAACCCTTTTAAGTGTTGAGAAATCTTCTATTTGAGAGAGTTAAAACGGGGAGCATTTTGGCCAACACGCATCCAAGAGTGTAGCAAAGGCGTCTTTGACGTATACCAATTTAAAAAAAAATTTTCAAACAAAAGTTTTCTAAAGAAAAGTAAAAGGTAAAATTACACCGAATAACAGCAATAATACATTCAAACAATTTTTTAAGCGCAAGACTACCTTAAATCACCCTCTTTTTTGGGTTTCATAAATAAATGAAACCCAAAACGAGCAGAAATTACAATAAATAATCAAGTTAAACTAAAAACAAGTAGAAACTAAGAGGAGTAGGGTGGACGACCCCCGTACCTATAGAACTATGTTAGAATTGTGTTCTAGAGCCCAGAACAAAATTTGTACTTTACTGAAAACAATCCTTTGTTCGAGCTATATGTGTTTGTTTTCTCATATAATGAAAAAAGAAGAAAAAATATCACCATCATAACGAAAAATACTGGGGATGAATAAATAAGTGTGGATTCATAGTTTAATACACATAGTCATATTCATTCTTAAAAGTCTGAGTAACTTAGGATTTATTTATGTTAAAAAAAAAAACATTTAACATGTATGTTGTTTTCAGTAAATTACAAATTATCTTCTCGTCTTCAGAAAGTACGGAGGCGTCCGTTGAGGATGTCTGCAAATGGGGGGGGGGGTCATAGGGAAGCATTTAAAAGAATTTAAAACTTCTCGAGAGGTGGTAAAGAGTGAAGCTTTGAACAGATTAGGTTGGAGGAGGAGCGTGTGCAGCTGGGCTCACCTCAGGCGGTTTGTTGCTGCAATGAGTTGCTAGTCAAAGTAGTAAAAGAATATGTTATATATATTTAAGTTCTATTTCATGTTTTGTTACATATTACCTTGCGTTTAAACAACCATTCAATCATTTGAGGCATCTCTTAATGCCCTAGATTCATCTGTTCCTGTCTTGATAAGGCTACAAAAGTCCAAAATCGTAAACCAAACATCCCACCGCTGTTAAAATTAGCAGACTATTTTGGACCTTTTCTGAGCGAGGTTTCCTAGTCTTTCGTAGGTGTGTCTTGTATGAAACTTACGATTTGGGATGTGTAGTTTGCTATTTCGGACTTTTCTGAGCTAGGTTAGGTTTCTTAGTCTTTCGTAGGTGTGTGTTGCATGAAACTTATGATTTGGGGTGTTTAGTTTACTATTTCGGGCTTTTCTGAGCTAGGTATCCTAGTCTTTCGTAGGTGTGTCTTGTATGAAACTTATGGCTTGGGATGTTTGGTTTACTATTTTTGGATTTTTCCTAGCTAGGTTTCTTAGCCTTTCGTAGGTGTGTCTTGTAGGAAACTTATGTCACGGAATGTCTAGTTTGCTATTTCGACCTTTTCTGAGCTAGGTTTCTTTGTCTTTCGTAGGTGTGTGTTGTCGGAAACCTATGATCTGGGATGTTTTGTTTACTATTGTGTAGTTTTCTGAGCTAGGTTTCTTAACTATTCTTAGGTGTGTGTTGTCTGAAACCTATGATTTGGAATGTTTGGTTTATTATTTTGGACTTTTCCGAGCTAGGTTTCTTAGCCTTTTGTAGGTGTTTGCTGCATAAAACTTATGATCTTGGGTATCCAGTTTGCCATTTTCGGCTTTTTTTTAGCTAGGTTGATTAGTATTTACTAGGTATGTGTTGTCTGAAACCTATGATTTGGGATGTTTGGTTTACTTTTGTGAACTTTTCTGAGCTAGGTTTGTTAGCCTTTCATTGGTTTGTGTTCTCTGAAATTATGATTTGGGATGTAAAGTTTGCTATTTTGGGCTTTTCTGGGCTAGATTTCTTAGTCTTTCGTAGGTCTGTGTTGTCTTAAACTTATGATTTGGGATGTTTGGTTTACTATTTTGGACTTTTCTGAGCTAGGTTTCTTAGCCTTTCGTAGATATTTGTTGCATGAAACTTATGACTTAGGATGTGTAGTTTGCTATTTCGGGCTTTTCTGAGCTAGGTTTCTTAGTCCTTCGTACGTGTGTTTTCTGAAACCTATGATTTTGGATGTTTGACATGCTATTTTGTACTTTTCCGATTTAGGTTTCATAGTCTTTCTTAGGTGTGCGTTGTCTGAAACTTATGATTTGGGATGTTTAGTTTACTATTTTGGACTTCTCTGAGCTAGTTTTCTTAGCCTTTCATAGGTGTGTGTTGCATGAAACTGTTGACTTAGGATGTTTAGTTTGCTATTTTGGGCTTTTCTGAGCTAGGTTTCTTAGTCTTTCGTAGATGTGTGTTGTCTGAAACCTATGATCTGGAATGTTTATTTATGAATACTTTTGTCACGATTTACCTTATCACGCTTACACTGTCTTGATGTTTCAAAGTTCATTTTGGAATTTTTTCTGTGAAGCGTAAGAGTTGGAACATTTTTATAGTGTTTATAGTGTTCATTTTGGAATTTTTCATCGAAGTGTAAGACTTGGAATATTTTTTAATGTTATTTCATAATTTGCCCTATCACTGTTACACTCTCTTGATGTTTCAAAGTTTATTTTGGAATTTTTTCATTGAAGTGTAAGAGTTGGAATATTTTTGTAGTGTTATGTAGTGGTGTGCCTTGTCACTGCTAGACTCTGTTGAATTTTCAAAGTTCATCTTGGAATTTTTTCTTCATTGAAATGTAATGACATGGAATATTTTATAGTATTATGTTGTGATTTACCCTGTCACTGTTATACTTTGTTGATATTTCAAAGTGCATTTTTGAATTACTTTCATTGAAACGTATGATATGGAATATTTTTGTAGCGTTATTTCGTGATTTTCCCTTTGACTGTTACACTCTGCTGATGTTTCAAAGTTCATTTACAATTTTTCAGTGAAATGCAAGACTTCGAATATTTTTCTAGTCTTTTGTTTATGATTTATCTTGTCACTATTATGCTTTTTTGATGTTTCAATGTTCATTCTGAAATTTTTTTCAGTGAGTTGTAAGAGTTGGAATATTTTTGTAGTGTTATTTAGTGAGTTACCTTGTCACCGTTACGCTCTCTTGATGTTTCAACGTTCACTATGGAATTTATTTTTCATTGATGAGCAAGACTTGGAATACTTTTTGTGCTAGTTCACCATATCACTGCTCCATTCTGTCGGTGTTTCAAAGTTCGGTTTGGAATATTTTCGTTTAAATTTAAGACTTGGAATATTTTTGTCGAGTTATCTCATGACTTACCATGTCACTGCTACATTCTATAAATGTTTCAAAGTTCATTTTGGAATTTTTATCTCGAAATGTAAGACATGAAATTTTTTTGAGCTGTTGTCTCATGATTTACTTTGTCACCGTTACATTCTGAAGAGGTTTCAAAGTTCATTTCAAGGATTTTTCGTTTAAATGTAAGACGTTAAATACTTTCGTAGCGTTTTGTCTTGTCACAGTTACATTCTGTTGAGGCTTCAATGTTCATTTCAGGATTTTTTGTTAAAATGTAAGACTTGGAATATTTTGTAGCGGTTTACCATGTCTGTGTTATATTCTTTTGGTATTTCAAAGTTCATTTTAGGATTTTTTCGTGGAAATGTAAGACCTGGAATATTTTTGTAGTGGTTTACCATGTCACTGCTACTTTCTGTAGATCTTTCAGTTTGTTTGATTTCTTGTTCAAGTTTAGTTTGTTTTCTTCCGTGAAATGTAAGACTTGGAATATTTTTTGTACTGGTTTACCATGTCAGTATTACATTTCTGTTGTTGTTTTAAAGTTCATTGGAATTTTTCGTTGAAATGTAAGACATGGAATTTTTTGTAGTGGTTTACCATGTCAGTGCTACATTCTGCTAATGTTTCAGAGTTCACTTTGGAATTTTTCTGTCTCGGAATTTAAGACTTGGAATACTTTTGCACTGCTGTCTCGTGGACTACCATATCACTGCTACATTTCATCAGTGTTTCGAAGTTCATTTCGGGATTTTTCATTGAAATGTAATACTTGAAATATTTTGTAGTGTTGTGTCTTGGTTTACCATGTCACTGCTACATTCTGTCTGTGTTTTCAAAGTTCAGTTTGGATTTTTTTTTCCTTAAACTGTAAGACTTGGAATATTTTTTCAGTCTTATCTCATGGTTTACTTTGTCACCGTTACATTCTGTAGATGTTTCAAAGTTCATTTTGGAATTTTATCTCGAAAAATATTTTTGTACTCTTGTCTCGTGGTTCACCATGTCACTGCTGCATTCTGTTGATGTTTCAAAGTTCATTTTGGGATTTTTTTGTTTCAATGTAACACTTGGAATATTTAGTAATTTATACAGAGATTCGGTGGGGGGAAGGAACCTGAGAGTTTGCTTAAAATATTCAGCCAAAGTGAAGTAGGTTTTTCTACGTTTAAGTTAGTTTCATCTAACTTAGGTTAACATGAGCGGTCAACTTCAACAGAGTGTAGCAGTGACAAGGCAAATCACTACATAGCACTACAAAAATATTTCAACTCTTAAACTTCAATGAAAAAAAAAGTCCAAAATGAATTTGAAACATCAAGAGAGTGTAACAGTGATAGGGTAAATTACGAAATAACACTACAAAAAATATTCCAAATCTTACACTTCGATGAAAAATTCCCAAATGAACTTTAGAACTTCAACAGAGTGTAGTAGTGACTAGGTAAATCATGACATAACACTAAAAGAATATTCCAAGTCTTACAATTCAATAAAAAATAAATTCCATAGTGAACTTTGAAACAACAAGAGAGTGTAATGGTGATAAGGTAAATCACTACATAGAACTACAAAAATATTCCAAGTCTTACACTTCAATGAAAAAATTCCAAAATCAACTTTGAAACATCATGGGAATTTAACTGTAATAAGGTAAATTACGAAATAATACTATAAAAATATTCCAACTCTTACGCTTCAATGAAAAAATTCCAAAATGAACTTTGAAATATCAAGAGAGTGTAAGCGTGATAAGGTAAATCGTGACAAAAATATTCCAAGTCTTACATTTCAGCGAGAAAATTTTCAAATGAACTTTGAAATATCAACAGAGTGTAAGAGTGAAAAGATAAAACATGACATAACAATACAAAAAATATTCCAAGTCTTGCACTTCAATGAAACATTCCAATGTGGAATTCCAAATCATAAGTTTCATACAACACCCACCTACGTAAGGTTACGAAACTTAGCTCAGAAAAAATCCAAAATAGTAAACCAAACATCCCAAATCATAGGTGGGTTTGTTTCCTTAGCGATGTAAAAACGGATTAATTTTTTGCCTGGTCTGGCACAGTTGTTACAGTGTTGCGCACCTTCTCCCGGGCCGTGACGGTAAAGGTCTAGTTAGAAGCTCGCTACATTAGTCCTGTTAAGGTTATTCCCCAATCTAAACAGGGTGCTAGATGTGAATGCCCCACACAGTAAATGCACATACGTAAAGTAAGAGTGGAACTTTCAGGGACCGAAAACATGGTTAATTCGCAATTGAAAACGCATTATTTACTTATTATCATTAGAACTATTTTCAGTTTTATTTTCTATACAACTTTGAAAAATATTTTTCAAATTAATTAAATTACGATTAACACTTTAATATTGCAAGGTGTGCTTTAAAAAAGGCACACCCACCCCCCCCCCCCTAATTTAGGATGTTTCAGGCATGTTATAACTTTTAACACCGTCCATTAGTTCTTTTATATAAAAAACAAGATTTTTTTCAAACATAAGTAAAGAGTAATAGCAAAAATTAAAATAAACAGAAATCATTCCGTATATGAGGGGGGGGGCGCCTCTCTTTAAATTCTGGTTTAATAATGGAATACTAAAAGCGTATTTATGAGTGTTTCAAATACGGAACCGATTGCCCTTTAAAACATTTGAACTGAAAATTGTACTGCTTAAAGTAAATGCATATTAAATGCAATCATTGTAAGTGAAGGGCGACCCGAGCAAACATTTCTTTGTTAAAACCATGCTTTAAATCTATTGGTTAATTTTTGTTACGTTTTTTCGTATCCCGATCACATTATGCCTTATTTCTGGAGCGATAACTAAAAGCTGTCTTTTGTAATTTAATTTTCTTGGACCAGTTCCCCTCTCACACCCATCATTTACCCAAATACGTCGAATCAAATTTTTGAGATAGCTATTTTGCTCGGCGTAGTTGAAAGTTCCTAAAATTACTTCTTTGAGGATGAAAACCCCCCTCCCCACAGCCCTCAGGGAAAGAATTGTAAGTTATACCCTCGGGGCATATAAAGCTTTTATAGAGAGGGTGATCGTATTAACTTTGGAGGGGACTCATTGGACTGATGATCGGAAGTTCTATGGTTTTTTTTTATATTGAAAACGATCGGTGAGCAGCACCCCCCCCCCTCTTTTTGGTTTAAGACCAAGGAACTTCGTATGGAAGGAGTTATCGTAGAGACTCCGAAAGGGGCTCATTTGGTTGGAAATTGTTACATCTATTGCCATTTTTAACAGTCGAAAGCAATTCAAGGGCAACCAGCCCCCCCCCCCTTCGCCCATCATTATCCCAAATACATCCAATCAAAATTTTGAGACAGCTATTTTGTTAAGCGTAGTTGAAGACTCCAGTAATTATGTCTTTGAAGATGACAACCCCTCTTCAGCCCTTAGAGCAAGGATTGCAAGTTATGCCCCGGGGGTTGCAAATAGTGGGCATACTTCGGAGGGGGTTCATTGGATTGGAAATCAGAAGTTCTAGTGCCTTCTTAAGAGTCAAGGTTTCGGAGGGCAACTAGCCGCCCCCTTACGGTCTATTTTACCCAAATGCTTCCAATAGAAATTCTGAGATGGCCGTTTGTTGAAAACAGTCCAAAGATCACGTAACAAGGGCTTTGCAGTTTACACAGTCTCCAGAGTGTGATGGCAAGGATTGTAAATTGCGCCCCAGGGGTATATATGTTTCTTATGGATGGGGTGGTTGTCTGAACTTTAGAGGGGGATTATGTGATTAGAATTTTAAAGCTTTAGTTTTCTTTTAAGAGTCAAAGTGTTGGAGGGCACCTAGCCCTCCTCCCTGACACACTCTTTTCCCCAAACACATCTGATCAAAATTGTGAAATAGTCATTTTGTTCATGATAGTTCAAAGAACCTACAACAATACCTTCGGGGTGGACACAACCCTTCAGAGCCCAGGGGCAAGGGTTGTAAGTTATGCCCCGGCCATATAAAGTTTTTATGGAACTGATGGTCGTACAAATTTCGAATTGGATGGGGCTTATTTGATTGGGAGTCGGAAGATCTAGTACCCTTTTTAAGACTCAAAAGTAAATGGAGGGCAACCAACCCCTCCCCTACTAGCCTATCATTCCCCAAAGCACACCCGATAAAAATTTTACGTGAAATATTTTGTTTAGCAGTGTTGAAAGGTCCAGTAATTATGTCTTTGGGGATGTCAACCTCCTCACAGTCTTCAGGTTAAGGGCTGTAAGTTAAGCAATTTGTTTATTGTTTATATATCATTAAGTACAAAAAATTTTTTCCATGAAATAAGTTTTTCAAAAAAAAAGTAAATAACTCAATTAAACCAAAAATGAACATAAATAGAATCAAACAATCTACCAAGCATTCAACTACCACAAATCAGCATCAATAAATAAATAAAACCCAAAACAAACAGAAATTAAAATAAGCAACATATTCAAACACAAAATGAACAGAAATTAATGCGAGTAGGTTTCTAAACCCCTATGCTTTCTAAAAGCCAGAATATAATTTGTACTTTACTGAAAAAAAAATCAAATCAATTTACTGAAGAAAATGTGCATTGTCAGTTTAAAATACATATGCTGATATTTATTCCTTAAAATCTTAACTAATTTTTGATTTCTTAAAGTTATAAAAATAAAAACATTTAAGAGAATTTTTCAGTGAAGTACAAATTGTATTCTGGCTTTTAGATGGCATAGGGGTTTAGAACCCTACTCATACAATCTCAATACAATTTCTGCTCGTTTAGAGTTTGAATATGTTGTTTATTTTAATTTCTGTTTGTTTCGGGTTTTATTTATTTATTGATACTGCTTTGTGGTAATTGTATGCTTGGTAGATTGTTTTATTCTATTTGTGTTCATTTTTGGTTTAATGGAGTTCTTTACTTTTTTTGAAAAGCTTATTTTGTGACAAAAGTTTTTTTTTAATTAATTTCTGTTCGTTTTGTATTAACCCTTGCCCCTAATCTCTGGGTTTTGTTTCAACCCCAAAAGCCTTGTTATATGATATTTAGACAATTTTGAATAGAATGGCTATCTCAAAATTTCTATTCGATGCATTTCGGGACAATACGACGTGTGTGTGTAGGGGGGGGGGCTGCACTTCGATCACTTTGACTCTTAAGAAGAGCACTAGGGCGTATGATTACCAATCCAATGAACCCCCTCCGAAGCTTATATGACCATACTTTCTATAAAAACCTTATATGCCCCCAGTGCATAACTTAAAACCCTTGCCCTGAGGGCTGGGGGGATTTGTTATCCTCAAAGACATAATTTCCAGACCTTTCAAATACGTAGAGCAAAATGCTTATCTCAAAATTTTGATTGAAAGTGTTTGGGGAAATGATCGGCATAGGAAGGGGCATTTGCCTTCTGATCACTTTCGACTAATAAAAAAGGCACTAGTCCTCTCAATTTCCGATCGAATGAGCCCTTTTTGAAGCTTCTACGAGAAAAATTTCTATAAGAATCTAATATGCCCCAAGGGCCTAACTTAAGACCCTCGTCCTGAGGGCTATGGAGGGAGGGCCGTCTTCCTCAAAGACATAATTTCCCGACTTTTCAACTACGTGGAACAAAATGGCCTTATCAAAATGTTGATTGGAAATGTTTGGGGAAATGATGGGCGTGGTGATTCTCCCTCTGATTAATTTTGACTATTAAAAAAGGCAATATCCCTTTCAATTTCCAATCGAATGAGCCCTTTTTGAAGTGTTTACGACAACGCTTTCTATAAGAACCTAATATACCCCCAGGGCATAACTTACAACCGTAGCTCTGACGGCTGTGGGGTGGGGGGTTGTCATAGTCAAAGACGAAGTTTCAGAACCTTCAACTACATTCAACGAAATGGCTATATCAACATATTGATCGGAAATTTTTGGGGAAATGGTGGGCGTGGGGAGGGGGGCATTCGCCCTCCGATCGCCATTAATAAGTTGATTTTCATTCACGATATCTATAGCCACATCCCGAAGTTCTAATATACTTCTGAAGTTTGCCTGAAGAAGTTTTTTTTCGACTTGCACTTGCATTCGAAGATAAGTGATGAATTTTGTGATACGGTATTTGAAGTTTTGTATACAGTAGTTTTTGACGAATAAAAATACTACTAATTTTGATAATTAATTCTGTTAGGAAAACATAGCTCTGTGATATTTCAACTATTCTGCAAGGGTTCTGAAATGCCACAGCCATTTCGTTGTTACCAGATTTCTACTTCTCTTGATGAATAACGAAGAAGACCAGCGTCCAGCCAGCGACTCTCAAAGTTTCTTCCTCATGAATAGGTAGAATATCTTGTCAGATGCAACGCTATAGCGTTGCCTGTAGTAAAGGCCATACGGCTCCAATGTATTATTATTTATTTTTTTTTCCAGAGGCACTTCATATGGAAGGAGTCGTCATAGAAACTTCAAAGGGGGCTCATTCGATTGGAAATAGAGAGTTCTGGTGTATTTTTGAAGGGTCAAAAGTGATTGGAAGGTAACGAAATCCCTTCCACGCCCACCCTTGTCCTCAAACACATCCAATCAAAAATTTTAGATAGCCATTTTGTTCTATATAATTGACTTCCATATAGAAACTATGTTTTTGAGGATGACACTCCTCCACAGCCCTCAGGATAAGGGTTATAAAATATGCCCTGGGGGCATATAAGCTGTTTATAGAAAGCTTAGTCGTAGAAACTTCAAAAAGGGCTCATTCGATTGGAAATTCAAATGCCTAGTGCCCTTTCTAATAATCGGAAGTGATTGGATGGCAACTAACCCCCCCCCCCCCTCACACGCCCACCTTTTCCCCAGACACATCCAATCAATATTTTGAGATAGTCATTTTCTTCAACGTGGTTGAAAATTCTGGAAATTAGGCCTTTGAGCATGACACTCCCCCAAAGGTGTTCAGGGAAAGGGTTATAAGTTATGCCCTGGGGGCATATATGGTTCTTATGGAAGGAATACTCGTATAAACTTTAGAGAGGGTTCGTTTGATTGGAAGTTGAAAGTTCTTGTTCACTTTTTATGTGTCAAAAGATACTGGAGGGTAACCAGACCCCCTCCCATGCCCTTTTTCCCCAAATGCATCCCATAAAAATTTTGAGATAGTTATTTTGTTTCAAATAGTTCAAAGATCATAAAACAAAAACTCCAGTGTCAACACAACCCCCCAGGGCCTGGGGGAAGGCGTTGTAACTTATGCCCTGGGGACATGTATGGTTCTTATGGAAGG
Organism: Artemia sinica; assembly: GCA_027921565.1. NCBI lineage: Eukaryota > Metazoa > Arthropoda > Branchiopoda > Anostraca > Artemiidae > Artemia > Artemia sinica. The sequence continues at coordinate 35,604,132 of CM051258.1, forward strand.
GATGCTCTTATAAACTTCAAAGAGGGCTCATTTGATTGGAAATCGAAAGTTCTAGTTCACTTTTTGAGAGTCAAAAAAGATTGGAGAGCACCTAGCCCCCCTCCCCTTCCCCTCCAAATCCTGTTTTTCTCAAACCCATCTGATAAGAACTTTGAAATAGCAATTTAAAAAAAAAGTTCAAAGACCATAAAACAAAAACTCCGAGGTCGACACAGCTCCCCAGGGCCCGAAGGCAGGCGTTGTAAGTTATGCCAGTAGTAACCATGTACGCAGCGCGACGAGCGCAAGGAATTACACAAGAATATACAGTGCAGTTTCAACGGCACATGGCTTACCATGGGCAGTCACCTATTACTATGAACGCTACATGCCTTAGCAGACAGGTTTATGAGGCAACAAACATTTTCTGGGCCAATCAGAGATGTTTCTACTAACGGTACTCCGTAAGGCAATAATATATACAGAGCTAGATTGCATAGTATGCCTTACCACGGGCAGTCATCTATTACTACAGACGGTACTTGCCTTACCACAGGCAGTCATCTATTACTACAGACGGTACATGGCTTACCAGACTGGTTTCTATGTGTCAATAGCATAAGTAACAGACCTTGGTATAGCGTATTCAAAAGTTTAATGCACTTTTTGTAAAAATACTACTTTTGGCCGGAGGGGAAAATAATCATGTTTTTTCGTACTTGTCAAACAGATTAATAATCTGTAGCTTATAGGCATCAGGGCTTTCGTCCGTGTTGTTTACACTATTAGCGGTGTCGTAGCTAACTCTATTTGCGAAAAGGTATTCTTTTACCGTAACTCTGCTCTAAACATGTTTAATTAGTGATTGAATAATAGGGGTGAAACAGAGCTCGGTAACATTTTTAATTGGATTGTGTAAAGGTGGTAAAAAAGGGTTAAACTGCTTACCAGTTAAGGTAACTAACTCAATTTACGAAAAAAATATTCCATTGGCATAAGTCTGCTATGAATGATCTTAATTGGTGATTGAATAATAGGGGTGAAACAGAGCTCGGTAACATTTTTAATTGGATTGTATAAAGGTGGTAAAAAAGGGTTAAACTGCTTACCAGTTAAGGTAAGCCCGAAGCGGTTGCTAACTCAAAGGCAATTTATTATAAATTTGGAATAACATCGTTGGCACCAATCCACAGAAACGATTAACGATAACAAGATTACCTTGTGATTTGACCTAGCTTTACTTCTCGGATGTGTTTCGTATAATACACAAGTACCATTTGAACAGTGTTGTCAATATAAAATATGCTCTAACATTGTAGTATACTAAAAAGTTGATACTAATAGTGATGTAGATGCCAAGAAAAGAATTTTAATAAAGAAATTCAGAACAATCTTTAGAAATCCTTAGAAATCAACTAGTAAGATGATTATAGGTTTGAAGCATCAAGGACACGCAACCATAGATGACCCTTACCACCAAGGACCTCAACCTCCAAAGGTCCCCTCCCAAGGAGCCCCCTCCCTCCAACTTGTTGGGCCCCTAACCCCGTTTTTATACTTTTTTTATTTGTTTTTTTTTAACTTTTTTTTGTAACATGGTATATTTTCAACTTTTTTTTACATGTCTTAGAGTGACATAAAACATACTTAAAACATAAAAAATCACATTCAATATTTTCCAAATTCAAAATGAAATATGATATAGAAATCTTAGTCGTGAGTTTTACTATTAGAAAAATAATGTTTGTAGTACCATATTTTTTTGGACTGAAGTTTTTGAACTTATAAATTATTCAACTTTTTTTACGTATCTTAAAATGACATAAAATATGCTTGCGGCTCCACCAATATTACTCTATGCTTGTTCATAGCCACGACGTGACTTTCCCACTGGTGCTCTATGGCGGGTTATCGACACTATCTAGTTTATTGCATGTATTAAATCAGTAATTTATACGCAGTGGAAGAATAAACACATAACTCATATCTTTAAAAAAGTGAAGATGAAGCATTTTAAGAAATGTGTTCATATGATAGTGTTATTGTAGCATTGAATGCTGACAAGGAGAAGTATTTGAACTATGAAAGAAGTACAAGTGGTAGCACTATCGGAAACGTATGCATGCATTGTCATGACAATGAGGAATTAAATTTCTTTGGAGTACCAAAAAATTCAACTCTTATGAAGGTGGATATGCGAAATTGAGATCTCCGAGGATGATTGCACTCAAAGAGAATGCCAACATAATAATAATAGCGTATGAAGAGGGACAACTTCTTGCTAATGCTTGTGCTAACATGTTACCCAGTGTTAAACCTTATCGTCATCTTTCGATTAGTAGCATTCAACGGAAGATCAAAAGAAGACAGGCGTACTCTTCAACTAATATCATAAATCATATTTTGTCTATGTGCCAGAACTGTTACCTGTGTAAAAATAATCTGATAATAGACAGTGAAATTGCCAGAAAAATAAAAAGGGCATTGATAGAAAACATCACTAAGGAATATTAAGATTAATCAATGAAAAACAAAGTACCAGCAAACCTTACTACCATTGATCAAACAGTCAATGAACCAAATAATAGCAAAAATGATATGCTTATTGAACATGTGGATGACCCCCCGTAAAAATGTTTTCACATGATAGTGTTATTGTAGCATTGAATGCTAACAAGAACCAGCGCTTGAACTATGAAACAAGTACAAGCGGTAGCACTATCGAAAACGTATGCGTGCGTTGTTATGACAGTGAGAGTTTAGATTTCTATGGAGTATCCAAAAATTTCCATTATACACAAAATGAATATGCGAAAGTATCATTTCCAGATATGATTGCACTCAAAGAGAATGCCAACATAAAATAATAGTTGATGAAGATGGGTATCTTCTTGCTAATGGTTATGGTAACATGCTACCTATTGATAGATCCTATCGTCAGCTTTCGGGTATTAGCATTTGAATAAATGCAAAGGGGAAAAAAGGCCTACTCTTCTAATAATATATTAAACCATATCTTGTCTACATGCCGGAAATGTTACCTGTGTAAAACTAATGTTGTAAGAGACAGTGAAATTGCCAGAAAAATAAAAAGGGCATTGGTAAAAAATATCACTAAGGAATTTAAAGATAAATCGATGAAAAACAAAGTGTCAGCAAACGTTACGACCGTTGGTCAAACAGTCAATGAACCCAATAATATCAAAGACCAAACGCATATTGAACCTGTCAGTGACACACCAGTAAAAATTGTGTATGATGCAAAATGGAACAATGATTATTCCACTGATTAGGAACTAAGAGAAGACAACAGCTACAATATCAAGAGAGAACATGGTGAACTATTTTATGGAACATATTCAAAATGTCCAAGGTTGTTCATTGATATCAATAATGTATAACAATATATTTTTTTGTATTAATATTCTAAATGACATTATATCACTGAAAATATATTATGCATTACATTGTTGTGTGTTCATTATTTTTAGAGTATGCTAGCATATCAAACAATTAGAATGTCTATTAAAGTATCGGAGATGTAAGAAAAGGAATTTGCATACATCATATAAGTTGTGTAGAAAGGTTAACATGGAAAAAATCCAAGTATCATAATGGATGAATTCTTTATCAACACTATTTCTCGGATAGGTTAGGATAAAATTGATAAAAATCTAAGTATCAGAACGAATAAATTGTTTATCAATATCCTTTGCCTGCAATATCGGTTAGCATTATCAAAACCTAAGTAAATTCAACACCCATTTTTTTACAATTTCTTGAATCAAATTTCTGTATTGTGTATCCAAGAGGTGAATTCAAGAAAGAGTTTGGCATTTATTTACAAATTTTTCATAATTTCTTGAATGAAATGTCTGTATTGTGTATCCAAGAGATGAATTCAAGAAAGAGTTTGTTACCTACTTACTATTTCTTCATAATTTCATGAATTAAATACACATGAATTAGCATTATCAAAACATAAGTAAATTCAACACCCATTTTTTTTACAATTTCTTGAATAAAAATTCTGTATTTTGTATCCAAGAGGTGAATTCAAGAAAGAGTTTGGCATTTATTTACAAATTTTTCATAATTTCTTGAATGAAATGTCTGTATTGTGTATCCAAGAGGTGAATTCAAGAAAGAGTTTGGTACTTACTTACAATTTTTCATAATTTCATGAATGAAATTTATGTATTGTGTATCCAAGAGATGAATTCAAGAAAGAGTTTGTTACCTACTTACAATTTCTTCATAATTTCATGAATTAAATTTCTGTATTGTGTATCCAAGAGGTGGATTCAAAAAAGAGTTTGTTACCTACTTACAATTTTTTTATAATTTCTTGAATGAAATGTCTGTATTGTGTATCCAAGAGGTGAATTCAAGAAAGAGTTTGTTACTTACTTACAATTTTTTCATAATTTCTTGAATGAAATTTCTGTATTGTGTATCCAAGAGGTGAATTCAAGAAAGAGATTGTTACCTACTAACATTTTTTCATAATTTCTTGAATGAAGTTTTTGCATTTTGGTCCTTACTTACAATCTATTCATAATATCTTGAATTAAATGTCTGTATTGTGTATACAAGAGGTGAATTCAAGAAAGAGTTTGGTACTTACTTGCAAATTTCTCATAATTTCATGAATGAAATGTCCGTATTGTGTATCCAAGAGATTAGTTCAAGAAAGAGTTTGGTACTTACTTACAAATTTTTCATAAATTAATTAAAGAAGTGTCTGTATTGTGTATCCAATAGGTGAATTCAAGAAAGAGTTTGGTACTTATTTATTTTTTTCATAATTTCATGAATGAAATGTCTGTATTGTGTATCCAAGAGGTGAATTCAAGAAAGAGTTTGGTACTGACTTACAATTTTTTTTATAATTTCATGACTGAAATGTCTGTATTGTGTATCCAAGAGGTGAATTCAAGAAAGAGTTTGGTACTTACTTACAATTTTTTCATAATTTCTTGAATGAAATTTCTGTATTGTGTGTCCAAGAGGTGAATTCAAAAAGAGTTTGGTACTTAATTACAAATTTTTCATAATTTCATGAATGAAACTTCTGTATTGTGGACCCAAGAGGTGAATTCAAGAAAGAGTTTGTTACCTACTTACAATTTTTTCATAATTTCTTGAATGAAATTTCTGCATTTGGTGCTTACTTACAATTTTGTCATAATTTCACGAATGAAATTTTTGTATTGTGTATCCAAGAGGTGCATTCAAGAAAGAATTTGTTACTTACTTACAATTTTTTCATAATTTCATGAATAAAACTGCTGTATTGTGTGCCCAAGAGGTGAATTCAAGAAAGAGTTTGTTACCTACTAGCAATTTTTTCCTAATTTCTTGAATGAAATTTCTGCGTTTTGGTACTTACTTACAATTTTTTCGTAAATTTATGAATGAAATTTATGTATTGTGTATCCAATAGGTGAATTCAAGAAAGAATTTGTTACTTATTTACATTTTTTTCATAATTTCATGAATAAAACTACTGTATTGTGTGTCCAAGAGGTGAATTCAAGAAAGAGTTTGTTACCTACTTGCAATTTTTTCATAATTTCTTGAATGAAATTTCTACATTTTGTTACTTACTTACAATTTTTTCGTAATTTTATGAATGAAATTTATGTATTGTGTATTCAATAGGTGAATTCAAGAAAGAATTTGTTACTTATTTACAATTTTTCATGATTTCATGAACAAAATTTCTGTATTGTGTATCCAAGAGGTAGATTCAAGAAAGGGTTTGTTACCTACTTACAATTTTTTCATATTTTCATGAATGAAATTTCTGTATTGTATATCCAAGAATTGAATTCAAGAAAGAGTTTGTTGCTTACTTACAATTTTTTCATAATTTCTCGAATGAGATAACTGTATTGTGTATCCAAGAGGTGAATTCAAGAAAGATTTTTTTACTTACTTTCAATTTTTTCATAATTTCGTGAATTAAATTTATGTATTGTGTACCAAAGAGGTGAATTCAAGAACGAGCTTGTTACTTACTTACAATTTTTTCATAATTTCTTGAATGAAATTTCTGTATTGTGTATCCAAGAGGCGAATTCAAGAAAGAGTTTCTTACTTACTTACAATTTTTTCATTATTTCTTGAATGAAATCTCTGTATTGTGTATCCAAGAGGTGAATTCAAGAAAGAGTTTGTTACCCACTTACAATTTTTGCATAATTTCATGATTGAAATTTCTGTATTGTTTCTCCAAGAGATGAATTCAAGAAAGAGTTTGTTACTTACTTACAATTTTTTCATAATTTCTTTAAATAATTTTCTGTATTGTGTCTCTAAGAGGTGAATTCAAGAACGAGTTTGTTACTTACCTACAATTTTTTCATAATTTCTTGAATTAAATTTATATATTGTGTATCCAAGAGGTGAATTCAAGAACGAGCTTGTTACTTACTTACAATTTTTTCATAATTTCTTGAATGAAATTTCTGTATTGTGTATCCAAGAGGCGAATTCAAGAAAGAGTTTCTTACTTACTTACAATTTTTTCATTATTTCTTGAATTAAATCTCTGTATTGTGTATCCAAGAGGTGAATTCAAGAAAGAGTTTGTTAACCACTTACAATTTTTGCATAATTTCATGATTGAAATTTCTGTATTCTGTCTCCAAGAGATGAATTCAAGAAAGAGTTTGTTACTTACTTACAATTTTTTCATAATTTCTTTAAATAATTTTCTGTATTGAGTATCTAAGAGGTGAATTCAAGAACGAGCTTGTTATTTACTTACGATTTTTTCATAATTTCTTGAATGAAATTTGTGTATTGTGTATCCAAGAGGCGAATTCAAGAAATAGTTTGTTACTTACTTACAATTTTTTCACAATTTCTTGAAGGGAATTTCCATATTGTGTATCCAAGAGGGGAATTCAAGATAGAGTTTGTTACTTACTTATAATTTTTCGTAATTTCATGAATGAAATTTCTGTATTGTGTATCCAAGAGGTGAATTCAAGAAAGAGTTTGTTACTTACTTACAATTTTTCGTAATTTCAGGAATGAAATTTATGTATTGTGTATCCAAGAGGTGAATTCAAGAAAGAGTTTGTTACTTACTTACAATTTTTCATAATTTCATGAATGAAATTTCTGTATTGTGTATCCAAGAGGTGAATTTAGGAAAGAGTTTGTTACTTACTTACAATTTTTCGTAATTTCAGGAATGAAATTTATGTATTGTGTATCCAAGAGGTGAATTCAAGAAAGAGTTTGTTACTTACTTACAATTTTTCGTAATTTCAGGAATGAAATTTATGTATTGTGTATCCAAGAGGTGAATTCAAGAAAGAGTTTGTTACCTATTTAGAGTTTTTTCATAATTTCTTTAATGAAATTTCCGTATTGTGTATCCAAGATGTCGATTCAATAAGAGTTTTCTACTTACTTACAGTTTCTTCATAATGACATATCCGAAAATGGATAATGATAAAGAATTTATTCATTCCAATACATAGGTTTTTTCAATGTTATCCGACTTATCCGACAAATGACATCGATAAAGAATGTTAATAAGGAATTTGTTCACTCTGATACTTAAATTATGTCAGTGTTATCAACCGCATCTGTCAAAAGACATTGATAAAGAATTTATTCACTCTGATACTTAGATTTTCTCAATTTTATTATGCATATCTGACAAGGGATGATGAAAAAGAATTTACTCACTCTGATACTTAGATTTTCTGAATGTTATCTGATGTATCCGACAAAAGAAGTTGATAAAGAACTTATTCACTGGGATACTTCGATTTGGTCAGTGTTATCAAACGTATCTGTCAAAAGACAATTATAATGCATTTATTCACTCTGATGCTTAGATTTTCTCAATTTTATCCGTTGTATCCGATAAAGATACTGATAGAAAAAATTTATTCACTCTGATACTTAGATTTTGTCAATGTTGTCCCACATATCTGACAGTAGATGTTGATACAGAATTTCATCACTCTGAAACTTAGGTTTTGATAATGTTGACCGACATATCCGGCAAAGGATGTTGATAAAGAATCTATTCGTTCTGATACTTAGATTTTATCAATTTTATTCTGACCTATCCGAGAAAAGGTGTTGATAAAGAATTTATTCATTCTGATACTTAGATTTTCTCCATGTTAACCTATCTACCCGACAGATGATGCATGCAAATTCTTTTTTTTTACATCTCCGATGTTTTAATAGACATTCTAAACGTTTGAAATGCTAGCATACTCTAAAAATAATGAACACATAACAATGTAATGCCTAATATATTTTTAATGAAATAAAGTCACGTAGGATATTAATACAAAAAAAAATATATTTTTATACATTATTAATGTCACTGAACAATTTTGAACATTTCCATCTGTTCCGTGAAATAGTTCACCATGTTCTCTCTTGATAATGTAGCTACTGTCTTCTCTTAGTTCGTAATCAGTAGAATAATCATTATTCCATTTTGAGTTATGCACATTTTTACTGGTGTGTCACTGACAGGTTCAATGTGCGTTTCGCCTTTGATATTATTTGGTTCATTGACTGTTTGACCAATGGTAGTAACGTTTGCTGACATTTTTTTTTCATCGATTCATCTTTATATTCCTTAGTGGTATTTTCTACCAATGCCCTTTTTATTTTTCCGGCAATTTCACTGTCTATTACAACATTATTTTTACACAGGTAACGGTTCCGGCACGTAGACAAGATATGGTTTAATATATTAGTAGAAGAGTATGCCTTTTTTCCCCTTTGCATTCATTCAAATGCTAATATCTGAAAGCTGACGATAGAATCTATCAATAGGTAGCATGTTACCATAACCATTAGCAAGAAGATACCCCTCTTCATCAACTATTATTTTTATGTTGGGATTCTCTTTGAGTGTAATCATATCTGTAAATGATACTTTCGCATATCCATTTTGTGTATAATCAAAACTCTTGGGTACTCCAAGGAAATCTAACCTCTCACTGTCTTTACAACGCATGCATACGTTTCCGATAGTGCTACCACTTCCACTTGTTTCATAGTTCAAATACTTCCCCTTGTCAGCATCCAATGCTACAATAACACTATCATGCGAACACATTTTTACTGGGGGGTCATCCACATAATCAATATGCATTTCGTCTTTGTTATTATTTGGTTCATTGACTGTTTGATCAATGGTAGTTATGCTTGCTGGCACTTTGTTTTTCATCGATTCATCTTTATATTCCTTAGGGATATTTTCTATCAATGCCCTTTTTATTTTTCCGGCAATTTCACTGTCTATTATCACATTATTTCTACAAAGGTAACAGTTCCGGCACGTAGACAAGATATGATTTATGATATTATTAGAAGAGTACGTTTGTCTTCTTTTGATCTTCCGTTGAATGCTAATACCCGAAAGCAGACGATAGGGTTTAACACTGGGTAACATGTTAGCACAAGCACTAGCAAGAAGATGACCCTCTTCATCAACTATTATTTTTATGTTGGCATTCTCTTTGAGTGCAATCATCCCCGGAGATCTCAATCTAGAATATCCACGTTCAGAAGAGTTGAATTTTTTTTGGTACTCCAAAGAAATTTAATTCCTCATTGTCATGATAATGCATGCATACGTTTCCGATAGTGCTACCACTTGTATTTGTTTCATAGTTCAAATACTTCTCCTTGTCAGCATTCAATGCTACAATAATAGTATTATGTGAACACACTTTCTTAAAATGCTTCATCTTCACTTTTTTAAAGATATGAGTTATGTTTTTATGCTTCCACTGTGTAAAAATTACTTATTTAATACATGCAATAAACTAGATAGTGTCGATAACCCGCCAAAGAGTACCAGTAGGAAATTCGCGTCGTGTCTATGAGCAAGCATAGAGTACGATTGGTAGAACCGCAAGCATATTTCATGTCATTTTAAGATAGGTAAGAAAACGTTGAATAATATCAAAGTCCAAAAAATTCAGTCCAAAAAAAGTAGTACTACAAACATTATTTTTCTAATAGTAAAAGTCACGACTAAGATTTCTATATCATATTTCATTTTGAATTTGGAAAATATTGAATGTGATTTTTTATGTTTTAAGTATGTTTTATGTCACTCTAAGACATGTAAAAACAGTTGAAAAAATACCATGTTAAAAAAATAAAAAAAACTTAAAAAAATAACAAACAAACAAAGTATAAAATGGGAAGAGGGGCCAAAAAAGTTGGACGGAGGGGGCCTGCCTTTGAGGTTGGGGAAAGGGGACCCTTGGAGGTTGAGGTACTTTGTGGTTAGGGTCATTGATGGTTGAGGTCCTCGATGCTTCAAACCTATAATCATCTCACTAGTTGATTTCTAAGGATTTCTAAAGATTGTTCTGAATTTCTTTATTAAAATTCTTTTCTTGGCATCTACATCACTATTAGTATCAACTTTTTAGTATACTACAATGTTAGAGCATATTTTATATTGACAACACTGTTCAAATGGTACTTGTGTATTATACAGAACTCATCCGAGAAGTAAAGCTAGGTCAAGTCACAAGGTCATCTTGTTATCGTTAATCGTTTCCGTAGATTGATGCCAACGATGTTATTCCAAATTTATAATAAATTGCCTATGAGTTAGCAACCCCTTCCGGCTTACCTTAACTGGTAAGCAGTTTAACCCTTTTTTACCACGTTCATACAATCCAATTAAAAATATTATCGAGCTCTGTTTCACCCCTATTATTCAATCACCAATTAAGATCATTCAGAACAGAGTTATGCAAATGGGATAGCTTTTTCGCAAATTGAGATCGTTACCTTAGCTGGTAAGCAGTTTAACCCTTTTTTACCACGTTCATACAATCCAATTAAAAATATTATCGAGCTCTGTTTCACCCCTATTATTCAATCACCAATTAAGATCATTCATAGCAGAGTTATGCCAATGGAATACCTTTTTTCGCAACTTGAGTTAGTTACCTTAACTTGTAAGCAGTTTAACCGTTTTTACCACCTTCATACAATCTATTTAAAAATGTTTTTGAGCTTTTTTTCACCCCTATTATTCAATCATCAGTTAAGATCATTCAGAACAGAGTTATGCCAATGGAATATCTTTTTCGTAAATTGAGTTAGTTACCTTAACTGGTAAGCAGTTTAACCCTTTTTACCACCTTCATATAATCCAATTAAAAATGTTACCGAGCTCTGTTTCACCCCTATTGTTCCAATCACCAATTAAGATCATTCATAGCAGATTCATGCCAATGGAATACCTTTTTTCGCAAACTGAGTTAGTTACCCTAACTGGTAAGCAGTTTAACCCTTTTTACCACCTTCATACAATCCAATTAAAAATGTTGTCGAGCTCTGTTTCACCCCTATTATTCCATCACCAATTAAGCATGTTCAGAGCAAAGTTACGCAAATAGGATACCTTTTCGTAAATGGAGTTAGCTATGATACCGCTAATAATGTAAAAGACACTGACGAAAGCCCTGATGCCTATAAGCTACAGATTATTAAACTGTTTGACAACTACGAAAAAACATGATTATTTTCCCCTCCGGCCAAAAGTAGCATTTTTTACAGAAAGTGCATTAAACTTTTGAACACGCTATACCAAGGTCTTTTGCTTATGCTATTGACACATAGAAACCAGTTTGGTAAGATATTTACCGTCTGTAGTAATAGATGACTGCCCGTGGTAAGGCAATTGCCGTCTGTAGTAATAGATGACGTCCCGTGGTAAGGCATATTATACAATCTAGCTCTGTATCTATTATTGCCTTATGGAGTACCGTTAGTAAAAACATCTATGATTGGCCCAGAAAATGTTTGTTGCCTCATAAACCTGTCTGGTAAGGCATGTAACGTTCGTAGTAATAGATTACTGCCCATGGTAAGCCATGTACCGTTGAAACTGCACTGTATATTCTTGTGTAATTCCTTGTACTCGTCGCGTTGTGTACATGCTTACTACTTATGCCCTGGGAGAACATATGGTTCTTATGGAAGGGATGCTCGTAAAAACTTCAGAGAGAGCTAATTTGATTAGAAATTGAAAGTTGTAGTTCAGTTTTTGAGAGTCAAAAGAGATTGGAGGGCAACCAGCCCCCCCCCCTCCCTCCGCATATATAAAACTATATGCGTCTTGAAGAGTCTTGGAAAGTATACACAATATCAAATTGAACATTTGATATATAATGATATTAGTTGTTGAAAGATCCATCAGTTCAAGAATTTATTTGAATTTAATTTTATTTTCATTTTTAATGCTGTAAGAACTGGAAAAGAAAATATTTGTAATGTACTTCGTTTTCAGTGTAGCGCCAATGACGCTGTAGGCTTTTAGTTTTTATTTACAGTTAAGGAAGGGGGCACTATCCAAATTATTGTTTGTAGTGAAACTTGATTCGTCTTGTACAACTCTAGAAAGAACTAATAGATTAAACTGAATATTCGATGGATAATGATATTAATAGCTGAAAGCTCATCAGTTCAAAATTTTACTATAATTTTAATGTTTATTTTCAATATTAAGTACAAAAGAGAATATTTGTAATAACATTGGTTTTCAGTAAATCGCCAATGACGCAGTAGGTTTTAGACTTTAACAGTGAGAGAAGGAGGTGATACCCAACTCTTGTTTGTAGTGATTTTTGTTCGTTTCAAGCTTTATTTGCATATTCAATTTAAGTTTCATTCGTTTTAAGATTTATTTATTCATTTACATTAATATATATTGTATGTTTGTTTGCATTGATTGTTTATTTAATTTCTGTTCGTTTTAAGTTTCATTTATACTTCAATAGCAAAATATTTTTTTTGTTTTAAGCTTGATTTTCATATTCAATCTAAGCATAACTCGCTTTAAGATCTATTTATTCATTTATATTATTACTTGTTGTATGTTTTTCCCTATGATTGTTTATTTAATTTCTGTTCGTTTTGGGTTTTATTTATTCTTTAATTGTAATTTCAGGTCGTTTTGAATTTAAATTTTAACAGGTATTTGAATCTGCTGAGCTTAAGTTTAAAATGGCTTTTACTTTTCATTGAAAAATTTATCTTTCGGAAAGTTTTTTTTTAATAATAAATAAACTCAGGAAGACCGATGAAAAAATAAGTGTTTCTGGTCACCATTGATTGCGTCGGTATTCTCATATTGGTCCAGCGCCGGGGACTAGTGGTAATTGTAATAGCAGTGGTAGCACACAAATGTTAAATCTTATAATAAAAAAATTTTATGCCCCCAGGGCATAACTTAAAACCCTTGCCCTGAGGGTTGTGGGGGGGGGTGTCATCTGCAAAGACCTAATTTCCAGAAATTGAAATTATGTTAAACAAAATAGCCAACTTGAAATTTTGATTGAATGTGTTTGGGAAAATGGTGGGTGTGAGAGGGGGGTTAGTTGCCCTTCAATCATTTTTGACTATTAAAAAGGGTACTGTCCCTTTCAATTTACAATCAAATGAGCCCTTTTTGAAGTTTCTACTACAACACTTTTTTAGAAAAATCTTATATGCCACCAGGGCATAACTTACAACCCTTACCCTAAGGGCTGGGAGGAGTTGTCATCCTCAAAGACCTAATTTCTAACACTTTCAACTACGTTGAAAAAATGGCTATTTAAAAATTTTGATGGGATGTGTTTAGGGAAACGGAGGGTGTGAGAGGGGGTTTAGTTGCCCTCTAATCATTTTCGACTTTTAAAAAAGGGCACTAGCCATTTCAATTTCCAATTGAGTGAGCCCTTTTCAAAGTTTCTACGATAACACTTTCTACGACAACGCTTTCTATAAATACCTTGTGTACCCTCTGGGCATAACTTACAACCCTTGACCTGAGGGCTGCGGTGGGGGGGGGGATTGTCATCCTCAAAGACCTAATTTCCAGAACTTTCAACTAAGTTGAACAAAATAGCTATCTCAAAATTTTCATTGAATGTGTTTTGATAGATGGTGGGACTGAGATGGGCGTGAGAGTTAGTTGCTCTCCAGTCAATTTCGACTATCAAAAAGGGCACTAGCCATTTCAATTTCTAATCGAATGAGCCTTTTTTGAAGTTTATTCGACAACGCTTTTTATAAAAACCTTATATACCCCAAGGGCATAACTTACAACCCTTGCCCTGAGGGCTGTCATCCTCAAAGTTCTAATTTCCAGAACTTTCAACTACGTTGAACAAAATGGCATCACTTACAACCCTTGTCCTGAAGGCTGGAGGGGCGTTGTCAGCCTCAAATACGTAATTTCCAGAACTTTCAACTACCAGGAACAAAATGGCTATCGCAAAATTTTGATTGGATGTGTTTGGGGAAAAGGTTGGCGTGAGAGGGGGTTATTTGCCCTCCAATCACTTTCGACCATTAAAAAGGGCACTAGCCCTTTGAGTTTCCAATAGAATGAGCCTTTTTTGAAGTTTTTACGACAGCGCTTTCTATAAAAGCCTTATATACACCTAGGGCATAACTTAAAACTCTTGTCCTGAGGGCTGTGGGGGGATTGCCCTCCTCAAAAACATAACATTTATTTGGAAATCAACTACGTTGAACAAAACGGCTATCTCAAAAATTTTATTGGATGTGTTTGGAGAAATGGTGGGCGTGTAAGGGGTGTTAGTTGCCTTTCAATCACTTTCGACTATTAAAAAGGCACTAGCCCTTCTCGTTTCAAATCAAATGAGCCCTTTTTAAAGTTTCTACGACAACTCTTTCGATACGAAGTGTCCTGGTCTAAAAAAAAAAATGATAATATATTGTGCCCACATCGTTCTTTAATTAGGCAGCGCTAGCGCGCTGCCTATGATATATTATTGAGACAGGTATGCATGTTTGAACTTTGTTTTCCAGAAAGACAAAGGGGATTCAGGTGAGCATTTCAGAGAATGTTGAGGGGAGCGCTCAACTAAATCAAAACACGTTATGTGTATACGGCTTGTTAAAAGAGCGTAGCTCATGAAAGACTGGGTATATTAATTTGGAACTTTCAGGATATGATAGGGGGGGAGGGGATCAAAAAGGGAATATTTGCTTGCTACCATTACTGTTGCAACTACCACCACTACTGCTACCACTACTACTACCTTTACTACTACTACTAGCACTAAAGCTAAAGTTGTTGCTATAAATTCTGCTGCTACTACTACTGCTGCTGCTACTAAAACTACGGGAAATAAGGGGGAAAACATTTGAAGCATTTTTCTGTACGGAACTAAATCAAAACACATTATGCCCACACAGGTTGTTATAAGGGATTATCAGAAATGATTCAGGAACGGTTCATGGTATTAATTTTCAAACGTTCAGCGTGTGTCGAAGGGGATCTCAAAGAAACAAAAGGTGCTATATGCACACTGGTACTAATACCACTTCAACTATTGCTACTATGCAAGCTAATAGTATTAAGGTGAAGCCTTCAAGGAATATTTAGGCAGATGTTGGACTGAATCAAAAAGTTCTAGTGCCATTCTTAAGAGTCAAAAGAGATTGGAGGACAAGAAGCCCTCCTCCCAAACCCATTCACTTTCCAAACACATCCTGTAAAATTTTTACTAAGTCACTTTGTTCAGCATAGTAGAACGGTCCAGTAGCTATGTCTATGGATAGTGGCTGTGTCAGCTCCCACAATTATGTAATCGGACCATTATGCATTAAAACTAAGTGTTGCTTTAAAACTAAATCAAAAGGCACTCTGTATATGGTTGCCAATATGACGCCTCAGCAATATATCGAGAGTGACTTGGGGTATTAATTATAAACTTTCGGGTACTAATTTTACTACTTCTGCTCTTACAATTAAAATAAATCGAAAGAATGTAAATGTATCCAAGCTGTCAAAGAACACAGAAATTATCTTTTGGGAATGACATTACGTTTTATTTTTCAGGTCAACTTAAGGAGATATAAAATAAAATTAAACAATACTATTTGTGTCAGGATTAAACATTGGTAAAAAAAAAATTTCACAAGCTTACAAATAGAAAGCAAAACTATGGGTTCTTATAGAAAAAACCGTAAAGATATAAAAAAAATCCACGTAAAAGACTATCATAGGCAGCGCAATAGCGCTGCCTAAGTAAAGAACGATGTGGGCACAATGTTTTATTTATTTTGGTCTTAGACCAGGGAACTTCGTATCGAAGGAATTGTCGTACTACTAATACTACTACTAACAACTCACCGCAGCACCAAGCCGCCTGAGGCCAACACAGCTACGCACGATCCTCCTCCACCCCAATCTATTAAAAGCCTCCCTTTTTACACCCGCCCACGAAGTTCCCATTTCCTTTAAATCTTTCTTTATGACGTCCTCCCACCCCAGACGGGGACGACCTGGTTTCCGTTTAGCCCTAGATGGTTGGCCGAAAAGAACAATCTTCGGCAATCTGTCATCCTTCATCCGTACAACGTGCCCTAACCACCTCAGCCTTTCTTTCATTATAGCCCTAGAGAGCGGTATTGAACCACATTTTTCGTATAGCCTATTGTTTGAAATACGGTCAGTCAGCCGGGTACCCAGAAAAATCCTTAAGCAATTTCTCTGGAAAACATCTAGCAAATCTTCATCCGCTCTTCGGAGCGTCCATGCTTCAGAGCCATATTTGACCACTGTCATCACTGTAGCTTCTAATATTCTAATCTTGGTTTGCAGACTTATCTTCTTATTCTTCCAGACTTTTTTTAACTGTGAAAAAACACCCTGAGCCTTGGCTATTCTATTTTTAACATCTTCACTGCTCCCACCATCTTTACTAATAATACTACCAAGGTAAGTGAAGCTACCCGCCTGATCAATCTTTTCATTACCCTAAGTCACCTTTTCATCTTCACTTATTCCTAGCCTTAGTGACTTAGTCTTCCTAACATTAATTTTCAAACCAATTCTAGCACTCTGAACTCGCAAAACCTCTAAAACTTCATTCATTTTGCTCACACTTTCATCTAGGATGCTTAAATCATCAGCATAATCCAAGTCCAGGAGACTTTTTCCTCCCCATTTGATTCCGTGGTCTCCCATTGCCTTTCCTGTGCTCCTTAAAACAAAGTCCATCAAAATAATCCATATAAAGGGGGATAGAACACAGCCCTGCTTAACTCCTGATTTAATACAAAACCAGCTGCTAACCTCATTTCCTACCTTAACCGCAGCAGTGTTATTCTCATACATAGCACTAATCACTTTAATGTATTTGTCTGGTATACCGTACAAGGATAAAACCTTTACTAAAGCTCTTCTATCAACAGAATCGAACGCTTGCTCGTAATCTATAAAACTGAGGACCAAAGGTGTTTGAAAACTCAGGCACTTCTCAATTATTAGCCTAAGAGTGAAAATTTGGTCGACACATCCTCTACCTTTTCTAAAACCGCAGTGCTCTTCTCTTAAAACTTTGTCTACCGCATCTCTCAGTCTAAAAGGTATCATATTACTATGTAATTTACTACCTACAGAGACCAGACTAATGCCTCGATAATTACCACACTCACTTTTATCACCTTTCTTATAAAGTGGCTTAAATTAAGGTTTTCCTAAAATCGTTTGGTACTTCCCCTTTTTCAAAAATCATATTCATAATCTTCAATAACTTATTTCTAACCTCAGAGCCACCATATTTAAGAAACTCATTTACCACCCTATCAGCACCTGGAGCCTTATTATTCTCTAATCCTTTTAGTACTGTTGCTAATTCCTCCTCACAAAACAAATCTTCCTTCACATCCAAAGTGTCACAAACTTTTTCATTTTCCTCTATATTTTTTCCTGCATCTCTATCTCGGTTAAGCAAGTTCTCAAAATGTTCGGCCCATCTCTCTTTAGTTTTTTCCTTATCGCTAATTGCGACCCCATTCCTATCTTTAACTGGGACAAGTCCGGATTGACTACTCCCTCTCAATTTGTTAACGTGCCAGTACAATATTTTACTATTATGCCGTCTAGCTGCATCTTCCAGATCCTCGGCAATTTTATCCATGGCCTCCACTTCACACCTCCTTAGTTCATATTTTAATGCTTTCTCCACTTTCTTTACATTTTTTTGTTTTCATACGATCTATCACTCAGATAATTCTTGTACAAATCCTTTCTCCTTTCTATTAAACATAAAGCTTTTTCACTAATATTCTTAGCTGCAGTTCTAGCTTTCTTCCCTAATACACCTTCAGCAACTTCACAAATTATTTTTCTAAAATTATTCCAACTATCTTCCACATTATCAAATTTTAAACTCTCAAGTTTAGCATTCAACTGTTCCTGGAAAGTTTCTCTCAAATTCTCATCCTGGAGTCTACCAACATCATAACTTCCAGGGAGGCAGTTACCCTTCCGATATTTCAGTTTTAAATTAACCCTTGACACTACTAGATGGTGATCCTTACTTTTAACATCAATAACAGCACTCCTATATACCCTAGTATCTTGTATTGATCCTGCCAGTCTTCGGTTTACTATAACATAATCAATAAGGTTTGCTGTCTTACCATCACGTGAATACCATGTTAACTTATGAGCCATTTTATGACCAAACACCGTATTGGTTATAACTAGATTGTTTTACCTACAAAATTGCAAAAGTCTGTATCCATTACTGTTTTCTTTTCCTACACCAAATTTACCTAGGCTGGGATATTACGACAAGGAATTGTCGTAGAAACTTTGAAAAGGGCTCATTCGATAGGAAATTCGTGATAGCCTTTTTTTCCGCGTAATTGATTTCCAGATAGAAATTATGTTTTTGAGGAGGACACTCCCCCACAGCCCTCAGGGTTGTAAGTTATGCCCTGGGGGCATATAAGGTTTCTATAGAAAGCTTTGTCGTAGGAACTTCAAAAATGGCTCATTCGATTGGAAATTCAAAGGGCTAGTGCCCTTTTTATAGTCGAAAGTGATTGGAGGGCAACTAAGACCCCTCTCACGCCCAAACTATTCCCTAAACACATACTATTAAAATTTTGAGAAAGCCATTTTGTTCAATGTGGTTGAAAATTCTGGAAATTAGGTCTTTGAGGATGACACCCCCACTACAGCCCTCAGGGCAAGGGTTGTAAGTTATGCCCTGGGGACATATAAGGTTTCTTATAGAAAGCGTTGTCGTAGAAACTTCAAGAAGGGCTCATTTGATTGGAAATTGAAATGGCTAGTGCCCCTTTTAATAGTCAAAAGTGATTGGAGAGCAACTAACCCCCTCTCACGGCCACCTTTTCCCCAAACACATCCAATCAAAATTTTGAGATAGCCATTTTGTTCAAAGCAGTTGAAAGTTCTGGAAATTATATCTAATTTCCTGCGAGGGGATGAAACTCCCCTCGCAGCCCTCAGGGTAAGGATTGTAAGTTATGCCTTGGGGGCATATAAGGCTTTTATTGTAAGTTGTACCGTAGTAAGTTGAAAAAAGGGGTCATTCGATTGGAAATTCAAAGGGCTAGTGCCCTTTTTAATACTCAAAAGTGATTTGAGAACAACTAACCACCTCTCACGGCCACCTTTTCCCCAAACACATCCAACCAAAAATTTTACATAGCCATATTGTTCAACATAGTAAATAGTTTTAGAAATTACGTCTTTCAGGATTATAACCCCCTCAGAGCCTTCGGGGCAAGGGTTGTAATTTAGGTCCTGGGGGCATATAAGGATTTATAGATAGTGATGTTGTAGAAACTTCAAAAATGGCTCATTCGATTGGAAATTAGGAGGACTTGTGCCCTTTTTAATAGTCTAAAGTTATTTAAGGATGACTAACACCCCTCTCATTTTCTCACGCTATTATTTTACACTGCTCCTGTTTTCGCATTACCTGAAAACCTTGCCAAACAAATTGAAAGAGCCATCTGGAGATTTGTTTGGACGGGGAAACTTGAAAAGCTACAAATAAAAATGCTATACTTTCCTGTGGAATCGGGCGGAACTGGGGTAACAGATTTCAGGGTTATA
Source organism: Artemia sinica (assembly GCA_027921565.1). Taxonomy (NCBI): domain Eukaryota; kingdom Metazoa; phylum Arthropoda; class Branchiopoda; order Anostraca; family Artemiidae; genus Artemia; species Artemia sinica. The sequence goes on from CM051258.1 coordinate 35,624,035, forward strand.
TGCAAGACGCTCTTCCTCAGAAATATTTGCGAACTTCTGGTTAAAGAGGAGCCATCAACTGCAATTACGAGGCAGTGGTTTCCCCCTATAGTGAATGAGGATGCAGAAGAAAAGGTGAAGAAATTGAGCAAAAAATTCCGACCCCTCTGCGATGGATTGTCAGCCCCCTGAAGAAAGCAAAGGAATTGAGAGCACTGAGATGCGACTTGGGAAAGGAGGAACTAAAGAAGGTATCACGGGATGTTTTTAAAAGTGAGAAAGAACCGAATTATAGAGCTAGAGAAAAGGAGCCGTTCATTGATTTTCAGTTATCTTTTAAAAATCTAAGTGAATTGCCGTTTAGTTATGAACAGAAAGAGTTTGTGTACTGCATGATTCACGGAATATTACCCTTTAGTGATAGAGTTAGTCGCATATTGAAAACTCAAACGCCTACTTGTTTGATGTGTGGAGACGAAGTGCTTGACGGACTATTGCACGAATTGATTCAATGCCCCTCGAACGGTGGATTACCCCAAAGATTATTGGAAATATTAGAAAATGAAGGAATAAAAACAACGTCTGCAGAAGGAAAGAAAAAAGCTCTAAAGCTGTCATTTTGTGTTAAAGGTAAGCAAAGGAATTATGCGCTGTGTTTGTTAGTGACAAGTGTTAGCATGCATGTGTGGAAAATGCGGAAACGTCAGAAGCCGGTCAAAATTCCTTTGGCGAATGTTTGGCTTGAAAGTTATGTGGATGACTTGAGACGGAGTAGAGTATGGAGGGAGAGAGTAGATGTGGAATGGATGAGTAAAATTGAGTTTTAATTATGAAAATTTTGATTTAATTGGTTTAAATTATTAAAAATAAATAAAATAAAATAAAAAAAAAATAAAAAAAAATTGAGAAATTGTTGTTAGTATTATGATAAATCATATTAATTTTTTTTTTGTTGGTTTTTGTTTGATTTTTGAGTAGCCAAAAGGGTATTAAAAAGGTTTTAGTAGTTTATTTGTTTGTTATAAAAGAAGGATTAGAATGGCGTGCCTAATGATATTGTAAGGGCAAAGCTTTCTACTCCTCCTAGGTTTGTTTTCGGGTTGAGGGAAGGTTGGGAGGATGGATGATGATGTATAGTTGATTGAGAACAAGGTTTTATGAAAATTATTTGTCTTTTATTAATGCATTTCCACGGTGAAAGGGGTGCCCTATGGCAGAAGGGCACCCTGCTAAACCGGGAATGGTACTTTTTTGCGGTTTTGAATTTTTTTGTAGTATACCTTGTCTTTGTCAATTATGTTTGGTGTTGGGGTTCCACCCCTGTTTCTTTTCCTTTCAGATAAATGACCTATTTTCGTTTCTTTAATTACATTTGCTTATAGTATAATTTCAAAAGACAGGTTAAATTCCCGTTACTAAGCGATAGTGGTTTTGCAATAGGTAAGCTGTGAAGCAAGTTTATTTTTACTTCCTGGTTTGGGAGTCATTGAAAGATAAATCTAAGAGGTAAAATTGGGTTTGAATGAGGAGGTAGCTGATTGGCTGGGTCAAGTGACGGTTCACCCATACAAACAGTGCTGTACAAATTATTATATGTTTTAAGTCTGCGTTTGACCCCAGTCGGGGATATATATATTTTTGTGGTATTTGTGATCCTTTTGGAAGAATACAAGTAAGGTATTTTCTACAAACTGTGTACTATTTTCCGTAACCCAGGCAGGGTTGGAATAGAGCTACAAGGTACCGTCATTATTATATTGACAGGGAGGGTTGTTACCTCCAAGGAGAGAGTAGAGATTTTCTAGCCGTAACCCAAGGCGGGTACATTTGGCTTTAGAAAGTGGCCATTTGACCACTCGATCGCGTTATCATACCCTGGGACAGGGTATACTGTAAATAGGGTAGTACCAAACCCGATATTTGCAGAACCGTTGGGGTAAGAGCGGGGATCTCACTAACATTTGGCCGACAAGGGGTTCTCCCCTTCGAGTAAGTGGCATAGCAACCTTTTTTGCGCCATTTTTGCATCAATAAGTGGCGACACCCGCACATACACCCCAATCCAAATCCAAATTTCCAAATCCAAACATACCCAAATCCAAATTTCAAAAAAATAAAAGTTGTTTTTAAATTAGTTTAGGTGATATTGAAGTTTAAAATTAAGTGAAAAAGATTATTATGTCACCGAGAGGAGAGGAGGTGGGATTTTATTAAATTTAAAAAAAAAAAAAAAAAAAAAACACACCTCTCACACCTACCATTTCCCCAAACACATCCAATCAAAATTTTGAGATAGCCATTGCGTTCTACGTAGTTAAAAAATCTGTAAATTATGTTTTTTAGGATGACAATTCCCCCAAAGCCCTCAGGGCAAGGGTTGTAAGTTCTGCCCTCTGGGCATATAAGTTTTTTCTATAGAAAGCGTTGTCGTAGAAACTTTAAAAAGGAATCATTCGATTGGAAATTGAAACGGCTAGTGCCCTTTTTAATAGTTGAACGTTACTGGATGGTAAGTAAACCCCCTCTCACGCGCACCATTTCCCCAAACACATCCATTCTATTCAACTTAATTGAAAGGTCAAGGAATTATGTCTTTCAGGATAACAACCCCCTCACAGCCCTCAGGTCAAGGGTTGTAAGTTATGCCCTGGGGTATGTAAGGCTTCTATAGAAAGCGTTGTCGTAGAAACTTCAAAATGGGCTCATCCGATTGGAAATTGAAAGGACTATTGCCCTTTTTAATATTCTGAAGTGACTGGAGGGCAACTAACCCCCCTCTGACGCCCACCATTTCCCCAAACACATCCAATAAAAATTTAGAGATAGCAATTTTCTTCAACGTAGTTGAAAGTTTTAAAAATTTGGTCTTTGAGGATGACCCCCCGCCCCAGACCTCAGGGCAAGGGTTGTAAGTTATGCCCTGGGGGCATATAAGGTTTTTATTGAAAGCTTTGTCGTAGAAACTTCAAAAGGGCTCATTCGATTGGAAATTGAAAGGGCTAGTGCCTTTTTTAATAGTTGAAAGTGATTGGAGAGCAAATGACGCCTCGCTCACGCCCACCATTTCCCCAAACACATCCAATCAAAATTTTGAGATAGCCATTTTGTTTAACGTAGTTGAAAGTTCTGGAAATTAGGTCTTTGAGGATGACAACCCCTCACAGCCCTCGGGGCAAGGGTTGTTATTTATGCCCTGGGGGATATAAGGTGTTTATAGAAAGCACTGTCGTAGAAACCCAAAAAGGGCTCATTCAATTGGAAATTGAAAGGGCTAGTGCCGTTTTTAATAGTCGAAAGTGATTGGAAGGCTTGACATTTTATAGTAAAGATCGATGTGGGGTACAATGTATTATTATTATTAATTTTTTTTAGACCAGGGCACTTCGTATCGAAGGAGTTGTCTTAGGAACTTCGAAAAGGGCTCATTTGATTGAAAATAGAAAGGGCTAATAACCTTTTTAATAGTCGAAAGTGATTGGAGAAAAATTAGTCCCCTTCCCACGCCCACCCTCCCATTTCCCCATTATGTTTAAAAACTAAATGTTGCCTTAAGATAAAATCAAAATGCACTCTGTTAATGCTAATTCCCAATAGGGCATCTCAGCAGTATCCCAAGAACGACTGAGGGTATTATGTTCAAACTTTCGGGGCTACTTCTGCTCTTAAAATTTAACCAAATCAAAATAGCGTAAGTGTATCCAAGCTATCAAAGAAAGTAAACAGATTTTTTTGCGAATGGTATCAAGTTTTCTATTTCAGGTCAACTATAGGAGGTATGAAACTAAATTAAACACTACTATTTGTGTTCCGATTTTTAAAAAGGTGTATGCTGTTAAAAATTGCAGAAAATTTTTCTCCAGCATACAAATACCAGACCAAACTATAAAGTCTTAAAAAACGAAAATATTTAAAGAATTATTTTCTTTTTCCCTGAAAAGACTATGTCAATATAAAACGAACAGAACACCCCTATGCCTTCCCAAGGCTAGAACATAATTAGCACTTTACTGAAAAAAACATAAATGATTGTGCATTGTCAGTTTAATATACATATACTGATATTTAGTAACCAAAATGTTAATATTTTTTTATTTATTCCAAAAGCATAAAATTTTTTCCAAAAACAAGTTTTCAAAGAAAAGTAAAGAGCTCCATTAAACCAAAAATGAGCAGAAATAAAATCAAATAATCTTCCAAGTGTAAGACTACCAAAATCACCACCAATAAATAAATGAAACCCAAAACGAACAGAAATTACGATAAAAGACCAAGTCAAACTCAAAACCAGCAAAAATTAAAATGAATAGTGCTGACAACCCCCATGCCTTCTCAAGACCAGATTATAATTTGCACTTTACAGAAATAAAAACAAATGACCGTTGATTGTCAGTTTTATAGACATATACTGATATTTATTACTTAAAAAGTTTATAGAATGTTTTTATTTATTAAATTCAAAAAGGGAAATCAGCTAAAATGTATTTTGTTTTCAGCAAAGTGAAAATTATGTTATGAGCTCGAGAAGGCATGGGGGTTGTCAGCACTACTCATTTGAATTTTTGCTCGTTTTGAGTTTGAATTGGTCATTTATTGTAATTTCTGTTCGTTTTAGGTTTCATTTATTTAATGATGGTGATTTGTGATAGTTCTGTCCTTGGAAGATTATTTGATATTATTTCTGCTCATTTTTGGTTTAATGGAGCTCTTTACTCTTCTTTGAAAAACTTATTTTGTGGAAAAGGTTTTTTTTTTAATTAATTATAGTGAAGAGCGATATTGAAACTTACAACGAGCAGAAGTTATTCTGTACATGAAAAGAGCTGTCCCCACCTCAGTCCTGCTCTTTACGCTAAAGAATTATGAAATACTGGAAGTGTTTCTGATGGCAACAAATGTAGTTAATAAATAATTATAACCCTTTGCTTATTGCCTTATATTACTTTTGATGAGCTGAGGATATTATTCTTTAAAGCAAATATACATAAATTAAATTCTCGAGGCATCGTGAAAAATACTTTTCTTCCCACTTCAACTGTCATATTTGTAAGGTTTTAATTTCCTTTTCGAATTTCTTAAAAATTTGTTTTCATTATTACACGTTACTATCCTATGGAGTCTGAATGAAAGCTGTTGTTTCTTAATCAGGATTTTTGGGAAATGTTTGCCACAAGACAGTTTCCTAGAAAAGATGTATTTAATCTTTCGGTTTTTTCTTTTAATCAACCGAGCAATATTATAAATACTGGTATATTATTCCTTATAATAATACAAAGAGTAACAACGAAGGAGAAAGCATATATATACTATGATAAACTTGCGCACTAAATTACTTTTAAAATAATTTTACATCTTTCATTTATTGTAATTTTTCTCTTAGTGATGTATCGTTAGTGAATATTAACCGTTGTTGGTAACCGATAGTGAATAATACGTTACTTGATCAAAACTTCCATGTCATTAATATAAATAATCTTTAAATAAGTGCTTTGGTACTTGAAGTCGCAAAATGTATACACAAAATATAAAACAGAATACCGATACAAACACTTACTGTGCTTTTCCTCAAATTAAGTCCCAAAAACCACTGAAAAAATAAGAAGATGATGGTCGATCAAATAATGCTGTCTTATCTATAATGCTAGACATTCTTACATTTATTTTTATCCAAATAATCCAGAGAAAAAGGTCATATTTACCAAAAATACATAACAAAAACAAACCTTCAAGAGAAACAAAAACAAACCAAAATTTCTTTGCTTAGTTTAAAGTGACTAAGAACCAAATTTTGTCCCAAAAAAAGAAAATTCACTTACTTTTGTTTATTTTTCGTTCACTATATATACGGTATGATTTGAAACTCGAAAGTTCAGAAGCTACCGTTACGTCATATTTTCAACTCTCGTGACATCATCATATGCAGCAAAATCTAGATAAAGAGCGGTATGGCTTCAGTTCATTATTTTTCTTTCTTTGTTCAAGCTTCAACATATGGTAGGAGGTCGAAAAAATTTCAGAGGGGGTTCATTCGATTGTAAATAAAAAGATCTAGCTCCCTGATGCGCTCTTTGTAGCTACCTGCCCCCCTTTTCCTCTAAAGACATCTTAATCAACATGGGGAATAGCATATAGTCAGCATTCACATATGTTGCACCTGAAACATTGACTGAACGCTGCCATCTCTGACTTAAATGACCTTGTCCCAAAAAAACTGTCGGATACTCTGATTTTGATACCAACAGTTCAACAATTGTCTTAAGAGGGTTATGCAGCTCGTCATATTCGCTGTTCAAAACTTTAAATCCTTTTATTTAATTCCGCTTCAATTTCAGTCTCTCACAAAAACGTTTTTGAGTCTCGATCAAAGGGGGGGGGGGAATGACACACTTCCACTACTGTGGCAAAACCTTTTGCAGCTCCAAAAGCTCTAAAGATGTATGGATAGAGTCGTCCAGTTGAATTAAGTATGAAATTTATTTTCAAGTTGCTGTGACACAGGAGACATACGCTTTCCATATGAACCCAGTGCCATCTGTCATGTCCTTACAGGGTATACAAGTGTAGCTCCATATTTACTTATAATTTCACGTTTTACAGAAGAATTCTCAGACTGCATACATTTAGGAGAATAAAATTGCCTTTCGTTTTTTCTGGACGAACGGAGTATTGAAAAGAAGAAAGTGAGCTTCAAGTCATGATGTGTCGTATAATTTCAAATCTTGTGCGGAGCAGATTGCATGAAAAACAATGTCACTCATAGCAAGTCTACTAGCTAAAGAATACCATCAACGTAAAGATTAAACAGGCAATATAATGAATCCTCAAAAATTCGAAGAAAAACCTTTTCGGCTCTGATAATTTTACTAAATTTTCAATAGGTTTGAAGACCTGTTTTTAGGCTTGCTTTTTAAGCAGTTTTTATACTACGTATATAATTTCCTAGTCTGACTAGTAGAGTTAAGTGGAGTTAACTATAAACTTTCACTTTAAACACTACCGCCTACAATCATCACAATTATCACAAGCAAACTATTCAAAAATTAAAATGTGGAATGCAGATAGAGATTCAAGCTCTGATCAAGTGTCAAATACTTTCAAAGAAAAGTTTATTTATCCATAACCAAAATTTATAAGTTGACCACTCATAATTCCGTTCTGTTATGATTAAGTTGACTTTTCATTAATGCAACATAAGCTTGCACGAAGTAAATTCTACGTAGAGGTCGAGTCTAATATGGTAAAACCTGTTATAGACAAAATTTGCTCCGTAAGATTACATAAAGTAACGTAAAGTCTTAAGTCATGCTTCTTATATACGTAGTATTCGTAGTCTTAGAGTAAAAATATTTGCGTCGTAGCATGAAAGCATCATTACATTAGTTTTAACAGGACTTGCCATCTCGACTGTCCCTGAGATCGGCAATGTTTCTGTTTTTCGGAGAAACAAAAGTTGACTAAAGCCACCACGATCAAAATAAACAGCAGTCTCCGTTTTTTGGGAAAACCGTTTGTTTCGTAAAAGTTGAAAAACCGGAGAAAATAGCTGTAATGAAAACATGTAACCTCTATTGGCTGTCTAGTCTATAATTGGGAAAAAACAGCTGTCTTCAATGAAAAGAAACCTCGTGTTTGTTACTAATGTTTTTTGTTTTTTTTAAAGGATTTAAAGTTAAAAAAAGGATATATAAATCTATTTACATCCATAAAAGTACTTTTCCTGACGAATATAATTTGTCCTCCGTTCATTCAAGAGGTTCGATTCGTGTTAATAGGGAAGATAGGTGACTTTCAGGGATAAAGAGATTTAGATCTCCTTTTAAGATAGTAGCAGTGAAATCCTTCGATGGGGATAGAGTCAAAGCAAAAAAGACGTTGTCGCACCCCAAACTGTTTTTTTTATGAGGGGAAGTGTTAAAATTGGTCAATGTGATTGAGCTCTCCGGTATTCCCTCTATACATATAAGTCGTTGGAGTCTCGCTCCCTTGGTTTATAGGATTTTGAAACATGTGATGGAAAAAATATCTTAAACAAGCTATGAGGTGATTTCCAAAAAGAATGTCTATTTCAAAGATATTGTGGCCTGACAGCTGAATTGTTATTTTACCTCGTTTGTTCCTGACATATGTTTTTTTCTCTTTGTTTGTACTGCTCTAGTTAATTTTCTAATGTATCGAAAGAGGGCCAAAATTAATTATTATTATTATTGTTATTATTATTATTATTGCGTCATATATGACTACAACCTACAATTATAACGTCATTCGTCAAGCTTTTACATGAAAATGTACAATGTAAATAAACAAAACATTTTATTTACATTTTGTAAATGAAAATGTACAAAAAAGTTTTTTTTTGTAAAAATATTTTATTTTAAACATATTTTTTATTGCAAAGGCACTAGTTTAAAAAATTCAAATGAGCCATTAAACAGCTCTCTATGATGTTCCAGTACCCTCATAGCTGAGGAGGAAAAAGGGGAAAAAAGATACCTTTGATGCAGAATATCGTAGTTCAAGCCACTTTTCTTGTCTTTCAAGCCAGTAGATTTTCTTTTTTATTGAAGCAAGGGGACGGTAAGTTTCCTATATAGGGGTTTTGGACAAGGCGGTTCTAATAGTGTACATCTCATTTTGATCTGTCAGTATTTTTAGGAGTTATTGGCTATTGTATTTCTTAGTATTGGACGTGATCGTCTCTTACTAGGTTGCTATGTATCGCTGCAACCAGATCATAATGAACTATACCGATTCATTATGTATTTCTTATATTATCTCGTCGAAAGATAAGCGTGTATAAATATTACATTCACTTATTACGTTACATATGGTTGCAACCTACGATTATGACGTTATTCATCAAGCTTGTACATAACAATACAGATTTGTCGTAAAATTGATTCTAGTTATAAAAAAAATTGTGCATATAAAATGTAAATATACAAGACGTTTCATTTACATTTTGTATCAAAATGTGTTTTTTATAAAAATATTTTATTTTAAATATATTTTTATTACAAAGGTACTAGTTTAAGAACTTCAAATGAGCCATTAAATAGCTCTCTATGATGTTCCAGTGCCCAGCTAGCTGAGGAGGAAAAAGGGGAAAAAAGATACTTTTGATGCAGAATATCGTAGTTCAAGCCACTTTTCTTGTCTTTCAAGCCAGTAGATTTTCTTTTTCATCGAAGCAAAGGGATAATAAGTTTCCTATATTGGGGTTTCGGACAAGGCGGTTCTAACAATGTACTTATTGTTTTGATCTGTCAGTAGCTTTAGGAGTTAGGGGCTATTGCATTTCTTAGTATTGGACGTGATCGTCTCTTACTAGGTTGCTATGTATCGCTGCAACCAGATCATAATGAACTATACCGATTCATTACGTATTTCTTATATTATATTGTCGAAAGATAAACGTGTATAAATATTGCATTCACTTATTACGTTATATATGGTTGCAACCTACGATTATGACAATATTTATCAAGCTTGTACATAAAAATACAGATTTTTCGTAAAAATTGATTCTAGTTTAACGACTTTTTTATTACAAAAGGCACTAGATGTTGCAATTTCCTTTAAAATGAGCCATTAAACAGCTCTCTTTGATTTTCCAGTGCCGAGCTAACTGAGGCAAATACATTCTTAGACCACACTGACTTATCTAACTGAGGAGAAAATAAAAACGAAAAAAAGATGCCGTCTATCCAGAATACCGTAGTTCAAGCCATACTTCTTGTTATTCAAACCAAAACATTTTCTTTCTTGTTCGAGCAAAGAGACTGTAAGTTTCCTATACCGTAGTTTTGGACAAGGCGGCTCTAATAGTGTACTTCGTGTTTCGATCCGGCACTATTTTTAGGAGTTATGGGTCATTGTATTTCTTAGTATGGGACATGATAGTCTCTTACTAGATTGCTAGCTACCGCTGCAACTTGGATACTAGGTTGATAGCTACCACTGCGATTCTGACTAAGTTCAATATAGCATATACAATGGTTTGTTCTTGTAATGATCGTCTTTTAATATGATGCAACCCGGATTTAGTTACTATGTGCCGTCGATTGTTCTCTACTAGGTTCCAGATATATCCGATAAAACGTTAAATTTTTGACCTGGTTACAAACACGATCCTCAGTATGGCACCATACCCCAGATAAGCAGCTTTTCGAAAGATGCTTGTATTATCTAAACTTTTAGTTACTATATGCCGTGGTTTGTTCTTTACTAGGTTTCAGCTATATCCGATGAAACTTACATAGTCCCCATTTATAATGAACTATATCCATCCATTATGTATTTCTTATATTATATTGTCGAAAGATAAGCGTGTATAAACATTGCATTCACTTATTACGTCATTTATGGTTACAAACTACGATTATGATGTCATTCATCAAGCTTGTACATGAAAATGCAGTTATTTTTGTCAAAATTGATTCTATTTTAAAAACATTTTTTTTGTAGTTATAAAAGACACTACATGCACCCTTTTTGATAACCTGGATCGACATAAAGTTTTCCGATTTTGTTCAAAATTCCCTTCGACACTCCCTGAAAGTTTTACTTCAACATCCATAGCTTCTGCAGTAGAATTAGCAGTAGTTGTAGCACCCGTAGTAGTAGTAGCAGTAGAAGTAGCAGTTGTAGTAGCAGGTAGTGCAAGTTGCAGCAGTAATACTATGAACATACTGCCTTTCTGTTAGTTCGACATCCCCCATAATATATTCTTAAAGTTTCAAGTTAATACCCTAGGTCATTCCTGGGATATTGTTGATACGCGTTTTTGACAACTTGAATGTACACTGTGTGTTTTCATTTAGTTCAATATCCCCATAAATATTCCCTGAAAATCTAGCATTAGTGTTAGCAGTTTTAGCAGTAGTAGAAATAGCAGAGGTAGCATCAGTAGTGGTAGTAGCAGTATGTAAAGTGTGCCTTTTGGTTAGTTCAACATCCCTGTCAAAATTCCCTGAATATTTCAAATTGAGATTCTATTCTTTTCCTGCTTATGCACCCTTTTGCCAACCTGAATGCGCATAGTGTGTTCTGACCTAGTTTAAAATCCCCTGAAAGTTTCAACTTGATACCCTTGCCCTCAGTAGAAGTAGTAGTCGTAACGCAGTAGTTTCGATTTAGTTCAACATCCCCCCAACATTCCCTCAAAACTTCCCCTTACTACCCCTAGCTTGGGTTGTATAGTAGTAGTCGTCGTAGAAGCAGTAGTAGTGATAGTAACAGTTGTAGTAGTATTTGGTAGTATGCACATAATTACTTTTAGTTTGTTCAACATCCACTTCAGCTCTCCCTGAAAGTTTTGACTTAATGCTCCATTTCGTTCCTGAGATACTGCATCTGGGTATTTTGACAACTTGCATGCACTTAAACTCTTTTGATTTAGTTCAATAGTAGTAGTTGCTGTTGATGCTGTAGTAGTAGTAGTAGTAATAGTAGTAGTAGTAGAAGCAGTACAAATACTAGTTGTAGCAATAGTAGTACTAGTGGTAACAGTAGAAGTAGTGGTTAATAGAAGTAGTAGTAGTAGTAGCAGTAGTGACAGTCGCAATCGCAGTTCCAAGTAGTCAGAGTCGCAGTCACAAATAGTTGGAGTCACAGTCGCAAGTTTTCACAGTCGACAGTAGTCATAAACGCAAGCAGTCACAGTCGTAAATAGTCGCAGTAGCAGTATTAGTAGTAGCATAAGTAGTAGTTGCAGCAGTAGTAGTAGCAAAAGTAGTAGTAGCATAAATAAAAGGTAGTAGTAGCAGTAGTAGAACTAGTAGAAGTAGTTGTAGCCCTGAAAGGTTCGATTTCATACCCTCAGCTGTTCCTCATTCCTCATTCGGCGTTTCGACAACCTGCATGCATGTAGTGCTTTTTGATTTTGTTCAGCATACGACCCAACATCACTTGAGAGTATCACTATAATCCCTTAGCCATTCCAGATATGTCTCTTAGCCATTCCAGATTTACTGCAGATACGCCCTCTTAACATCCATATTTAATTTGACATCCCCATCAACATGCCCTGAAAGCTTCATTTTAATACCTTTATCCGTTCTTGAGATATCACAAATACACCCTTATGACAAACTTAGATGCACATAGTGCATTTGATTTAGCTAAAAATTACTAATGACATCTTGCAAGGGATTACAACAATTCAAATATCTTAAAAAAAATTAAAGCTTAGTACATATCGTTATTAGAAATCGGACTAGGTTTAATAATCAAATATCTTTGAACAGACACAGTTAGAAAAGACATTCATTTGCGTAAAGAGCAAAAACTGGTAATTGCAAAAATATTTGTATATATTTTAATAAGGAATTATAACAATTCAAAACCATAAAAAAGAAAATCAGAAGTTTGAAGCTTAGTAGGAATCGTTGTAAGAAATTGGACTTCCTTTAATAATCAAATATATTTGAAAAGATACAGTATGAAAAGACGTTAAATTGCGTAAAGAGCAAAAAATGGTAATTGCAAAAATAATTGATTATTTTTTATCAGGGGGTTACAACAATTCAAAAACCTTAAAAAAAAAATCAAAAGTTTAGAGCTTAGTAGATATCGTTGTTAGAAATCGGGCTTGATTTAATAATCAAAGATCTTTGAAAAAACTGCAGTATGAAAAGACAGCAAATTATCTGCGGTAAGAAGACAAGCGACAATTATAATCCATATATAGAGGCCTGCCACCGGGGCCAGGCGGCAGGTAATAGCGAAAGCCTTTCTATTTATTTTAACAAGAGATTACAACAATTTAAAAGCCTTAACAAAGAAAACCAAAAGTTTGAAGTTTAGTAGATATCGTTGTTAGAAATCGGACTTGCTTTTATAATCAAATATCTTTGAAAAGACTGCACTATGAAAAGACAGCAAATTGTCTCAGATTGTCTACGGTTAGAAGACCAGCGACGATGAGAATCCATATATAAAGCCTGCCGCATGCCAAGTGCCGGGGCCAGGCGGATAGTAATTGCAAAAATATTTGTATTTATTTTAATAAGAGATTACAATTTATAAACCTTAATAAAGAAAATCCAAGTTTGAAACTTAGTAGATATCATTGTTAGAAATCGGATTTGCTTTTATAATCCAGTATCTTTGAAAAGACTGCACTATGAAAAGACAGCAAATTGTCTCAGATTGTCTACGGTTAGAAGACAAGCGACGGTGAGAATCCATATATAGAAGCCTGCCGCGTGCCGAGTGCCGGGGCCAGGCGGATGGTAATTGCAAAAATATTTGTATTTATTTTAACAAGAGATTACAACAATTTATAAACCTTAATAAAGAAAATCCAAGCTTAAAACTTAGTAGATATCGTTGTTAGAAATCGAACTTGCTTTTATAATCCAATATCTCTAAAAAGACTGCAGTATGAAAAGACAGGAAATTATCTCAAATTGTCTGCGGTTAGAAGAAAAGCGACAATTAGAATCCATATATAGAAGCCTGCCGCGTGCTGAGAGCCGGGGCCAGGCGGATGGTAATTGCAAAAATATTTGTATTTATTTTAACAAGAGATTACAACAATTTATAAACCTTAATAAAGAAAATCCAAGCTTAAAACTTAGTAGATATCGTTGTTAGAAATCGAACTTGCTTTTATAATCCAATATCTCTCAAAAGACTGCAGTATGAAAAGACAGGAAATTATCTCAAATTGTCTGCGGTTAGAAGACAAGCGACAATTAGAATCCATATATAGAAGCCTGCCGCGTGCCGAGTGCCGGGGCCAGGCGGCAGGTAATAGCGAAAGCCTTTCTATTTATTTTAACAAGAGATTACAACAATTTAAAAGCCTTACCAAAGAAAACCAAAAGTTTGAAGTTTAGTAGATATCGTTGTTAGAAATCGGACTTGCTTTTATAATCAAATATCTTTGAAAAGACTGCACTATGAAAAGACAGCAAATTGTCTCAGATTGTCTACGGTTAGAAGACCAGCGACGATGAGAATCCATATATAAAGCCTGCCGCATGCCAAGCGCCGGGGCCAGGCGGATAGTAATTGCAAAAATATTTGTATTTATTTTAATAAGAGATTACAATTTATAAACCATAATAAAGAAAATCCAAGTTTGAAACTTAGTAGATATCGTTGTTAGAAATCGGACTTGCTTTTATAATCCAGTATCTTTGAAAAGACTGCACTATGAAAAGACAGCAAATTGTCTCAGATTGTCTACGGTTAGAAGACAAGCGACGATGAGAATCCATATATAGAAGCCTGCCGCGTGCCGAGTGCCGGGGCCAGGCGGCAGGTAATAGCGAAAGCCTTTCTATTTATTTTAACAAGAGATTACAACAATTTAAAAGCCTTAACAAAGAAAACCAAAAGTTTGAAGTTTAATAGATATCGTTGTTAGAAATCGGACTTGCTTTTATAATCAAATATCTTTGAAAAGACTGCACTATGAAAAGACAGCAAAATGTCTCAGATTGTCTACGGTTAGAATACCAGCGACGATGAGAATCCATATATAGAAGCCTGCCGCATGCCAAGTGCCGGGGCCAGGCGGATGGTAATTGCAAAAATATTTGTATTTATTTTAACAAAAGATTACAACAATTTATAAACCTTAATAAAGAAAATCCAAGTTTGAAACTTAGTAGATATCGTTGTTAGAAATCGGACTTGCTTTTATTATCCAGTATCTTTGAAAAGACTGCACTATGAAAAGACAGCAAACTGTCTCAGATAGTCTACGGTTAGAAGACAAGCGACGATGAGAATTCATATATAGAAGCCTGCCGCGTGCCGAGAGCCGGGGCCAGGCGGATGGTAATTGCAAAAATATTTGTATTTATTTTAACATGAGATTACAACAATTTATAAACCTTAATAAAGAAAATCCAAGCATGAAACTTACCAGATATCGTTGTTAGAAATCGGACTTGCTTTTATAATCCAATATCTTTCAAAAGACTGCAGTATGAAAAGACAGGAAATTATCTCAAATTGTCTGCGGTTAGAAGACAAGCGACAATGAAAATCTACTTATAAAAGCCTGCTGCGGGCCGGGTGCCGGGGCGCGGCGGGAAAGCCATCGGGCTCCCAGTACTATATATATGTACATATATATATATATATATATATATATATATATATATATATATATATATATATATATATATATATATATATATATATATATATATATATATATATTGCAAATGGTAATTGCGGATGGTAATTGCAAAAATATTTGTATTTATTTTAACATGAGATTACAACAATTTATAAACCTTAATAAAGAAAATCCAAGCATGAAACTTACCAGATATCGTTGTTAGAAATCGGACTTAATTTTATAATCCAATATCTTTCAAAAGACTGCAGTATGAAAAGACAGGAAATTATCTCAAATTGTCTGCGGTTAGAAGACAAGCGACAATGAAAATCTACTTATAAAAGCCTGCTGCGGGCCGGGTGCCGGGGCGCGGCGGGAAAGCCATCGGGCTCCCAGTACTATATATATGTACATATATATATATATATATATATATATATATATATATATATATATATATATATATATATATATATATATATATATATATATATATATATATATATATATATATATATATATATATATATATATATATATATATATATAATATATATATATATATATATATATATATATATTATATATATATATATATATATATATATATATATATATATATATATATATATATATATATATATATATATATATATATTATATATATATATATATATATATATATATATATATATATATATATATATATATATATATATATATATATATATATATATATATATATATATATATATACATATATATATATATATATATATATATATATATATATATATATATATATATATATATATATATATATATATATATATATATATATATATATATATATATATATATATATGTATATATATATATATATATATATATATATATATATATATATATATATATATATATATATATATATATATATATATATATATATATATATAGGGAATATATATATATATATTGCTAGGAGAAATACAGGATCTGAAGAGCTCTATGTCCGTGGTCAGGCAGTATACGACTGGTGTTAAATTGACTGCCTCCCCAGACACTGGGGCTACAGCAGCAGCAAACAACGAGCAACCGATTTGTACTGTAATCGTCGAAGACGCTCCATGTATGGACCCCCTGACTAGACTACAAACATTTCGCCAACTGCAGTCTGAAGACGGCATACAAGGGGTCAGGCAACTGATAAATAATAAGCTTTAAGTCAAATTCAGTGACTTTGTAAAAGCCAAAGCTTTTTGTAGTGAGGCCCATAGCGTCCTTTCCGCAAAATTGCTAAGTGCCAGCCAAAACAGCATAAAGTGTAAACTGAGGGAAGAAAAATCGTTTGGCATAATAAGAGGACTTTCCGTTGATGTGGGTGCTAATGAACTGGTAAAGCATAATCCAGGCCTTGTAGAGGAAGCTCTCCGCTTCGGACAAAGCGAAACGGTCAGACTGACTTTCAAAAATAAACTGACCATGAACTTTGCAATGTCTAACGGAATCAAGCTTGGATACGACTTTTTCCGGGTAACGAAGTACAAGGAGGCCCCAAGAAGATGTTTCAGATGTCAAAGCTACGACCATCTCACTGAAAACTGCAAGAACAGTCCCAGATGCTCTAGATGTGCTGGACCTCACACTAGTAACAAAGACACGCCATGCAACGAAGACCCCAAATGCGTTTCTTGCGAAGGATCTCATGTCTGCTTCAGCCGAACATGCCCTAAATTAAGAGAGATTCTGAAAAACAAGAGTAAACAATGAATAGGTCTCTCAAAGCTCTTAGTCTGAATATCAATGGTTGTCGCAATAAAGAAAAGGCCATAGACGATCTTCTCCAGATTTATGACGTAATGTTTATCCAGGAGCATGTGCTTTCTGGACTGAATACAAACTTCCTAAACAGATCCCGGTCTCACGATGTCTTCATACAACCCGCAAGATCTGCGGCAGGGCATCTGTCCGGAGGCCTGGCAATATACGCTAGGAAGGAACTATCGGCTAAGCCGTCGATTAGAAGCAGTAATCTATTATGTGTCTCTGCTGAGGGAATCGAGTTCACCCACTAACTACAACAATGCTGTCTCTCTAATGAAATTCTCAAAAGCAGCAGATGCCCTTGGACGACATTTGGAGTCTCTTGAGCGTAGTGGGAGTAAGTGGCTAATAGCTGGGGACCTCAACTGCGACCCTACCAAGGACCATATCCTGTCATATATCTTTCTAAACTGCCTCCCAACCTCTTACAATATCTGGCCGAAGTCCCTGGATTTTACGTACACCCATACTAGTGGTCATACGTCAAATATTGACCATGTACTTTCGTCCACATCCATCCCTGGTCTCCCAGTTACAGTGTGTACTGACGATCCGATTAGTGACCATGCCGGAATTTCGTTCCACCTGCATTCAGCACAGAGCACTAATAACACCTGTTCCAGAAGGTGGGTCTACAAGCAAAACTGGCAGAAGTGTAATATTGCCCTATATATTGCCACTGTTGCTTCGGTCCTTAGTTGCATAAAAGTTCCGTTTCATCTACTCTGTACTGGACCTTCCAACATGGCACCCTCTATTGAACTCAACACTTACTATCATCAAGTTACCCACGCCCTGAAAGCTGCCGAATCGAAAGCGGTTCCTACAAGAAGAGTCCAAATTGGGACAGAGAAACCGATGTCGTCCGAATCCATCGAACTCCAGACAGCTAAACGACGTGCTAAAATGTGGCTAAACATTATGATTGCTTGCGGATGACCGTTACGCGGGACTGTATTCGAGCTGAAACAGAGTACGAAACGCAAATACAAAGCTGAGATGAAAAAGTACCGTATCATCGGGCAACAGTTCACTGAGAACAAGAAATCATGTCGAAGTCTAATTAGACCAGACGACCGTGCACCTAATACTTCCCTGACACTGCATGACTGGCACTCTTACTATACTTCGGTATACGGAGACGAGAATCTTGCCATAACCAACCAGTATGAAAAGGAAGTCACCAGCTGGCTTGCGCGCTTCTCGGGACAGCGCTGTGTTGTTCCCATATCCCTTGAAAAGATCAAAATCGCGGTCAAAAAAGCACTTTCCAAAGGAAAAAATGGGACAGATGGCGACGGTCTCACAACAAAACATCTCAAGCACTTACCTGAAAGTTTCTATTCCCACCTTCAGCTTA